>BLKM01000905.1:1104367-1323920 GCA_013340265.1 Coptotermes formosanus | reverse complement strand
AGAAGAAGAAGAAGAAGAAGAAGAAGAAGAAGAAGAAGAAGAAGAAGAAGAAGAAGAAGAAGAAGAAGAAGAAGAAGAAGAAGAAGAATGAGTTAGTTATGCCTGAGGATTTGTGACACTTGTGTGTTACTGAGTTGACACATACATCTGAATTCTTTCTCATTTCACTTGTGTTAAAAATACATGTTTCAGTGCTGCGCTTCTGCCAGCAAGTAAACTACAAAGTTAAGTAACCTAAGGTAGACCCTCTTATGTACGGATTGCGGAAATAATAGACAAAATATGTTGGTTCCAAAATTTTTGTTCACAATGGGACCATGTGAAATTAGCAGTCTTGACTGTTAACTAGCACAGTGGCAGCTAAGTGGCGGACGTGGACACACGCTCAGTCTTTGCTGACACTCACGTCTGGGTAGTAGTGTATTGTTTTCTCTGTAAACTTGACCAAGTGGATTTATTATATACATCTGACATTTATTACATTCCAATTAATGATGGCTTCCACACAATGTGATAGTTAATTATATTTGTGTATTACCTGCATCCATTAATGTTATTTATACAGTACTGTATCACTGTTTTGGTATCTTTTTAGGCTATATACATACACATGCAATTTGGAAGTACTGGACAATTAGCATTATCAGACCACCCACACCCCTATCTGTCCATTCATAAGGCGCTCTACAGTACCCTGATGGATCTGGGGATAAACATTAGCTCCATCCAATTGATATGGCACAGTAGGTTTCATAATTTTTGCATTTTACCCACTCACAGGAAATGAGCCAGCTTCCAAAATGTGGTATGATTTAAACAGAAACGAGATGATGGCAAAGTCAGACCTATTGGTCACGTCTCTGAAAAGGTGTTTAGCTATCCTACTCCATATTCAGGAAGTCAAGGCAGAAAAGATAGAGGTATTTTCATGGCTTTCTTCAGTCTATTGCAAGTAAATCATGGGATAGTACCTTAAAAACAGGCCACTGCTACACCCTCTACACTTCAATTCACTTGATCGAACCTCTTCTACTAGTAGGTGTAAAGGGAGTGAAGTGTTTGCATTTAAGCAACTACTATTTCAGATATAAGGGATATTGGCCCACAGTACCCTACATTTGTTTAGGGTCTACTCCTCTAAAAGGGTTGGCTGCACCATGCCTAACAATCCCGTCCTGCCCTTACCAGGGCCTCATGAGCCATTTTCACGATTCTTGCTAGGCCTTGCCAGCTACTGTAGCGGTCCTGCCATATTTCACCCCAGCAAGCAATTCCCTACTTCTATTACCCAGCCCTCATGCCAAGGGCACTGAGGTTGGATTTTGAGGGGCCATCCCATATAATTAGGCCTAACTGTCCAGAAACATTTAACACCATGTAACCAATGCAGCAGAAAAATTAATGAAGCATGGTTAATCGATCTGTCAACTAATCAATTAACCTCCGGTGCCTAATGTCAGGCATACCCACCATGCAATATGATGCTCAAAATGTCAGACATGAGGTACTGATAAATCCATTTAACCCTTTGGCACTGGAATAAAATGCCCAGTATGATGTGCAGGAGACCAGAATTTGAATGACAGCTGCATAATAAAGGTCACTAAATGGCTGTCATCTCTCCCTGATGTTCAGCATCTTGAGCATCACACTGTGTGACGGGTACACCTGATGTTCGGTGCCATACAATTAA
The DNA here is from genome assembly GCA_013340265.1 of Coptotermes formosanus. Classification (NCBI taxonomy): domain Eukaryota; kingdom Metazoa; phylum Arthropoda; class Insecta; order Blattodea; family Rhinotermitidae; genus Coptotermes; species Coptotermes formosanus. The sequence goes on along the minus strand of BLKM01000905.1, from coordinate 1,322,227 downwards.
GGACCTCCTTATGCAGCTCTCACTTCAATTCCAGTCTCCTGTGCATCACAACAAGCATTTAAACTGGTACCAAATGGTTAAAAACAGTAACACTTATTCATAACTTTCTGGACTTTTACAAAGACAGTGCACTCTACAAAACTGCATGCCATTAGTGTATCAACTGATGACAGGCTTCAGTCCCGTGCAGAGTATTTATAACTTTCTCTCATATACCATTTCTGTCAACAGCTGCAAGGCTCATGCAGCTTCCTGTGCAATACACAAAACCTCCATTTAGTGCTGTGGCCTAAGAATATACACAGCTTCATTTCATACACCATTCCTGATGGTTCACTACTTAATCAAACAGATTCTTCTGTTTTACACTCCTAATGACAAACATTACCTCCGGAAAGTTTGCTAGTTTTGCAACACTGGGCTTCCCAACAGCAATTATGTACAACTTCTTCCCTCGTTGCTTGGCGAGTTCTTTGAGTCTGTCCACAGCAACAAGGTATTTTGAAACACCCAATGTTCCAATCACGACACCCAATGTCTTAGCATCTTTGATGCGTTCAATGAGGTGCATTCGTTTCATCAGGAACTTACTGTTTTGAACATTGTACTGCTCAAGCTTCTTTACTCCTGCTGGATCGTACCAATAGAGATCTTTGCCTGTAACCATTCAATGCATTTTATTTACAGAAAATTGACACAGATACTATGCATTGAAGAGAGGTACATTAAGTAACTTGCATAAGGACTTCATCCATAACAAGCCTTTCTCTACAACAAAGGGCTGATTTCTTACAACCAAACACAACTGTGTCTTACAGACAAGCAGCAAGACGTCATAACAGTTCTACTCAGTGTTTTTTTATTTAATACCAGAAATATCAGAACAACAGGGTCACTCTGAACACACAACTTTTTTTGCCCATCCTGTACTCCAAGGAGTATTCACATTATACACAAATTTTTTTTAGAATATAAATATAGTCAACCTTAGAAATATGTAATTTAATGCTACTCCCACACAACGTTAGGTCAATACTGATGTGTAAATTTGTCCTGTCAATAGCAAGTATGACATTACACACACACTTATATCATTACAAAATTTAAATGAGTCTGATGATGGTATACTACAGTCAAGATTGGAATTTTGGACAAGAGATTTTCTCTTCTCCTACCTGTCCAGACTGGCCATGGGGTCCACCTAGCCTCTTGCAAAATGGGTACTGGGGCTCTTCCAGGGGTAAAGCTGTCAGGGTGTGGCAATGAGCAACCACCCCCCACCTACTGCCAAGGTTAAGTACAGCTCTACCTCTACTGCCTCTCTGTGTTGTACGGCATGTCATGGGGAACCCTTTACCTGCGTAATGTACAACCCCTCCACCCTAAGCAGTAGTTGGAATGTAAACCCTGGAATCTTTGAACAGTTAAACTTACTTACCAAACTCATTTCGCAACCACACTATAAACAATTTTTTACTACCACTCCTCATAAAGTCCCAAACTTGAGCCTTTTAGCAGAATCCAAGTGCAGAACCATGCTTTTTGACCACATCAGCCAAGTTCCCATTAATGAATAATATTCCACCCTGCTTATGCTAAGATAAAACAAGGCAAGTGTCTAGCTCCACTGGCTTTTCTCCTCAAACCCCCAGTCTACAGCGTTATCATCCTCACAACTGCATCCATGCACTCTTCTAAATTAAAAAACCGGCAATTACACACACACATACACACACACACACACACACACAAGAAGATAAAACTGAATCATTAAGTTCAGAGGAAGAGAGCACTATGAAGAATACAGTTCAAATGGGAAGACAGCACTAACTCTTTGGTGTCCAGTATGAGAAAAAATTCTGAGTTTCATTACATGACTTTACTTCAGCTTTGTGTCTTCTACCTGTTAGACAGGACCTGAACCAATATGCACTTGTTCCTTGAATGCCACGCAAATTTAATTTCACTCTCAAGATTTTGTTACTTATAAGTCAAAAGCCTTCACCAAATGGCACAAAATGCATGTATTTCAATACAGCAAAAAGCTGAAAACTATGCAAACCTTGTGTAAATGCTTAGAATTATTTTCAAACACTCAATCTGACTTTACAAATCATCTAATCATGGTTTTATATTACCAAAACTGAACTGTTATGCTTCAATATAACAAAACATCATGAACCACTGACAAACGTGAAATACATTCGTATCAGCTTACTGGTCTCATTTCTCATCCTCTAATGTCATGTGAACTCAGAATTCAAATTTTATCTTTAATGAAGAAAGGCACCTTTTGGAACATACCAAGGAATGTCAGGGCTATGTTGGACAGTGTAGACCCATCATTTCCTATAAACACAATGGAATACTCCTCTAATATTGATCCATTGAGCAACTTGAAATTTCTACCAAGTTTTGTCTCAACTTCTACTTCAGGACTTCTGCTGGAAGTGGCCAGTTCTGAGACAACAACATTAGGAAACTCAGATGTAATGAGCTCCACAATGGACTCTGGTAAGAAACAAATCAAAAACCACACTATGTCAGATGCTGTAGAAAAAAAAATTGTTTGTTTGTTTGTTTATTTGTTTGTTTGTATACTTGGTAAAGTAACATAACCTTGAAAAAAACATTCAAGAAAATACAGAATCATAATATAGTTATTACAAAATCCAATGATGCCAGGCAGTAGATATTCAAAACAAAATAAAAACTCAATTGCAACACCAGGATAAATCACAAAGTGTCATCATCAAGAAAGGTCAGCCACCATAACAGGTGTGTGTATCACTAAACATCTTCGTCCTATTAAGTGTCAAGACTATGGTGAAACATGACAAATGAAAGGGACCACCAGTAATATAATACAGTATCCTGATGGAAAAATCAAAGGATTTTAATAAATCTCATTTCATACGTGTGAATGACTGAAAGTCAAAATGTATATGAAGATTACAGACAGCAATCAAGACAGGTCTTTTATTCCCGGCTATGACACTCTATCACTGGATAATCCATTGCTGATAATTCAAAGAAACATATGTACTGCCTTTATCTTCAAGGGTCTAGAGGTCTGAGAAGAATGTCACGGCATGGCCATTAGATACAAAGAGAAGGGGACATGTAAAGTGGCATATTTCCTCTTTCATGAGTCAGCGTACTGATGCACACTGTAAAACAAGTGTTATTCAAATTCACCTTTATCTAAATCTGTCCTCTTTATTTTTATGTGAATACAACTCTTCTCTGTGCACAGTACGGCATCTTCATAATGGACCACATCACCATCAACAGGTTATCTGGATATCAAATTTTGTTTACTCAACCTTTTCAGCTAAAGTTAGGCCTTCATCAGCCTGAATATTCTGAAATAAGTCTATTAGCAGTGCCTGTGAAAGTCCTTGTGTTTGGTAAAAAGATACAACAATGTTTCTTGGGCAAGAATGTTGTTTAAATAATGCACCACATGCCCACATGTGAAACTATACAGGTTTAATGTAATGGACGTTACACAACAAGGATGCAAAATTCAACATTATAAGGAAGTTAGTGCTTAGATAGGATGTGTCAAAAATCATACACATTTATATGAAGCAGGCAATTGCTATCCACATTACATGAAGGGCTATGGTCAAATGCAGAAGTGCACAATCATAATATTACATAGTAGAAACTTAAGCAAAGGGACTCTCACTCACCAATAGCATGTTGATAGCAGACATCATATAACAGGAGGATTTTAGCAGTTCTGCATTCAAACGTACATCTGAAGCAGGATACGAAATGCTGACAATCTACTGGCAGCTTCTCAAACACATACAGCTTTGGGAGACCGTCATTTGTAGGAGTGAGGCACGCGTGGCCAAAATGTATAATCCCATCCGCCCTCACATGTTGTGCAGCCACCTCATCCACACAACAGCTGTTGAAGATGTGCATAACTTACGGATAAGAGACACAACATTAACCCTTTAAAGACGAAGCGTATTTGTTTTATATAAGAACTCAGCGCGTACCGCGCTGTAAACACTCTCCACTTCGGTTATAAAAACCAGTCTCTTAACATTTTATAAGGCAAAAGTTACTGTTTGTTCTGAGAGCCGTACAAAACACATAAACGCGATGTGGGCACCAAGTAGAATTTTTTAATGTTAAACCTAGTGGTACGTAAAGTTACTGCTAGGCTTTAAAAGGTTAACAATGCATGCATATCATGTGATCACGTCATATTTGAGTCTTATGGAACAACGTGTCACAGCAGCTTGCAGAAAACATGCCGCCCTGTCTTGTAAACTAACTGCAAGGTCAAAAAATGCAAATACTGCTGCCTTTTTACAAGTGACACTTTATTGCTGTCATTTATTCTGCACCCCTCCTATGCAATTATACTGTGATGACAGAGTAATGGTGGATCAAAACGGTAGGATATATGGCCCTGAACAAAAATTAGAAAGCTTTACTGGGAGATGTGAGGTTCTTAGAGGCGTGCTGCTGAAGATTCCAGTCTTCATAATCCTTGCTGCAATACATATAACTGTCAAACACATTCTTCCACATATCAATACACAAGCAAAGATTCAACTCTCAAAGCATGACCTATGTCTACTGGCCCTAGCTTCCACAGGGTGACTTTCATCACACTGTTGTTTCTCAAATCCATGGGTTCCATCTGTTCTTGTTTCTCTGGGACAGTCCCAGTTTTATGGGTTTTAAAAAGCTCTGTCTCAGTGTCTCACAAAATTTGGTTCAGTATGCCAAATGTCGAGGGTTTTTCCCTGTCATAAAAATATGGCATATCTACCAGCGCATATGCAGATTTTGATTTTCCCACAGTGGGAGAACATATCTATAGGGGCAGGACAGCCATCAACCAGCCACTAACAGGAAGGAATAGCAAAGCAAGAGGAAGATGTGTGGATTACTGATTATAGCATCTGGGCTGACACTGCAGGATGAGGAACAGATACACAGAGAAAACCAGTAAGTGAACTGAGTGTCTGAGAATAACATCCTTCTTATTATTATTTCATATTTTGTATCTTTATATGATAATTTTTATCTGAGTTATCTCACTGCAGTAACATTAATAAATTATTCTGCTGTTTTTTATTGTGTGACACATTAAAAATTTTCTCTTCCACTACCCCCCTTCCTCTGACAACCCAAATGTTATTAACCATTCTGGTTTTTGGTTCTTCAAAAATGGGATCCCTACTAATGTCATCAGGGGCACATGGTGGGCCAGTTGGTTGAGGCAATGAACTACAGGCCGGAAGGTCATGGGTTCGATTCCCGATGATGTCATTGGAATTTTTCATTGACATAATCCTTTCGGTTGCACCATGGCCCTGGGGTCGACTCAGCCTCTAACAGAAATGAGTACCAGGAATATTTCCTGGGGGGTAAAAGCAGCCGGTGAGTAGGGCTGACGACAACCTTACCACCTTCATGTACCAACTGCCTAGAAATCTGGGAGCCTCAACCCTAAGGGCCTGTCCAGGTCTGTAATGGGATTGCTTTACCTTACTGATGTCATCACATTAACTGTGGATGCACGGTTTTGTGAACAACCTACAATGCTGCACATGCTTGAAAGGTTAACTGGGGCTACATTACAAGCTGTCTCATAATACCACAAAACTAAAGGCAGGATGACTCACTGATTGTTTCTAAATCGGACAACATAACTGTGTAAGACACTTCAGTACATTTACATAATAATATCCAAATGGGACAGACCATGACCTACAGCAACTGCTGAAAATAAAATACTTTGCACAATACTGCCACCTATTAACAGACAGATAAATTACATGCAATAAAGAAACTTCCACACAACTCAACCCACTCCCTACGAGCAAAAAAGGACTCAATATAAGCAGCTGCCTCCCTTGTGTTTAAACACTGCAGGTCTGGTGGCTTGTAAAGAGGGTGGGGGGCCACTCTCCTATGGAATGAGAGTGCAATTACATGCTAAAAATGTGTGAGAAAGCAACAAGGACTTGGTAGATACTTATCTAACTTTTGTTAATCATTTCATGATTTCCAATTACATTACCTCAATACCAGTCTCGTTTTCATGTAGTTTGGATTAAGACACATAGCAAAGGTACGAGCATAGTATGTCCCTTCTACAGGGTTTCTGTTCAAACTATGTATGCCGGCATGCTTTCAAGTATTCACATGTCAAAATTCACACAAAAGAATAAAGAGGGTATGTTATGCCTCATTTTTCGCTGCCACTGCTTTTCCCACAACTAAAGAACAGTACAAAAATTTTCAAGTCAGACTTCCAGTCTTGATAATCACAGGAGCAGCACCTGATCTTACTTACAATTTTCAAACACACAAATGTTTGAATTAAACTTTATGGCCATCTACAGCTGGAACAAGGTACAGCTGCCATACCTACACTCTGTTTCAAAGCTTACATATACAGCAAAATCTGTGATAGCCAGTATTGGATTATCCATAAATCTCTATCAACCGGCAAACTGACAAAGAGCCCCACTATACAAGGCGTGTTCAAAAAAACATCGAACTTTTGCTATAAAGACTTTATTGCTCATTTGACAACATTTTAAGCACTGTCCCCTTCAAAGTAGTCCCCTATACTGGCAATACACCATTCCTAACATTTCTTCCATTGTTGGAATGCTTCCTGGAATGCACTTTCTGTGATGGCGCACAGTCCTCTTGTCGTATTTTCCTGAATCTCCTCTATGGTTTCGAAATGACGTCCTTTCAAAGTGGTTTTAAGTTTGGGAAACAGGAAAAAGTCTGCTGGGGCCAAGTCCAGAGAATAGGGTGGATGGGGCACAACGGATATCTGATGTTTTGCCAGATAACTGCGGATGAGGAGCAACGCGTGAGCCGGTGCACTGTCGTGGTGCAACATCCCAAGTTTGGTTTTCCCACAATTCAGGCCTCTTCCTGCGCACAGCATTCCTCAAACGCGCTAAAAAGTCCTGGTACAACTGTTTGTTTACCATCTGACCACATGGTACAAATTCATGATGGACAATGCCTTTGCAATCAAAAAACACAGCCAACATCACCTTGATCTTTGACCAACTCATCCGTGCTTTTTTTTGGTCGAGGAGACCCTTTCCCCATCCACTGCGACGATTGCATCTTGGTTTCAACATCATAGCCATAAACCCATGTCTCATCTCCTGTTATGATGTTCTTAAGGAAGTTTTCATTACTACTTGTATTTGCATTGGCAAGCAGTTCCTGACATCAACACGGTTCTCTTTCTGATCATCAGTCAATAAACGCAGCACGAATTTTGCACTGACACGACGCATCTGAAGTTTTTCAGTCAAAATTTGATGGCAAGATCCTATGCTGATGCCCACTTCGTCAGCAACTTCTCAGACAGTTAAACGACGATTTCCACGAATCACAGCACGAACTCTCTCGACATGGTCGTCGTCTGTTGATATGGAAGGTTGTCCAGGCCTGGGATCTTCACCGACTGATATTCTGCCCTCTTTAAAACACTTAAACCACTCATAGCACTGCGTTCGGCTAATACAGTCCTCCCTGTATGCTTGGTTAAGCAACTGAAATGTCTCTGTAAAATTTTTACCACGTTTGCAGCAAAATTTCACACACACACGTTGTTCTTCAAGCTCTTTCATCGTCACTTTATCACTAATCCGACGAACAGCTTGTGCAATGCTCAGTTCAGCGGATGTAGCTCGATGACTAATGCTCATAGTGAAACAGGGCAAATGGCAGTTTGTTGTCAAAACCTGCCACTAAGTGTGCCCAGTAGCCGCTGCGCGCCCTCTGTGCTGGTCGGCACGCTATTTAGAAAGTTCGGTCTTTTTTTGAACACGCCTCGTATTTCACTCTCGCATTAACCTGCAGCACCGGCCCCTATTCCAAGAGTTCGACCAGCTTGCGTGTTGTTCCCGTTACTCCAAGTGGTTGTCAGATACTGTAGTGTGGTAAAATCAGTTGCTTTATTGCCTTCATCTGTTACAGCATGTTACAGTGCAATGCCTGGAATATTTCATTTTTGTCACAGAAGAGGCTGGCAAAAAGCAGAAAAGAGTAGTGCTAATGACAAAGGCAAAAACAGACATCTGTAATAGACTTGAACATGGTGAAAACCATAATAAGTTAATGAAAGAGTATGGATAGGTCTGTCCATGAGGTTGCTAGGTACACTAAGATACATATAAAGTATCATATTCTGATATCCAGAAAATTGCGATATCTGGCAAACCTTTGGTCCTGGAGGTGCCGGATATCACAGATTTTACTGTAAACCTTTATTCATCCTTAGATATAACACAGTAGTTTCATGCTCCAGCCACCATCATCCACAGGAAACATGAAACAAATCATTCCTTGCCTGGTGGTGAAACAAAGCTCTATTGTGAATATATGAACACTTCTGCAGTTTGCTGACTTTCAGCAGTCCATGATGATATAGCAACATATGCCAGGGCTAAAAAAATTCTACACAATGTGACTTTATATGCAAAAAGTCGTAATGTAACAAAGCAACCACAATTCCTTCAGCACTCACCTGCCATAAGATGTATCAGCAAGAATATAAGGTATACTGCCTAGCCTTTTCCCGAGACAAAGGGCTACCTGCACAGACTCATGCAAGAGTGCATCCGGGAACTGTAAACAAATCTGAACAGCAAAAGCGATATGAGACATTAGCCTTTCATGTGTGAGCTGCAATGTAATTCTGAACTGAGTATTGTAGAGGCTACAGTAAACAAAACCCGTCACACAATAAAAACACAGCATGACACAAAAGGACAGGAATTCACTTCTGACACAGTAAAAATATTAATGTCAATGTTTTTTACGTATAATTTACACAATTTGCATCAGGTGTGCACCCAGAATTTTTCCTTTGGCAGGTGGGGACTGACCCTGAGGCTATATATAATTTAGGTTTGATTTTAAAAACTGTCTTATAAATATCATGTGGTATGCACAACATAACAGTCTGCAACTGCATTTATATACATACGAACATAACCATGTGTTTCATGACTCAACCACAATGTCCTATCTTCTTGTCTTTTTTTAATTTTATTAATTTATCTTTCAAAATTCTACAAATTCAGTGGCTGATCTCAGCTGAAGAGTAAATCACGTAAAATTTCTGATATCATAATATCTACAAAATCTTTGTTTTAGAAACTTCAGTTGTTGAGGGTTCTGGGGGGGGAATGCAGCCTGGCAGCACCCCCCCCCCAGGTGCGCCCTGGGTTTGCAATAAATAAAGACAAAAATAAATAATCTACTTCAACAATCTATGTAAAGAAAAGGTACAGTTATGCCAGTATCAATACCACTCACAGCAAAGAAAATTCCAGACCAGTGCACACATAACTTCAACAGACAGCTGAATTCCATACAAACTGTGAATAACCATGAAATCAGGTTAGCAATGGCATGACATTATCCATAAATTTAAAATTAAAAAGTTACACCAAGAGTCCTTCATGAATCCACAATGCTCACACAGCATACTAACCAGTACAACGCCCCAGCCCTTTTCCATTTCCACAAGAAATTATTTATATAAGTAGATAACAGTAAGATAATCACTGGTGTCAAATAATAGTAACATCACACTGTAAAATAACAAGACACACACCTGACATTATGAAAGTATGACATGGGATGTACATAAGTATATAAATATTACTTATTTAGTAATTCCATGAAACAAAACCCTCAAAACATGATAGCTGCTCAGCTAGTCAAGACCATGTTCACAGGATACTGCCACTGAACCTTTTCAAGAGGGAGCTAAATCCAGCACATGCCCTCTAAACTTACTTTTCTAAACTGAATTGTAATACTATCTTCCCATTTACACCTACATTTCCTAAGTGAGCCTTCTCTTCACATTTTGCAAATACAATTTTGTATGCATTTGTCTTTCTCCTTAACTTAGTAACAATTTCAATATTTGGTGACAACAAATTATGCAGCCACTCATCAAGTAATTTTCTCCATATCCCTACTACAGCCTCCCTCTTATGTCCAATATTCTTTCAACACCTTGTTCTCAGTACAAACTGTGTCCCTTCCCCATAAATACTTGATACCTTAATTGCATTTATAACTGACTACACACAAATCTCTGAAACAACTCGACTGTTGGAACTTGTCACTATTTGCATCAGGTTCCCCTTCAGTACAGTGTCAGACCAACAGTGGTGGTGATGATTGATAAAATGTCACGTGCTTATTTATTAGTCCTTCTTTCTCATCTTTTCCTAACATTCTATACTCTGCCACCCTCAAGAGAAGGCGTGTCCAACTTCCAGTTTTACCAACAAATTTTCTACGGTACCAAAAATTATTCACAAAGCATACACAATCGCTATATGCCATGGCAAAATATATTATGGGCTCTATACAACTGTCAGGATAAACACTGATTATTTCCCTAACCAGCACTGTCCAGTTCATTTTTGTAAGAGATCCTTCAGACAGGATATAACTTTTTGCATACTAAATTAAATTCATCCTTCATGTGGTTAAGGACTTTAATTTTATTTCTGAAGTAAATGTAATACCTTACATAATCCATTCTTATTTGCCCATTCCGCACACCTGTCCAATTCATAATACAAATCAATGTTTCTTGCAGCTGTAGGAAGAATACTTCCCGTAATGTCTACTTTTCGCTTTAAAACTGCAGTTTCACTACTGCTAAACGCAAGCATGTTTCTCTTTACTTCCTTATGAGCAATAATTCACACGCTGGTTAACGTCTCACACTTCTCCAGCATTTTTCGTCCCCTACAAATTGACTACACCACGCTTCGTGCTTGTTGTTTTCTCTAACCTCACTCTTTGGCAATTTCCGCTATCAGTTACCAGATAAGGCTCATAACTATTTTTATAGATTTAACAGATGCATAACAACCAAATCACGACTCACAACCTTCAAACATATCGCATAACTACATTATAAAAGTACTTAATCCACATTAAATGTAGCGGACTCAAACCCGCAACCAAACACCCTCCAACTTTTCTCCCTTTCCCCGCTGGGTGTTATCTGAGGTTGAGGCCTTCACCCCTTCAGATGTTGCGCGGCGTGGGTTGGTACACAACTCATCCAGTATCAGTTGGTACCTGCTAACAACGTACCAACCTATGCCGCGCAACGTCGCAGACGTGGTCTCAGAAGCGCGAAGGTATCTAAGATGCCAGTGCTCAACGCTTCGGCGTTGTGCAAGGGGTTGCCTAAAATGAAAAGCCAAAATTGAAAACATGAAACTAAACATTGTCACGGTGCCGTGAAAAATTGTCCCTTTTCTCTTAATACTGTAGATGTTACTACGTTTTTCGGGTATTTGGCATGAATAGTAAGATGCTAAATAGTTACTGCGCATGTATTTCCGTATTTGAGATGAATATTATGTTTTCACCATAACGTATTCTATATCCTTGGCCCCGTCCTGCGAAGGAACTACGGAATTCAATACATAATATGCCATTGTAATCCTAATAGTAGATCCACAGCGTATCTCAGTTCCTGGACAGCACCCTGTGAACACCACAGCAAGTGAAAGCAATATTAGTCGATAAATGAATTACGGCAGTAGGGAAAGTAGTATTACAACGTTTCCCTCATCGGTGTGCAACAATGCCAGTTCAGCAGACATTTTCCGAAAACAATGCACTGGAAATACGTAATACCAACCTACCACAAACGGGACAGTTGGGGGAAGAGGATACGGTCAAATATTAGGTTATGTTCGCGAGGTGAATTATTTCGTCGACTGTCAGGTATGAGATATTCTCATATTTGAAAATGGCTTAATCCGTGTTCTATCCATTAAGTCCGTATTATATTTATACTACTTTTACACTGTAATATGTATAACGTACGGACCGTGATTGTGGTTCTCATCAGTGACGGGTGGTATCATTGCCATTCATATGCGAATATAAGGTTAATGATTATGTATTTGTTAACAACGTGCAGTGTCTCGAGGTGTAGAGTGTCATGGTGTACTTTCGACATTAATCTAGTTCTACATCCTACGGCCTCTTTAAACACTTGTAAGGATTACGGAATGAGAAAATAAATTAAACTCAATTTCATAATGTTTAATGTCGTTGAACATCCCCATGATGTAACATTTATCATACCGAGCGCACAAGCATGAATATTAGTAACTTGTGTTCTTTTGTTTTCAGCTCTGCATGTATTCAATAATATATGGTAACAACGATGTTAATACTGATAGTTCTGGGAATTTTGTTTCCAGTCACTTACATTGCTCACATTTTAGCATCAAAAGCCGAGACAGTGGCAGAATCTAGTAATAAAGAGCAGTTCAGTAAACTACAAACCCAGTTCTTTGTCGTCTACTTCCTAGCAACTTTCTCTGACTGGTTGCAAGGGCCATATATGTACCAGGTGTACAGCAACTATGGCTACACTCAGCCTCAGATAATATTGTTGTATGTTACGGGTTTCTTCTCCAGCATGATTTGTGGTACAGGGGTAAGTCAAATATAGAAGAGACATATGTTCTGTTAAAACTTTGTTACCATACATTTTGGACTTGATTACATTCTGGAGCTGATTAGTTGTCTTACTGGGACTAGTCGTCCAACTGTGTAGCGGACAGTAGCAAGATTTACATGAAAACTGCACAGTTATTAGGAGTTAGGCATGTAGGAATTGACACCAGTTTTGAGGGCTCTAAGTGTTATGATTTTCAAATAGTCATGGTCTGAAATTTATGAAATTCAGGAACTTGCAGAAGTTACATGACCCTTAACTTTGGCCCTAGTAGGCCTCAAGAGCCATTTACTGTTATGTGCTATTCTAATATCACAAATTCCATTAATATAAATTAAAAGCAAACTGGAGAGAGTTCAAAGTCATGTGGAAATGTTTATGAACTGTAGTAACATAAAATTTAACATGATCTGAACCTAAAGTGGCATGCATCATAGGTGACAGTGCCCACATTTTTTGCCATTGACTGGTCATGTTACATTTCACTGTTATTCAGTTCATGACAGTTTTCATACTAGGCTTATTTTGATAAACTGTCTGTTGTTTGTTCTGTGCAGTGTCGATAACAAATTCAAAACACTCAACCAATAAAATGCACAGTGTTCTTCCTAAATATTTATATTATATTATAACACTGAGTATTCGTACATGTTCCAATCCACATGGGATCATCATCAGGAAACAGCTATCAAATAATACTGAATAAAACTTCATTAGCTATTTTTCACATACCGCTAACATCTTGTGGACGGTGTTAAAAAGTCAAGTAGTAAGACGTAGACAGTTTTCTGCAGGATAGTTGCATATATAAGTGAAATGGAACCTTGAAGCAGTATCTTCAGGGCAGCTTACGTACTTAATGAAGGTTGACTGTCAGACATACACGTTATTTTGAACATTCACACACCGCAATATACAGGCCAATATAATGTAGAATACATTACTGTCACACATCACCATTGTGATTACTGTGACTGGATGTTAAATGACCAGAAAGGTCCCACAGAATTTAAGTCTGCAAACATGAATGTTTTAGATTCTGATGGCTATTTGTTGCCTTTCAGGTTGGCATCCTAGCAGACAAGTTTGGCCGCAAGAGATTATGCATTACATATGGTTTCCTTTATGCCATATCATGCGTCACCAAAGCTTCCCCACAGTACTTCATTTTGATCATAGGACGTGTTCTGGGTGGAATGTGCACCTCCATCCTGTTCTCAACATTTGAAGCATGGTATGTTCACCAGCACAGCCAAAAATTTCACTTTCCACCTCATTGGATCCACTTAACGTTGTCGAAAGCAACATTTTATAATGGTGTTCTTGCAATCTGTGCTGGTGTTGTGTCAAACATTGCTGTTGAATGGGCAGAGTGGGGCCCTGTCTCACCATTCATGATTGCAGTACCATGCCTCTTGATGTCGGCATTTTCAACAATGTACATGTGGGAGGAAAATGACGTACCTATTAACACTGCTCATTACAGTTGTGGTTCTCTTAATGCAATTTTCAGAAGTCAAAACAATCCACTGCTATGGTTAGGGCTAATTCAGTCACTTTTTGAATCAGTGATGTACACTTTTGTGTTCCTTTGGACACCAGTCCTGGAACCATTAAGACCTCCGTTAGGGATTGTCTTCTCATGTTTTATGCTTTGTATCATGATTGGTTCATCTGTACATTCATTTCTTGTAGCACAAAATTGCACAGCAGAATATTCCCTACATACTTCATGTTTGCTTGGCCTCATTGCATTTATCCTGTCAGCTGGAGCTACAGGAATGGTTTGCCTGTATCCACACTATATTGGACAATATACATTAGTTACCTTCATTGCATTTCTCCTCTATGAAACTGCTGTTGGAATGTACTTCCCTGCAATAGGATACCTCAGAAGTCAGATAATTCCAGAACAGTATCGAGCAAGTATTGCAAATTGCTATCGTGTCCCAATGAACGTATTTACATGTATGAGTCTGCTTTGGTTAAAGAACATAACACATGTTCGTAAGGAATTTTCTTTTGATGCAACAGTTTCTAGTCTTAAAGTTTTCCTTATGTGCATTAGTTTACTTTTTGTAGCTCTAGTGTTGTGCAAGTTGTTAAAGAGGGAAAATGAGAGTGTGAAACTGATGATGGCATCTGTATAATACAGAATGTTTCAGATTTCTTGGCTACAGGCTGTTTCTTATATGCTTTATGCATAAAAAAAGACATCCCATCAGTGTTTAGAGCAGTCTTTTATGAATAACTACAATGAAAATGAATTTGTATCTTTAAGCAGAATGGTTAAAAACAATAACAATTTAATTGTGAATTATGACTGGATAGATTTTCAGATATACAAATTGCTTGCATTCTAGCAATTATAATATAAATAACGATACAGTAATGACAAGTATATATATCATCTAAAGGCCGGGTATATGGACTTTACATCATATGTTTGGATTTGGAGTTACAAAATATTAATTCAATCAGTGGCTACTTGCTGATGATTACATATTTCAACAAGTGCAGCTTTTTCCTGCAGATTCCAGGGTACAGTATGAATTCTATGGGGTACTTTAAAAATAGGAATGCTGCCTTGTGCTTCCCCAGTCCAAATATTTATGTAATTGTATATGTTTTTACTTAGTGCACTGCAACCCTACTGTGGTCCGCAAGAGTAAAATTGTAAGGTCACATTACATTTGAACTCAAACTGAGTGGTATTCTTTCTGAAAGATGGGATTTAGAAACAAATAGATAAATAAGTAAATAAATAGGGTACGTGTTGAATCACATTCAGTGCTACAGTCAGACGCTGGGGCACTCATTCCATTTGAAAGTACTAAACAGTGAAATGGAAATGAGGTAAAAGTGAAGTTATCCCTCGGCACCCCTTGAAGGCATCTACGGGGGGCAGGGGTATATAGCTCTGCTTATTCTTAACTTTGGCTCTAGATGGAGGTGAGAGGTCAACATTATGCCCTGGTTGCTTTACCCCCAGGAAAGAGCCCCTGGTGCCCATTGAATAGATGGCTGGGTGGGCCCCAGAGCCAGTCTGGATGGTTTGGAGAAAATAAGTAGTATCTCTTGCTCCTGCCAGGACACGAACCTTGCATTGCTCAGCCCATAGCCTAGTCACTATACTGACTATGCTGTCCTGGCTCCGTGAAATGGAAGTAGGGAAAGATTAGCTTCTTATGTCTTTTTTTTTTCATTGTTGATTGTTAGTGTGTGAGTATTAATTCATAAATGCACTGAATATATAATTTTGCAGTCACTGGCTGCACTTCATTCTGTAGCTCGCATCCTTTGAGGAAGGTACTGTGCCAAAGGTGTAAAAGTAACCACGGATTTTACGTAATACAGAAACTGTAAAACACATATTGAAAGCATAAGAAATAACTTTGTAATAACCTTTGCCTGGCCATCAGACTTAATACTGAGAAGAGCAAAGATTATGATGAATGTAAATGTTTGCAAAAGTTATCTCTCTTTTTGTTTTCATGTCACGTAAAGTGTACTGGTTCACAGCATTGCAGTGCCCAAGTCAAAAGTTAGTAAATGGGAAATATAACGGTGCAGTTCACCCTAGAACAGGCCTTGAAGGCCCAGAGGTGGAATAGAGGTAAAGCTCCACTCTTTCTTTAACCTCAGTGCTAGATGGTAGTGGGTGGTCACTGCCACGCACCAGCCACTTTACTGCCGGGAAAGACACCTGGTACCCATTGTACAGAAGGGTGGGTGGGCCCCAGGGTCGGTCTGGTTGGGTGCAGAAAATCTCGCCCCAACCAGCATTCGATGCCCAGACCATCCAGCCTATAGCAAGTTAGTACACTAATTATGCTATCCTGGCACACAAATGGCAATTATATGCACATTTCAATTCAAACAGTAATTAACAGGAAAAAACATCTGTAGTAAAAGTAATAAAGGCTGAATTTAAGAAATGTGGGTTCTTATTCAACTGAGTCACATTTGTGAGTTTGAGGTTTTTGCAGTCATGTAGCTGAGGATTCTGGTCTTGTGGGATATGATGCTGCATCACTAATTAATCAGATCTGATTACCCAGTGACATAGCATCATGTACTTTACTCTGCCACACAATAAACATTATGATATAAAAAGAAAAATATATTTTTTCTATTTCTCTGTGGTTATGCAACATGATCTTTATACTTACATGTTTTCAAAGCCAAAATGCAGAGGAATAAGAATGTCTGGACCTAAGCGAGATTAGTGTGTGTTATGAATGGCGAAATAACGTAAGGATCTTGATTCAAGTTATCCTACTATTTTTATGATGGTTTATGTGATGAGATCACAGTCTGGACCTGAAGAGTGGTGATGTGTAAAATTGTTGTAGAGATGTGATGGTAGTATTAAATAGTAAGAATACTGTCTTCTGGCATGGGACACAGTGTAGTCTATGTAGAAGTGTACTGACACTTGAAACTTGCTGCCCCCATCCTCCCTCATGATGGAGTCAGCAAGGTCTGATTGGCAGTACACTTCTAAATAGACTACACAGCATTTCATCCCAGAAGACAGGAATCTTCATAGTTATTGCTGTGACAGTATCAAATCTTATGCAGTATTAAATGAGATTTCATATGCAATGTTTGTGGCGATATGGAAACACTGAATTGGCACAAGACTGCATCCAATTATGGGCTCTTATATTATAGGATCTGTATTTTACCTGACAACTATCATTTATCAGTTCCTGCCACCATTCCACCATGTATGTGGGCAGTCAGCTGAATGGTAACATGTTAAACAAGCTGGTAGGGAGTGGCAGTCGATAGTATTATGCTTTCATATTTTTCTACAAAAGAATTGTCAGCTAATTTCATGCCAGACAAAAAATTTTTGTGTGACCATTTATATAGATGATACATGTTTGATTAAGTGGATAAATTGTGTCAATAGTTGCATGAGATTAATTATGAAGTCCACATTATAATGAAGCTTTACTTTCATATCCATACGTGTAATATTAAGGGTCAGCTCATAAAATTTAACTTTTGCTGACCTGTCAGTATTCTCTACAGTTAACACTGTGGAAGATTCTTCTATTTGTAGTTCCACCTTATTTGTTATGAATGGTTGTTCTTCATTGTCCCATTCCAGTTAAGTGTTTCAAGTTGTTTCTTCTGTTATACCATAATATTTTCATATATTTTAAATATTCCAGTACCACATTAAACATTTATAATACATCTCTTGGTCATTCAGATATTCCGAAACATAATGTAGTATTATAAAGTACCTGACGTGATGTCAGCCACCTGCATCATCCCTTCACTGGTATGCAACATGAATAATTCACTTCCACCGATGTAAGTTCATTGCAATCAGCTCTCCAATAAAAGTAAGTATCTGATATAGTTTTATGTTTGAAAATGGCACTTAAGTTTTCAAGATTGACACAGAGACAAAAAAAAACGTGAAAGTAGCCATTCTTTTACTGCTGTTTTTCAGTCTAGTCATGCATATAAAAGTAAAAAGGCTACCAAATAAGGATCTAAGGTTTTTAATGTGTTCCATGTCTGTGCACTATATTATACAAAAAACATTAATCACCAACAAATGCACAAAGAGTTTTTTCATCAATTGTAACACACTCCTACATGTTTCGACCTTGCTGGGTCATCTTCAGGGAGAAACTTTCTGTTGTCGTTACACTAAGGTTGCACTATATAGGATCTAAGAATATATTTTTACTAATGCAGGAACACTGAAAAAATTTGACATTAAGCAGCAAAGAGGAGTAAATGTCAGTTCAATTAAACTGTAGTGTTAAAATGTGTGATTTTATATTTAAACATTAAACTCCTTCTGTCTCTGTAATCACACTTTTGTTTTATTAGTGTGCAAGAATATGAAAATTTTCTGTTACCGTGATTTTTAACTACTTCACTGTATTAATAAAGTAGACATATCTCCTTAACTGCTTAAGCATAGTGTCTTAACCATAATTACAGTTTCTGCATTGGTGTGGTTCCTTATTCTGATACAATATCCTACTAGAAGTATATGTGTTATTTCACACTGATATTACATTTATTATTGTTATATAATATCTTTAGATACCACATTTTATTGGGATGATAAAATCGTACTTAAGATGTGCCAGTGTGACTGCAGTATAAGTGTGATACATTGATGAAAACAGGCTTAATGTTGTATGTGTACTTCCTATTATATCTAAAAAGTAGATTTTTGCGTATCTTCTGAATTTATATGATGCTAAAATGTATTTGAATTATATAATGTTATTTTTTAAAGTCATTGTAATGAAACTTGTGAAACAAATTTGCCCAGTTTGTGCAGATTATTGTAAAGTTAAGCTTACTGATAGAAACAATGTACGTGTGGATTTGTAACAGTTTGAAAGAATTAAATCACCATATTTTTGTATGAAATTTATGTTGGCTTTTCTTGTGCATAATTGCAAGGTGTACCTGAATAGTTGCCCGGTTGATCACCAGGTTACATGTATAGGGTGTGGCAATAGTATGTGGAGATTTTCAGGTCACTGTTTTGATGAATTGGGTTGAATATAAGGAACAAAAAAGTTGTGAGCATCAGCAGAAAAATTCCATTTAATATTCGTCTTTTACTTCTTAAAAATTACAGCTCTTAATTGGTCTGCCTGGCATGTAGTGCATTCCTGTAGGCATGATGTGAAATTAACCATAACTGCACAAAGCCACAAAACTTGCATCCAACATTGTAGTACATTAGTTACCATTGAGTTCGGAATATCATCACATTCTTTTGTGGCATGTTAACCCTTTAAAGACGAAGCGTATCTGTTTTATATAAGGACTCAGTGCGTACCGCGCTGTAAACACTCTCCACTTCGGTTATAAAAACCAATCTCTTAATGTTTTATAAGGCAAAAGTTGCTGTTTGTTCTGAGATCCGTACAAAACACATAAACGCAATGTGGGCACCACATAGAATTTTTTAATGTTAAACCTGGTGGTATGTAAAGTTACCGCTAGGCTTTAAAAGGTTAAGGGACAAAATAGCATGTCAGGGTTGAAACTGGAGCAATGACTTGCCCCTGCTGCAAAGGTGTGGTTAATTTCCAGTCACAATTACAGGAATATACCTTACAGCAGAAAGGCCACCCTTTTAAAAAATAGAAAAGCATATATTAACTGTCATTTTACTACTGATACCCGGTAATTTTTTTTGTTTCTTATATTCAAGCTGATGCATCAACACAGCTATCTGAAAATAGTCACATTCTGTTGCTGCATTCTGTGTGTGCAGTGTGATACAGAAGTCATTTGATATGGCCTTTCTGTTAATCATTGAGTGTCATGTGACTTTTGTAGTACCATTCTCTATATTACATTGTAGCAAGCAGATTATTTTGACCAAGTGTAAGATGGTATAGAAATGTACTTTACAACTAATGGTAAATGTAAGCATTCTGAGAGTGCATTCAATATGCAAAAATGTGAAAGAATTTCATTTAGATGTGTAGCCAGTTTGCAAGAACTCACTGGATCAAATTTTAAATTACCAGTAAGTATACTGACAATGGACACACTAAACTTACGTACTTGCGTGTAAAATAAGTTTTCCCACCTACACTTGGTTCCGCATGTATGCATGTGTAATAAAGTGAGAAGTGTAAATCAAAATAATTGGAAATGAAAGCAGTTTGTTAAATGTTGTGCTCAGGGGCCTCGCACAGTGATGTCCATAACAGTAATGTCACTGAACCAATACCTTAAACTGGCGGAATGAAGATATATACATGAAACTTTGGTTTTAAAATGTAAGGTACAAGACCACTTGGAAGAGCAAGCAGAAAATGAGAGAATGTTAAGTGTGGTCTTGGAGAAGTGGTTTTGAAGATTTGGATTGGGACAGATTGAAATGATTCAGAGTAGAATGATGATGAATTCAGTTATGATGACTGAGAATGTTTGTGTCAAAACACAGTCAAAGTGATATGTGCACATAGGTAAATTCAGATTGTCCACATAAAGTGCAGCTACACGAATGGACTAATTAAATGTATGGAATAAAAGACATAAAAAGCTTGAAATTAAATTGTTTTGTCTCTACAGTTTGTAAGAGTTTGTTTGTAAAAATTATTTGTAAGAGAAGTATGTCCAACTGCCTGAATTTACATGTCTGAGCTATCAGTTACATCAATTGTAGAATTCATTGGCCCAACCTCAGCTCTCTGATTGGTGACTTCACCTACCATTGGTTGTAGTTCCTACCAGGCATTGTAGGGTAACTTGTTATCCATCCAGCATTTATTACCATGGAGTTGCTTGAGTGTTTGTAGCCCTACACATGCTGGGCATTGACTAGACTGGAGCAGGTTCTTTCATGGAAGAGGTTGTGGGCTTCTTAGGAGAAGTTTCTTTTGATACTGGGACATGAAGTACATCAACTAAGAGGCGACTGGTTCTACAGCATGTATGACTGAATGAGTCATAATGGTGGAATTACCCTTTGTTCAGGCTATGTTTTCAGATGATAAGAAATTGGCCGCTGGGAAATTATTGCTGCACACAGACCCTGCATGTCACCTTGTATTCTGCATGTTGCAGGGCATGCCTCCTCTGTCTGCCCACAGCTAAGCCCTGTGTGAAGAGGAAACTAGAAAATATATGAAAAAAACTAACCTGCAATTGTGATATGAGATGTTTTGTAATGCATATGGTTAATGTCCTGTTGTACATTATCAATGTACATTAATGTGTTTCCGGCCTTCACTGAAACCGGAACTGTGAAATTTTAAAGTTATTCCCCTACGCTTTACACGTGAGCTGTAACGGGAACTTTGGAATCAGTGTCGGGAGGCGGGGTCGTGCAGTTTCTGGTCAGTTATTTGGTAAGTGACTGGCCCTCCTATTTCTTCAACACACTCAGAATGCGTCAGCCGGTTTTGACGGTCACATACTTTCGTTCTTTTATTGAGAATGAGCTTTTGCTTGATGTCGCGTTCCTGAGGTCGATCATTGTTTACACTACGTAAACAATGATCGACGGGAAATCCGGCCTTGTTAGTAACAGCTTCAAGCACGAACCGCACCTGGCGCTATCCGCTAGAACAGTGGGTTCATTCCATGAAAAACACACACAAATTCTGGGCTCAAGGACAAATCGAAACATAAACAAGACAGCGAAGTACGTACAGCGTAATATTGAGGCGCGTTCGTGTAACCATTCTTGCCGTGGAAAAGCAATAAGTATTACATATTCCGAGTGTGTTTGTAGCCTTAGTTGTCCAGCATGCAAAGCGCATGTGCCGTATTGTGTTGTCATCTGTGGTCTGTCTGGCTGAACTATATTTTTCCACATTATCTCATAAACGACACGATTTTCGAAAAAAAAATTATTGATCATAATATGTGTGTTTTGGTTCCCTCTACAACTTCTGTCTGAAACACTTTTAATTCTAAGAAGAATTCAGCGAGGTATTATCATGAATGTACATAGGTCTTCATGTAAAGTACCCACTATTCTTGTCAGATTTCAACGAAACTTGAATTTTCTCGACAGATTTGTGAAAAACACTCATATATCAAATTTCATGAAAACCCGTCGAGTGGGAGCCGAGTTGTTCCATGTAGACGGACAGACGGGAGGACATGACGTAGCTAATGGGCGCTCTTTGCGATTTTGCGAAAGCGCCTATAAAGGATCACGAAAATGACAGAAAAAGGAATTGACATGAAAGATTTACAACACGTAAGTATATTCCGGCGTGGGTTGCCAAAAGATTAATTAGCATTGCGTACTCAGTATAGCGACTAGCTACGGGCTGGACAGTCTGGGGTTCGAATGCCGTTAGAAGCCAGGGATCTTTCTTTTCTCCAAAACTTCCGGACCGACTCTGGGACCCACCCACCCTCCTATTGAATGGGTGCCGGCCTTCTTTCCTGGGAGCAAGGTGGCCAGGGCCTTAAGTTCAACACTCTCCTCCATAGAGTGTCGAGGTTAAGAACGAGTGGAGAGAAGACTTTACTTACCTGTCCAGGTTTCTATTAGCCGCATTTCCAGAATACAGCTTTATTTGTTGTGCATGTCTATGTGTGTGTTTGCCCTCCGTAAATGAGTCCGGATATGGCCACAAAGCAGTAACGGTCGTTGTAATAGGCCTAATAGCCTCCTGTCTATAGACAGGAACAGAAAACAAAGAGTTTAGAATGTATATGACTGGTAACGTATAGAGTAACCCAGTAATTACCTGAGGACGGATATAAGCGACAGTAGCTAAGCCCACAGATTATGTAAGAATTGCATAACGTATATTTCTTCCTCAACGTGTTTTAAAGACCAACTGTGAAAGCGAGGATGACCTGAGATAGATCGAAACATGCAGTACAATAAGTAGAATTTAGTTGTGTTTGGGCAGGTATTGATTCAGTTCTTGTAAACATGACTTACGTTTATGCATGTAAAGGTTAGACGCGACAGTAAACTCCAGATTCTGGCAATCCGGTTGGCTAACGCTGACAAACAGTCACCACAGCAATACAGAACGTGTGGCTTACAACTGACGACGCCTGGTGCGTTGTTAAGTTTTACTGGAAGTGGGAAGTAGGGAAACCCAGTGGGGTGGAGAGGGGATATTCATGCTCCAGGACGTTAGAAGGTATGTACCGCTCATAGACACTCCTACTGTATAGAAGGTAAAACAAGAACAAGAAGATAACCAGCTCCAGTCACGAATAAATCACCGCAAAGTGTTAAAATTGCATTCACATAAAGCTGTCTATCCATTACACAGGCTGCGTATCACAGAGTGTATTGTTGGGCAGTTGCTACGTGAATGAGTCGTCGTGAGAAGATTACACAGGAAATTACATTTCCCTAACCACAGATACTAAAAACGTTGAGGAAGTAGTGGTAGCTAGTTTGAAACCAACAAACATTCCCTGCGGTTGAAGAAAAGCAATTCTCTCAGCTGTTGTTTTCAATCCGGAAATCGTTTGAAAGTATCGAAAGGAACGATTTTTGGAAATCCGCATAACTTTTACGCTGAGGTAAGTCACTGTTCTTTTAATTGCAAAAAATTTTATATTTTTAGTTTCCACTATTCATTACTGGTACTATCCCGCATGGTTTGCGACTAGTGAATGATTCAAACACGTGCTATATTAAAGTAAAAATATTTTTGTATGCGTATTTGAGGAGCTGATATTCAAAAAACAATTATGTACATTTTTTAAAAGAACTGTGTTTTGATTACACAACACTGAGGGACAAAATTTTACGAAAGACAGCAAGATTTCGCTAACCTACATCGCAGGGACTAACTGACTTTTGATCA
This sequence comes from Coptotermes formosanus, assembly GCA_013340265.1. NCBI lineage: Eukaryota > Metazoa > Arthropoda > Insecta > Blattodea > Rhinotermitidae > Coptotermes > Coptotermes formosanus. Next base: position 1,298,380 of record BLKM01000905.1, on the reverse strand, counting down.
CAACAGCCTACCCAGTAATAGAGGTCCGTATCAGGTGCACACTTAGAATTTTTCATTGGGAGGGGGGGGGTGCTGACCCTGAGGCTATATATTATTTATGTTTGATTTTAAAAATTACGTTATAAAAATAATGTCATAAGTATAACATAACACTACCTGCAACTGCATTTATATACATACGAATATAACTACACGTTCCATGACTCAATCGCAGTGTCCCATCTCCTTGTTTTTTAATTTTATTAATACAGTTTTCAAAATTCTAATGTCCTAGTCATCAGCCGATATCAGTGGATGATTTCGTTTGAAGGGTAACTCACGTACAACTTTTGATATCATAATATCTACAAAATCTGTGTTTTTAAATTTCGGTTTTGGGGGGCTGCAGCCCGGCAACCCTCTCCTTGGGTGCGCTCCTAGCCCGTATCTCCCACGTTTTCCTATAGACATCTCAGTTCTTGCCAAACAGAACGTAACGCATTTTTCAAAGTGCCCTCATTTTGTGGCTTATTCGGGCATTGACGCTCTGGAGTGGAGAAAAATCTCTTGGCCCTGCCCAGTGTCGACCCACCATCCTCTGGCTGTCCTCCCGTAGCCTAGTCACTATACCGAGTAGGATATCCCGACTTCACTAAGTACCCATCTTTGTGCGAAACTAAAAATACTTTAGATGTGGTGACTAAAACCAACAAAAGCACACAAGTTTATGAAAATACATTATAAACGTAGTATTACCTTCTACACGCACCTCCCTGAGGATGGCTACATGAGTGGTCGAAACATGTAGGAAGTAATACTACGATTATAATATAATTTCATAAACCTGTGTGCGTTTGTTGCTTTTAGTTACCATACCTAACTGTTCAATACACGGCTATGAATCATTTAAAATTTAAAAATTTTATTTATTTATTTAAGTCTTCTGTGTTTCTCTTATAGACATGTTTTTCTATACGAAATTATATTAAAATCACTTGCATATAAACCATTAGGCCTATAAATAGATATTAGTCTTTGTCTCTTTAGGCAAACGCCTCCTACGAATAATACCACATAAGTATATCAAACAAAGAAATAAGTGATAAATGACTGTCAGTAAAGTGGGAATGCGTTACATTAAACCAGTCTTCGAATGAGTAAGCAACGCAATGCAGAAGATAACAAAACTACACCGCATTACTCACCTAACAATGCCCGGAAGTAGGCAGGTGTCACTACCCGAACTTGTTGTGTTTACTTTATTGTCAGAAGTAAGGCTGCTGCCAGTTTTAGCCAATCTTCGACCAATTCATAAATATTGGTGCATATTATTTAATTTTAGGAAGGGGGGCAAAAATGTTCCTAAAAGCTAGTAATCACCTCAAAATTCTAGGTGTCAGTCAGAAGGCTGACATGAAGCGAGATCCATGCTGAATGACCCATAAATATGAGGCACCATCGTATATACTGAGTCGCCCGAGATTTTTTTTTCACACTTTCCAGAGGCAGTCAGCAAACCAGACTATACTGCAGTGCTTCTTAACGTGTCTCAGCCGCGACACAGAATAGACAAACAGTTTTCTCTCGTGGCCCCAGGAGTCAGAAATAAAGACCGTTATCAATTAAGAAAAAAAACATGGATCTGCATAACGAATGTAAAATTTTAATGGTTTCACCCTTTAAAGACGAAGCGTATCTGTTTTATATAAGGACTCAGTGCGTACCGCGCTGTAAACACTCTCCACTTCGGTTATAAAAACCAGTCTCTTAATGTTTTATAAGGCAAAAGTTGCTGTTTGTTCTGAGATCCGTACAAAACACATAAACGCAATCTGGGCACCACGTAGAATTTTTTAATGTTAAACCTGGTGGTACGTAAAGTTACCGCTAGGCTTTAAAAGGTTAATGAAATGAAGAAAAATATATATGCGTTTATATACTTCTGCATGAGCCTAAATTTAGTATCTATGAGTCCTCTCATGGGTCTTATAACTAGATTTAGCTTTCAAGATTTTTTAAATTTTAATTTTTTTCCGTATTTTGGGAAATACACTTCAAATTAAGAAAATGTTGCCAACAGCAAGATAACTTCGGCGAAAAACGGTAATTTTATTTGGCTGATTCCGTGATTTTTCGTTGAGAGGCTGTCAACCCCGGTACTCAACGATCTGGGCCATTTGCTGTAACATGACAGTGAAGCCGACGCTGTCACGGTGTTACTACAAGTGATTACCTTTACAAAACGCCATTTTAATACGCGTATCAAAATAGTGGGAGTTAGCAACAATTCGATTCATTGAATTGTCTCGCGACCCAATTTTCGGTTCCGACAAATAGGTTGACAAACACTGCTATATAGTGTCGAATGTCGGGTAGTATCACTGATTAGTGATAAATTCCACAAAATTTGGGAGGAAGCCCTTACAGCCTAATGGAGGTATTATACCGGAATTTTTCTGGAAGGCTGACGGAAGGCACGAAAAACACCAGTCAATATTATCGATGTCCAGACCGACATTCGAACTGGGCACCTTTCGAATACAAGCCTAACAGCACTACCGCTTCAGTAACCTGCTCTGTACTTATTCTTAAAAATATTACATCTTAGGCGGACACCATTATGATGTTAAAAAATATGTAGGCCTGTTTAATACAGTTAACCGTGTGAATGCTCAAACAAAGTGCGTAAATTTAAAATTGTCCATACCGTGTACTTATATTTACACACACATTATCACCACTAACTCGTACACAATATAAAATTACAATGTAAGAAACCTTCTTACATTGTAATTTGTAATGTAAAAAACCTTCTTACATTCTAATTTTATATTGTGTACGAGTTGGTGGTGACAATATATGTGGAAGTACGTAAATCCTTCATAACTAAAATCTAACTCGGTTATAACGTCATCAATGGGGCTGAATATTTTGTGTCGTTATAAACGAGTGTCGTTATAACCGAGGAGTACAATGTTATGGTTAACAGTGAGGAATTAATTGGTACCACAGAATATCTGACGCTACAGATGAGGTGTCGCATTACCCGATGTCGTTATAACCGGGGTTCGACTGTATTTTCTGCCTTTAACGGGTTCTATTTAAGAATGTGAGTATATGAAACCTGCAATGTCATGCGCAGAAATCACGAACTTAATTGCTTTCACTGACAGATATCATGAGTTACCTTGGAAATAAATAATGTTCTTTTCTTACAAACGTCAGCGTGAAAGGGAATTTAGTAATGATGGCTCACCTAACCAATGGGAAGTGCCCCCACCTAGCCCAGTTAAAATGAATCAGGTGTACGTAACACGTCCTCAGAATTCGATTTCCGCCTAGAAAAGAATGAATCATTTCTAGTACCTTCCTCTCGACAAAATCAAAAAGTGCTGGTTCCATTTCAGCTGCGGCACAAACGGATAACCTTGTGAAAAATGAGTCATACCTCTTTCCTGGCAGTGGAAATTACACGTTACATAAACGTTCTTCTACTGTTCTGTCACTCATCTGCATTTCGATACAGGCATTAATCCTTCTGTTGCTTCTTAGTTCACACGCTGTTGTATCAAAAGTTACTGACGCTGAACGCCGATCCCTTTTTGTCCGTGCGGTCTAAGGCGTGGGTCTGCGGCCGCTCGCTTGCTGGGATTGTGGGTTCGAATCCCACCGGGAGCTTGGATGTTTGTCTCTTGTGAGTATTGTGTGCTGTCAGGTAGAGGTCTCTGCGTCGGGGCTGATCACTCGTCCAGAGGAGTCCTACCGAGTGTGGAGTGTCTGAGTGTGATCGTGAAGCCTCGATAATGAGGAGACCCTGGCCCACTATGGGCTGTTGCACCATGGGAAATATAAACTAATGCTGACCGTGAGTGCAGATTAATGTAGCGGTGATACCATATATTTGTATTCTAAAGGTACTCGGTTCGATTTCAGCCAGGACACTGGCTATTCTCACTGACGTCCCAAAATCTCCCAAAACTGAAATTTAAAAAACACAGATTTTGTAGATGTTATGATGTCAAAAGTTTTACGTGATTTTTCCTTCAGTCGAAATCAGCCACTGAAATCGGCTGATGACTAGTGCATTAGAAATTTGAAAAATAAATCAATAAAGTTTAAAAAAAAACAAGAAGTTAGGACATTGTGATTGAGTCACGGAACATTAGTTATATTCGTATATATATAAATACTGTTGCAGACAGTGTTATGTTGTACTTACAACATGATTTTGTAACATAATTTTTAAAATCAAACACAAACTATATATAGCCTCTGAGTCAGCACCCCCCCCCCCCCCCAACATGCAAAGAACTGTTGTAAATGACCGCTAGTAACCTTACTTCTACTTTGATTACACCCAACTGCTTCCTGTCAAATCCTTTCTCTTTAGTTCACGTATCATCCGACGCTGTGTCGTTTTTCGACCACAAATACAAAATACACGTAAAGGAGTTCTTTGGCTGAACTGTCATTTCTAAATGCTTTGTACTGCGGACATGCAGTGCAGCATTATTCAGGAATGAAGTAATGCAACTGAACATTTGATCCTCTTTCATTTTCGAGAGGTTCCAATTTCGGAATTCGTAGTATCAAAAATAATACTTAATTACAGTCAAGCCCCGATATAGCGCCATTCTGACTTAGCGCCCATGAAAGTCTGTGAACAGAACAGGTGCACACCCAGAATTTTTCCTTCGGGGTGGGGGTGGGGGGGATGACCCTAAGGCTATATATTATTTACGTTTGATTTTAAAAATTATTGTACAAAATCGTGTTGTAAGTACAACATAACACTGTCTGCAACGCATTTATATACATACAAACATAACTACATACTCCATGACTCAGTTACAGTGTCCCATCTTCTTGTTTTTTAATTTGATGAACATATTTTTCAAAATTCTAATGTCCTAGTCATCAGCAGATTTCAGTGGCTGATTTCAGCTGAAGGGTAAAATCACGTAAAACGTTTGATATCATAATACCTACAAAATCTGTGTTTTTTAAATTTCGGAATTGGGGGGCTTTGGAGCGGGCTGCAGCCCGGCAGCCCCCCTTTGGGTGCGCCCCTGGAACAGAAATACCCCAATACACAGTAATTTGATTTACCACCACTTGTGATACAGTTTAAAAACAGAATTAGAATATCTCATTTCTTTTCAGGAATATGATTGTAAGCTACACATGGCTTCTGTACACTTCTGCCACAATCAGTGTGGCAGTCCCTTCGGCAGCAATAAACTTCATGAACTCAACACCTGAAAGTTTACCAGACTCACAACAGATGTCACCAACATCAAATTCAACGATGTATGGAAAATGGTATAGGAACTATGAAGAACGTCCAGATTTCAGTAGCATCAGATTTAAAAATGATGATGGCAGTAGGAACACAATACGGGAAAGCCTTGTAGAGAAGATCATAGCCCGAGGAGTTATGCGATTTGCTTTACAAATGGATTTTGCATTATCTGCAGACGACTACAAGAACACGGGTGAAAAGAGCAACATAGTCTTCTCCCCTGTTAGTATTGCTTTAGCACTGGCATTAGTAATGATTGGAGCAGCGGGAAGAACTTATACAGAGATTGCTAATGTGTTAGGTTTGGCTGCTGGTGTTGACTTGGGTACAAGTGGTGATGAAATGCATTATCATCTTGGGAAGTTTATAAATAAAATTGAAGAGTATCCTGATACCCCATATGTTACAATGGCTGGAGGAATTTTTGTGCAAGATGGTTTCCCAATCAAAGAAAGGTTTGCAAACCTGAGCAAGGGAACTTATGAGAGTGAGGTGCTGAACCTGGACTTCACTGGGCATAGCAATGAGGCAAGAGATATCATAAATAAGTAAGTACCATGCACATTCCTCTGTGTGTAATAATGCAGTCATGTATTATTCAGGAGGTGTGCAGTTTCATGTCAGCTGGGTTATCATACATGCTGACTAAATTTTCAGCTCAGAATTTACAGAATATTGTTGTATAGTGCCTTGAAATAGTTAACAATTGCTGACATTTTATGTATCACTGGTCTCTGTGCTTGTTATTTAGTGGTGAATATATTACAACTCTTTGTTTTGTTTCTGGACTTCTCATGTTGCTGAAACAATTTTCCAGATAAATAACTTTGAAGCCCATTATGACAGAAATATTAAAATTTTGGTCATTTCAACCAGTGGCATATGTAAGGCCCCTGCAGACTCTAAGGCGTGGAGAACCCCCATTCATACAGAATACTAAAATTTTTATGGGATTTTTGGACTGTGTTTTGTTATTCTGACAGAAGAATCACACTTGTGAGACTTGGGAGTGGCTTCACTTATCACTGGGGCTCCTCCTTATGAAGTCAAGGGGGGCTTGAAACCAGTTATCTGTGCTACTTATTTCAAAACAGTATACTGTAGGTGCTGGGGGTTATTTCATTCTGCAAAGCGTTATTTGCATTTTGCCTGCCTATCCAGACGTCGGTTGCTTTGTCAAATGAAATCGGCAGGTTACTAGCCAAACATGACATAAAGACTATTCACATTCCTGTGAAAAAAAAAACACTCAGACCGGTTGATGGCAGCTTCAAAACTCCTGGCATATATTGCATCCTACGTGAATGTGGTGTAGTGTATGTGGCACAGAGAGGCAGAACCATGGGAACCAGAAGCAGGGAACATACGCGCTTACATCTCAGCCAACCAGAATGTTCACTCTGGTACAGCATGTTCTGTACATGGGGCAAAAAAGCTACCCAAAAAGGCACATGCAGATTAGACAAGGCAACACACCACATGGGCCACTTGTTTGCAGAAGCCTTAGAAATACATTTGCAGCCCAATAACTACAATAGTGATGGGGTTTCATGCATAGGCATAACTTTGCTAATAACAGCAGAGGGAGGGGGGGCTAAATCGACCATGGGTGTTAGGAACTTTAATTTACGAAGGAGTCAATTTACTGATAGGAGAGGTGCATACACGATTTTGGAAGGGAGAACTGAAGGAAGGAGACCGCTTGAGAGACCCAGGCATAGATGGGAGAATAATATTACCATGGATCATCAAGAAGTGGGATGGGGAGGCATGGACTGGATTGAGCTCTCTTAGGATAGGGACAGGTAGCAGGTTCTTGTAAATCAGGGAATAAACCTTTGGGCTCTATAAAATGCAGGAATTTCTTGACTAGCTGAGGACCTGTTAGCTTCTCAAGAAGGACTCTGTTCCATGTAGTTAGTTAGTTAGTTAGTTAGTTAGTTAGTTAGTTAGTTGGTTGGTTGGTTGGTTGGTTGGTTGGTTGGTTGGTTAGTTAGTTAGTTAGTTAGTTAGTTAGTTAGTTAGTTAGTTAGTTAGTTAGTTAGTTAGTTAGTTAGTTAGTTAGTTAGTTAGTTAGTTAGTTAGTTAGTTAGGAGTCAAGCTACAAAGAGGGAAATATTGGTTTGAACCAGTCCTTAATATAAAGACACTCCTTTCCCTCCACTCTCACCTCAGTTTTTCTATTTGCACCTCTTCAGCTCAGTAGCCAAAAAAACTATTCTTAGGTAGAAAAAATATGGGGGAGGAGGCGTTTGTCCCCCCTTCCCCCTCCCCAAGTTATGCCTATGTTTTCATTTTAAGATGAGCCTGGCAGCCTGTGACTAATATGTGCTGACACACCAGGGAGTCAGCCAGTGGGAAACAAAGCCAGGCATAAAAGCCTTTGGATAACACCCATTAACCTTATTGGCTTGTGTCTCATCACATTCTCCAGCCTGGCACAGATATTAATCTGGAAAGGTTAGATGTTGTGTCATATCATAACCCTGTTGATAAAAATGGACATGGTCTCCAAAACAGTTGATTTGAACCACCTATTGCAGCTGTCAGCTCAAGTATAATAAAACTTTCCTACATCCCTTCCTGCATGCTGGTCCAGAATTGGAACAGCTCAGTGCAGTCCTTCTTCTCATATGCAACTGAGTATGTAGACATTATTCTGTGCATAGACACTAATTTCAATTACCGTAATTTCAGATGGGTACAAAACAAAACTTATGGACACATCCCCAGCATTCTGGACTACACACCACCCCCAAGTACAAAGGTTATAATTGCCAGTGCGCTCTACTTTAATGGTGCGTGGAAGTATCCGTTCTTACCAGCTACTAAATGGTAAGTAACTCTGGACAGCATGAAACATCTCAAAGGACACCTATATTTAAATTTGCATCCAAAGCAAAAGCACATATGGCATATTTGTTATGGCAGTTTTGACGCCCAAACAATTGGTGTTCAATTCCCTGCAGGAATAGAAGATTTTTCTTCCTTCAAAAATGACCAGAGTGGCTCTGAGGCCCACCCAGGTTCCTACCAAAAGGGTACTAATTGCTGTTTCACTGGCAGCAAAGAGGTCTCGGTGTGAAGCTAACAAATTGCCTCAACCTAGTGCAGCTCTTATTAACCTGGGCTCCACAGACCATGTGGGGGTCCATGAATAGATTTCAGGGGGTCCATGAACTTGCATGGGAAGAAAATTACAACTTTAGTTTCACTCACCTCTAGCTGAAACCCATCTATTCATTTAATAATGAACGTAGGCAACAAAGTAATTTATGGCTTCTAGACTCCAAAAATGTTCGTTAACTTCAGTAAATCTCACTACATCTATTTTATGCATTTTTCTGAGACGAGGTCATAGGTTTCACCAGACTCTCAAAGGTGTCCATATCACAAAAAAGGTTAAGAACCTCTGATTTAGTGCAATGATTAAGACAGTGATTCAGACCTTCATTCCCTCATATGCCTCCATGGTGTGAGGCTTAATTAAGTACACATGCAACTTTATTTTTCCATATTAACCTCCATGTACAATAAATAAGAATATTATTTTAGACAGTATCCAATGTCTCCAGTTTTGTCAAACATAGCACTTTGGAAACTGGATCTGTTTCTATCATCAGGCATATGACAGGGAGTCTCTTACTCAGTCATCCTCACTTATAACAGCTGGTCACAGTTTCTTGACCACAAACACACCCTCATCTGGAATATTTATGCTTCTCACTAATTATTAAATGAATACATAAATGTACTGTAAGGAAATATTATGCAAGCTAAATATCAGAGAACACTTAACTGAATGAAGCTAGACTCAGATCATTCACATTTTTAAAGCTCCCAGTGAGCAATATATATTCACCAAGCAAAGATGGTTAAGTCACAGGGTTCGTACAATGGTTGGAATATCTGGCACCATCTCCTGTCTTCACTGTAAATATATCTCCTTGCACTTTAAATATAAAATTTAGATAAGAAATCTTGGTGGGCAGACCTCTTCAAAAGAAATAACTTTTTAAGACAGGATAGAGCTATAGTAAAAAAGTTTTAAGAAAGGCAATCATATGGAGCTGGCTCAAAATCATGTGCAGTATATGTTTAAGTATTAACACTTTGAAACTTTGGATTGTGTTGCCAAAGAATACACTAGAGCTCAAGAAACGACCTTAATGGCTTTCCCAGTGGAAAGTACATAAAAATAAGTCCCATCTGCATCAGATATATGTAAATAGGGCTTATTCTCAAAGGGCAGGATAGTTAGAATTACATCCCCACTGAATTTCATAAAAGCCTTACATATAAAAGCAATTCCACATGCACTTTAGAAAAACTTAAAATGACAAATTGCAAATAAAAAGACAACATGTGATGGAAAATTAATTGTTGATATTTACAGAATAAGAGCATGGATAAAAAAACCATAAAGTAGCAAGGAATCAGTGTTGCAGAAATAGCAGTTTTAGTGCTCCAGACCTTGCAGCTACAATATTCAATTTATCATGTGTGGAACACATCTACATAAATTATATCTCTTCAGCTGAAAATTTTCTTAATATTGATGCCTTTCCCAAGAATATGGCCATTCAATGCGCTATGCTGCCCACTTGGTGCATATGTCCTATAAAGCACAACTTAATGCCTGCTCTTTCTAATAATGTTCACTTAGAAACAAGAAGGATTATCAGCCCATTGCAGGTTTAATGAACTGCAACGTTAAAGGTTGCACAGGCTTTTAATTTATTTTTAGGTAAGGAATTTGAATTCAAATCCAACGGTTATTGAAGAATTTTGACAAGTTAAATCAAAAGACATAAAAACCAATTTTTAAATTTAACCTAAATTTTGGCAGCATTATTGGCTTCGCACCAAATACAGTGCTATAACCCCATTACCACAGCCTGACTGATGACAGTAGAGTATAATAAGTGACTTATAATATTGTATCTTAACCCTGGGTGTAAAGAAATAATATGGATCTAATTTTACATTATAATTTTCCAGGCGACCATTTTATGTCACAGGCAGTGAAGATACTGATTCCAGTGAAGTCCTACATGTCCCCATGATGGAAAATGGTGCTGAATTCCCATATTATTCTGATCCAGTACTTGGTTGCCAAGTTGTCGGGCTTCCATATAAAGATAATATAGCAACAATGTATTTTGTACTTCCAAATGAACCTGGTTATCAGGCTCTGAAACATTTATTGTACAGACTGACAGTGAATCATTTGCAAGGACTTGCAGATTCTGCCAAAGAGACAACTGTTCTCATTCGTGTACCACGAATGAAACTTGAATCAACAATATATTTGAAGGAGGCCTTGGAAGTACTTGGTGTTCAAGCATTATTTGATCCATATCAAGCTGATCTAAGTCAGATATCAGAACATAGAAATGCCGATTATTTTACAACCACAGACTGTTTGCGAAATAAAAATGAGACTCAGGAGCAGAGTAAAAGTTCTGATAATATTACATTAACTACATATCCATGTACAGAATACAGAATGTTACATACGAACACCAGTACTGATGAAATGCTCAAAAAATCAATACACCAAGCAGACTCAGTGAGAAAAAGGGCAACTAAAAATGTGGAATTATCAGCTTCTGAAGGTGATTCTAATGTAAGTAACAGTGGTAGACTTTATGCTGACAATGTCATCCATAAGGTTACAATTGATGTCACAGAAGTTGGTACAGAAGCCGCAGCTACCAGTGTTGTGTCACTCACTAGGGATGGATTTTTCAAGCTTGTCAAATTTGAGAGACCCTTTCTGTTCTTCATTCGTCATGAAGCCACAGGTTGTATCTTGTTTTGGGGAACTGTGGTGAAACCTACACCAAATTACGTAGTACCTTCTGTTAAATGAATTGAACACCATTTGAGAAAATTAAACTACGAAACTGTCACTCAGTTAGTTGTTCTGCACGATGAAGAGAGGGCAGTGCAGTATTAACGTTCTGAAAATTGTTAACAATGTACAAACATGGCCAGTGAGAGTTATTTTTTGTCCAAAATAAATGTAAGAAAATGTTGACAGTAAGCACATAATTTTCTTTTAAATTTTTCGTCTAAACAGTAGTTAAATCAAAATATTTTTATTGTGATCTTTTATGCTCTTGAAGCTTGTGACAATGTAACACCAGTAAGCTTACAGGGCAACATGGTTTTAGTCGTTATACCAGCAGTGTGGCAGAAAATTACATAACTGTATAGAGTTTGAGTGGACAACTCAATTTAAAAAATTTAAAATTGCATGACACGAAATGCAGGCAATACATAAAACTGGATTTACTACTGGGTGCACTAATGCATGACAATACATTGTTCAAATATGATCACTGTGAGAGAATGTTTTTATTAGGTGTTCATACAGGGGACAGCAGTCCTGCTTTAACTACTGAGCAGTAGGTTTTCATTACCCCTGCAATGTTTAAACCCTTAATTTTTTTCCAATAAACTATCTTATTCATTTTCTCTCAATTTGTGTGGAATGAATCAGATGTCTGTCAAATGTACAAGGTTGCAACAGGACTTCATAAGTACATGACTGAACATATTGAATCTTCATAAAGCAATAGACAATTGTATGTTTGCTATGGTTTTATGACAACTAATACACAGTACGTGAAGTGTAAGAAATCATATATACAATTCCAATGATAATTAGGAAAAAAAACCCATACTCTTCAGGCAAACTACCAGAAGGATTAAGTATAATAATACTGTATGTTATCTTTACCAAGGGCTGACAATGGGAATGCCTTAAATCCAATCTGTGAAAGAAGTCTCTTGACAGTATGGTTTTGAAAGTTTATTTGACCATCTGCATGAATATAAATGTTGTTACATATTGTAGCCATATCTTAAATGACAGTATTGCTGAAAATGAAATTTATGTTTTCTTAGCATGCTTGTGTATGCAAACTGTAAGTGTTCACTTAAGTAAAATATGCCAGGCACTGCTGTAGCTAGGTTTTTTGATGCCTGGGGCAAGAAAAATCATGGGCTTCCATTGACAGAAATTATGAACCTTAAAAAGTCGCAATTTTTTATTGTATTGTCTTTTATTTTTCTCAATAACTTAAAATTTGTTGAGCACAGAGAATCAATTTTTTTCATTTAAAATATTCATTGTACCGGCCCTTGGACTCTGCTGCCTGGGGTGGCCACACCACTTGCCCCACCCTAACTATGTTCCTGATGCCAGAGGAAGCATCATTTATCACAAATTCAAGGCTTGATGTGAGTCATGCGGTATTGTGTAAATATTGAATGAGCTGGAAATGATACATACGTAATAAAAGTGTTAAGTCCTTACAGAGTAGTCTGTGCCTCATACTGTAACATACATGTACATAAAGTCGGTGTTCAACAAACAACTATCTTGAAAGGTTTTGTATGTTTTTGAGAGTAAGCAGCAGTTACTTCTCTGAATAGCATTAACCCTTTAACATTGCTAAGGGTGCATATATATTCTCCAACACACCAGTGCATGTAGAGTTAACTCTACATGCACTGTTACACAAAATGTGATTAGCAGCTCCTATTGCCATCTGTGAGTGCTCTGCAGATACTACATGGTTTAGGAAAACTATATTGGGAGCAGGTGACATCTGGAGATTTAGTAACGTATGTTTCAGTAATCCATGGTGGAGGAATATCAATTAAAATTACACAGTCACTTTATTTTGGGTCCTAGGGTAGGCTACACAAAGCAGGGAAGCATAAGAAAAGTTAACCAACTGATGTTGGTGATAGAGGTGGTAGGTTTTCTTGTAAGAACCAAGTTTTCAAATACTTCATTATTTAGGTGACATACATCATTATAACTTCTGACAGTGACATCTCTGTTGCATTATTTAGATAAGAAAAACTCTGGGAAAGCATTATCATTGGGCACAATTGGAAATACAGGTACATATCGGCCTACTGTAGACCCAACCATATAACCTACAACAGGCCATGAAGGCGCAGAGGTTGAGTAGAAGTATAGCTGTACACTTTCTTTAACCTTGGCGCTAGGTGGAGTGGGTGATTAACGCCACGACCCGGCCGCTTTAGGCCCGGGAATAAACAGGTACCTCTTGTGTACAAGGCTGGGTGGGCCCCAGGTTCGGTCTGGTCGGGCGAGGAAAATCCCCCCCCTCCCCCCGTGATTCGATCCCCGGCCTGTTCATCCCTTAGCCAGTCGCTATACCGACTACGCTTTCGCATAAACTAAATTAGACTTTTATTTCTAAGCATGTGCAATTATATAATACGTTCGTCCCATACGTTTGTGTAAAATTTATTTACTCTAATCCTAAATAATTTGTGGTCTAATTTTAGCGTCATGTTGAGAATTTTGTTTGGGGTTCGGAAAAAATTTTTCGTGTGCGACAGGGTTTCGTGGCCGAATTAGATGCGGAAACACTGCTACAAGAAGCACCTAAAATAAAGCCCAGATTTATAATAGTTATATAAATTATAAAACGTATGTACATATTTTACTCACGTTTGTTGCAAAAATCGTCAAACAAGCATCCATGTTCTTCTGCTGTGCAGCTGGTCGAGGTAATGTTTATTTCTTTGACTGCAGTTACCTCTTCCTACGCATGACCTGCTCTGAACAGTGCTTCGCCATACAGAACCAATCAGCAAAACAAAAAGCACCCGGTATTGTATAGTGACCAATGAGAGATGCAGACTTTCCCGTTAGCAACACGACCATAACCTAGTCCTGTGAATGTGGACCTGTATATACATGCATAAGTGGACGTATTTTTTTAAGTGACACACGGAGAAAAGGAGAAATAAACTCACTTCTCTTGAATATAAAGCGACAGTTATTACGTCTGTTTGGACCTGGAAAATCGAAGAAAAAAATAGTAATACAGAATGATTCGAAAGGCGAGCAATCCATGTATCAATAATCAAAATTTATTAACTCTTCTGTATTGAAAAATTATGTAGCCAAATAGCCAAAATTTTCCAAACACCCGACGACGTGAAACAGCATACCATATCCCGATTTTATTAAGGGCGTTTCAGGAAAAATGGGAGGATTTTCAATACTCCATACCATGCAGTTCTGGCCATTTACATGACCACACAAAAGGAACCAGGCTTTATGTCTGAAGAAAACATGCCCCAGAGTGTCAATTGCGTTGGAAGCAACAGAGACTCGAAGCAAGCGGCAACAATGACATCTATTTCTCCCCTATCACCTTCCATCAATTCTTGTATTGCATGAATGCGACAAGAATTTAGACCTAACTTCTTAGCAGTCCATGAATAAAATATACTTTTGCGATGTTAATCTTCTCAATGACGCCGTGGCCGACTCCAATATACACTGATTAACATCTTCAAGTTTTTCTTCGGTTAGCTAGGACGGGCGTCCAGTTCTTTGTCTCAACTGTTACTATTTCACGAAAACGGGTTACAAATAGTGAAAATGTTGATTTATTTGGTACTGCTGAATCTGAATATTTTGGCTAAATCCGGTTTGAACTTTAAAATGCGACTTTGAAAACATGCACCCTTCAATGACAAACACACTTTTACACAGAGGACATTTCATGATGGCTTCGTCGCAAACTAATAGTTATGAAAGAGTTTGCGTCAGTGTCATTTAACAGCCACTATTCTGTAGTCGCAAATATACAGCGTTTGCACGCATGTGATTTTGAAAGAATTGCATAGGCTTATCAATGTGAGAAAACTTACATGGATTACATTTATTGTTGGAAAATTTTTAATCATCCTGTAAGAGGTTTCAGTAAACACAGCAACAGAACGTTGCTACGTCATACAAAAACATCTAGTGAAAAACAATCTTGTTTACAAACAGCGTAATGTCGTGAAAATGGGCTGGAGGCACTAATGGGTCATATCCAAGGCCACGGTAGCCGAATTGATACACAATGTGGCAATAGACTGTGACGATTTTCATAGAGCTGTTTTGACGGCTCGGGTTGGATTTAAGAAACAAAAAAGAATTACAGAGTATCAATAGTAAAACGTCATTTAATATATCCTGTTTCTTTTTTTCTAAATTACACCTCCTAATTAGTCTTCTTAGCGTGCAGTACATCCCTAAAATTGTGATCGGAAATTAACCTAACTTCGCAGCAGATGTTTATCAATGGCTCTAATTTCGGCCCTGACGTGCCCTTTCGTCCCTTAACGTGACGATATTCAGAACTCAACTGTAACTAAAGCACTGCTACGTCGGTGGCAAGTTGCGTGCCTTTGTTCGGTTATGGTTAATTTCCGATCGCGATTACAGGAATGCACTGCATGCCAGGGAGACAAATTAAAAAGCGTAATTTTTAAGCATTTGATCCCAGTAGCCGCACGGTCTAAGGCGTGGGTCTGCGGCCACTCGCTTGCTGGGATTGCAGGTTCGAATCCCACCGGGGCATGGATGTCTGTCTATTTTGAGTGCTGTGTGCTGTCAGGTAGAGGCCTCTGTGTCGGGGTGATCACTCGTCCAGAGGATTCCTACCGAGTGTGGTGTGGCTGAATGTGATCGTGAAGTTTCGACAGTGAAGAGGCCCTGGTCCATTAGGGGCGGTTGTGCCATTAGAAAACCAAAAAAAAAAAAAAATAGTAATAATAATAATAAAATAAAAAATAAAAATAACATGGACTTAAGGACGGAAATTTTGGTGACAAAGTACAGATTTTAACAGCTTAGCTTTTCAATGCCCCATGCAGCGTCCTATGCAATGCGTAGAGGAGAAGCTTCTACGGAGGGAAAAGCGTCTGGAAAGTGAAGCTTTACTCTGCTTTCCATCTATAGCCGAAGATAATAATGAATGGAGCTATACCTCTACTCCTCTCATACGCCTTGGTGGCATGCAAAAAAAAAACCTTACTTCACTGGTATTACCAGCAAAACCAGTCTAGAGTGAATCTGGTTTAAAAAGCATGCGACAGAAAAATTTACAAGCGGAACTTATACTTCATACATAGATGAAAACTTGTCTGAAAAGGGATAAGGATTAAGTGAATAAAACCAGTCTCATAATGTTTTATAAGGCAAAAGTTGCCGTTTGTTCTGAGATCCGTACAAAACACACAAACGCAATGTGGGCACCACGTAGAATTTTTTAATGTTAAACCTGGTGGTATGTAAAATTACCGCTAGGCCTTAAAGGGTTAAAGCATCTGCTGCAGTAATGCGTGTTAAATGGAACGAGATTTGTACGGTATATCAGAGGTGTGAACCCAAAATTTTTTATTTGTGTGGTGAGGGGACAGACCCTGGGATTATATAAATTATGTCTGATTTTAAAAGATGTTATAAAATTGTCATAAATATGAGTACAACGTAACATAATCTCACTTCAAAATTAACACTAACTGAAAACAATTCTACACATTGCTAAGTTTGTTATTTTATTTTTCAAAATTCCAGTGTAATAGTCAGCGGCCGATTTCAGTGGCTGACTTCGGCTTAAGGGCATTACTTAAAACTTTTGATATTATCGTGTCTTCAAAATTTGTGTTTTTAAAATTACGATTTGGGAGGGCCTGCAGACCGACAGTCCCCCTTTTTTTAATGCGTGCCTGTTATATCACAATAAACCCTGTCCGAACGGGACTTTCATGCAGTGTCAGACTCCCTTGAAACCTGCCTCAATAAACCCTGAATTAATTGGCATACTAACGTGAAACTTTTCTCAAAGGAAGACACGACTGAATAGGTCCATTCAAAAAGGGGAACTGAATTTAATATGATGTTGAAGTGAAGCCTGTACATAACTGAATTAAGGTTAAGAAGCCTATAACTTTGAAATCGGTAAAACCGGCAATTGGATTAAAGAGAATAAACTGTCCTTAAAGCAGCAAATTATTTATCATATTAAAACACTGTTAAATCCTCTTCTGACGACAACAGTTTATGCCTCACCTCTTCTATAGCGTCAGATAATCTGTGGTAGCAATTAATTCCACACATTATAGTCCTCGGTTACAACAACACTCGTTTATAACGACACAAAGTATTCAGTCTTTTCATGATGTTATAACCGAGTTTGACTCTATTTTCTGAAACGGAAACTCGATTATTTAAGTATTACGGTAAAACTAGTCTAGAAGGAAAAGGTGTTAAATAGCGTACTGCAGGAAGTCTACGTAACCGCACCCTGGAACAAAAGTGCACTACAGAGCAGCTGTTGACGTTGGCAGAATGAAGAACTTTAAAATTTTTAGGTTTGCTTGTATTTACAGCAGGACGCCGTATCGAATTTAGTAACAAAGTATCTTAGACCGTAAGGCCATTCCAGGATTCTGAGTTATAGTTATTTTCTGAAACAGAACGTGAAAATAATAATGTGAAGTTTTACATGAAATATGACCGTGGTTTTATGCTTTCCATATTCCATGCAATAGACTGATCATACAGTATTTAATCCAACAATTGTACAATAAACAACAAACAATCATTTGTCACTTCACAATGTGCCTCTTATATTTTTCGGCTTCTATATTGCCATCCTCTGTGAGTTCTCTAACAAAGGAATAAAATAAAGGCAGATTCTGTTAAAGATGTTCATATGTGTAGTAAAAACTACGACGTTTTCCATTAAAATTGCTAAAAATGTTTAAAATATGGTAGACATTACATATAGCTACTTTTCGTGTGAGTATTTTGTTTTACATTTCATGTGAATGTTTATGTATTGTTGCATACAAATATCTATGTGAATACACCATTTTCAGTCTGTGGAGGCTATTTATGTGTTGTCAGTAGGTGTTTCTAACCTATCTCACTGTATCAGCACCAAAAGATTTTGGTGCTGACGCAGTGTAGAGACCACGCAGAGGCCGAAACTTGTACGGGGCACATTGTAAAGATACAAAGAATTGTTTTTGATTGTGCAATTGTTGGATTAAATACTGTACAATACCTTAATTTTTCTTCGGATCTAAGTAATTAGTTTCAGGAAAAAAATTACACGACATGTGTAGTAGTTATCAGATAAGAGAATATTTATTAGTCTATGCACTGTTAAGGAATTTCAATATTGGCGGCTCATGGGACATTCTTATGATAGGGCTGTAGCTAGCATTAATTAGCATTAACTTTTTAAAGCCTGGCGGTAACTTTACATACGACCAAGTTTAACATTCACAAATTATACGTTATGCCCACACTAAGTTTATGTGTTTTGTACGGATCTCAGAACAAACAGCAACTTTTGCCTTATAAAACATCAAGAGACTGGTTTTTATAACCGAAGTGGAGAGTGTTTACAGCGCGGTACGCACTGAGTCCTTATATAAAACAGATACGCTTCGTCTTTAAAGGGTTAATGAGAACGGCTTAATAGAGCGTTTCTTTCAGCACAGCCACAGAACCACTTACGTTTAGCTTGCAAAGCAGGAGTACATTTCCTCACATAAGTTTGTATCCTGCTTGGCGATGACTGAGAAATAACCAAATCGGGTGTTACACGAAATAAATTCTTAATTTCAGTCTCCTCGGCGAGAGTTAATTGCGAAAAATTGATGCCCTGTAAATATTTCACATTGTTTTGTTCATGTTTATCTTAAAATTTCAACTACTAAAATTAAAACATTCATAAATATGGCGTTGAAAACAGTTGGGTAAAAATGGTTGTCGAAGTGCCACCATTTTAAACGTGAGGAAAGGTGAACATGTAGGCCTGTATGAATTTCTTCTTGAAACACTGTCTGGGCTGCATTCGGGCTGCACTGACTGCAACCCGGATTATCATCGACTTACTTATCCTAACTGTGATCCATGCTGCAGCCCACCCACACGCTCAGTTCGCTGAATCTTCCCACCACGCCCTAGCTGTGCTGAACGCAGCGTGCAAGGGCTGGATGAGGCGCAGCACGCACAGAACTCCGCAGGGCTTAGAGTCCTTCACGAGTATGCGAATTCGAAACGATTCCTGACACGAACATCATTTATTTTAAATGATGTTCGTGTCTCCCAACAAAAAATTTTATCCAGATATTAGTTTGATTTTTCTCAAAATTTCTGAGGGGACGGGGGGGGGGTGGTGGCTAGAGCACTGCATCCCTTATGGACGATGTGCCCTTCGTTGGAAGTAAGACGTAGTTACACTGTAACTCGCGATCTGCTTGTTCCTTCCGGTTTGACAAGCAGGTTGAATAAATTCAGGTGAAATGTAGTTCGCGCTTGAAATTGGAAATCATTATATATAAATAATTCAATCAGATTTCTGAAGTCTCACATAAAAACTGTGTCTGCAAGCAACTGTAATTCCTACAGAAACCGCTTTTAAACCACTTATTATTCTCTGAAACTAGCTTCTGTGGCAAATATTGTGTGTCATTAGCGACTCTTACACTTATACTGACAGTCTTTAAGTGTCTCGAAAGGTTAACAGTTTCGGAAAATTGGTACAGACCTAGACTAAAACGTACCCTACACGTCCTTAGTATCTTTGTTTATACCGTTGCAAAAAATATATATATTTTTCAGTTAGTGATTTACAAGAATTTCCATTGTGAAATTAAAAGACTTGTAACATTAACTCGCAGAGAAATTCCTACAATTATTATTGTTACTCAGTGCTACTTGAATTGTTATGAAAGCTTCCTGTTAATATACAAGATAACACAGTACACTAATTAAAACAAATAAAGAAAGTCACACTGCTGCACAGAGCTGATGCGTATCTCATGTTAAGGAGAGCGTAATGTAAAAGTTATAACGCGACAAATGGCAATGTTCAAATCTTTTCACTGGGAAAGCACTCAACGAAATGCCCTAATTCAAAATATCAAATGCGCTGGAGTTTTAGTATTTTCAGGTTTCCATAAGCTCTATAAACACGTAACAATATACACAATGTTTCAAGGGAACAAAAAGTTGTTAAACTATACCAACTGTCCTGTAATAATTCATCGACTGAATTACGGACTTCTTGAAATGGCGGGAATCTAAGTTTCATACATCCGTCCTAAGTTTTCTGATCTAGACAGAGGCCTCTTCGGTTTCAGCTGAGTTACGTTTCAGACTCATAAAGTTCTTCTTAGTTTTACTCCAACACATAAATCCAAGAACCGCATAGTTGACGATAACAGCAATGGCTAGCATTGGTATGGCAAAATGGCCGGTCATTTCTTTCGTCTCCAAAGTCAGAGCTTGCGCTCTGACAAAGGATAAGACATGCTCCAGGTTCACTTTCTGCATGTCAAAGTTTGATTTGCTTAGATTGCCAATAAGTCCGTAGAGGTCTTCCTGTTGCATACGAGAGCTTTCGTTCAGAAGGAGCAGGTCTGGTACTACAGGGACGCGAACGTCTTCAACTGATGATAAATTTTCTGACTCTTGGCCCAGGTTATCATTTGGAAAGAGCACAGTCCCATCACTTGAATATGTGTAGGTGTGAGGAAGGTCCTCAAGGACACCAGTTCCGTTTATACGGAGCATCTTTGGCGGTTCCCCTTCTCTCATTCTCGTCAGACGCGTTGTACGAGGCACGCTGTAAATCCATCCACCGTCTGTACGAATCCATGTGGAATGGAAATTCGGCACAACCACTTTTCTTTCACATGACTTTATTATTTCTTCTTCGTCGCCCTTAATGAGGCTTAGGGAACACTTTGTGCCTTCATAGAGCGGAAAAGATGGTATACACAAATACAGATCTCCTTTCTTTCTGCATTCATTCAGAACTCTTGCCGGTATCTCCGCAACCTTCTGCATATCTTTTGACACCAAAATATAGTCTGATGGTTTGGCTATTTCTAAGAATACCCCAGCTTTCTGGTGATAAAATGGCAAAGAATACGGTTCAAACAAATAGAAGATTCGATTAGAAGACTTGAGCGGCAGTTTCACGAAAACTCTGATTGCGCTTGGAATGGCTATAGCCTGAACCGACGCATGTGTGTAGTACTCATAAACTGCGTCTTCTTCAATATGGGTCAAAGGATATACTCCTTCAGGAAGATTTTTTGAGACATCTCTGAGAATTTCAACGAGTCGACTTGGTGAAATAAGGTTTGGACTTAATCTTCCAGTAGATGTCGTGTCTAGAGCCTCCAGCAAACCAGTGAGGTCTGTGTCAATACTCAGTAACTTGATTTCCATCATTCTCAGCGTCGATGTTACATTCACAACAAAATTTAGCTTTTGCGCAAGTTCTTTGCGAGACTCCAGCCACTCGTTTATGGCCCACTCTATGTACGTGTACATGATCTTAATACTTCGCCTATTTTCGCGAGTTTTAGTTTCTAAGTCGTTTATTATGGTGAAGTGCTTATCCAGTTCGGCTTCCAACCTTTTGATGTCCTCTGTATTTTCGGCGACTTCTTCTGCTAAGTAGCTTAGCTTTAGTGCCTGTTGATAGAGTTGTTGTTTCATAGCGTGCTGATAGTATCTCATTTTCTCATACTTTTCATTTAGTGCTCTCACTTCCCTGTCCTCTTTCGAGCCGAAGAGCCACTTAAAAGCAACTTCTGCTACAGCACCGCCGATTCCTGTCAAGAATCCGGTCACTAAAGACCCTATTGCTCTCTTATTTCTACTAGAGTCTTTTGATGAGTCCGTTTCTGCTTTCGGAAGCATATTTTCAAATATTCTTACCTTATTTTCTATTTTGTTTATAATTGGCTCAACTACTTCTATTTCTTGGATAATAGCATCATGAAAGATGCTTAAGTCCCATGCATTTTCACCTCTGCTACTTGCATTCTCCAGTTTTCTTCTGATGTCTGGCAACAGATTCCTTGCTTCCTGGATTAGAAGTGAAACCTGAGTAACATTAAATTCCTTAGCCACTGTCCAGCTCTCTCCTGTTATCAGAACTCTGCCCCGGTCTTTGAACACGATGCCAGACTTGATTCCTTTACTGTAATCATCTTTTTCTTCCATGGGACTGGGAGATGACAAGTTTTCTCCTGTTTCTTCACCACTGCATGTCAACAGCAGTGACAGGAGCACAACACCTATAATTAAGAACATAGTTATTAATATTTTTATTGCGATTTATTTTTTGACATTTTCAGTAGCTCTGTCGACATGACGTCCTATGGCTGAATGACTACAGAATGGAGAATTAAAGTCGATGTAGAAGTAAACGGTGGTGGGCTATTTTAGGGCACTGTCTCATTAATCGTTTGGACGGACTGAAGAAAACAACGAAAACCTCTGACAGGCCGGGATTCCAGTCTTGGAATTGTCGAAAGTCTGAATTTTTACCGTGTGAAACAGTGTTGCCGCCATCATCATCATCATCATCATCATCATCATCACCGTCGTCGTTATCGTCATCGCCTTTAGCTTCATAATCAACCATGTTGACTCAGTCTTATGAATGTGGTGTTGTTATGGGAAGTGTGAGTTTTAAGCTAAAGTGCTTGCTTTTTGATTATTATATCCTTGCACGCCAATCCCAGTGGCCGCGCGGTCTACGGCGTAGGTCTGCGGCCGAGCGCTTGCTGGGATCGTGGGTTCGAATTCCACTGGGGGCATGGATGTTTGTCTTGTACAGTGTTTGTGTTGTCAGGTAGAGGTCTCTGCGACGGCCGATCCCTCGTCCAGAGGAGTCCTGCCGACTGTGGTGTGTGTCTGAGTGTGATCAAGTGGAAAAATCAAACCCTCTACACCTGCTGTGAACAGGTAGAAGAGGGAAGGACTGCGAAAATATACTCGCACTCCTTGCAGTTTTTTCCTCTTCTGCCCCCTTTACGGTGCTAGATATTAAAAAAAATACTTTTTGCGGATATAATTTTCATACAGTCGCTTATTTCTTCTTTGTGCTTAGATTATTTTACTTTCATTCTATTTTGTTTCGTATAGGATTCCTTATTTAATGATGCTGTCTCTTGCTAGCGTCGATGGTAAATGAATGAAACATGAAAGTGGAGTAATAGTAGGTAACATAGAGTAATGCAGTTAAAAGAAGCTTCAAGACAGTGACTTCTCTGTGGGTAACTAGCAACACCAATGGAGTTGTTCGCGAAAACACTTCTGGTTCATTTAGAAAAGGATCTGGGGAAGAACTTCCATAAAAGAGAGTTTACTATTATGCCAAAGTAAAACTTTAATATGCAACTGCATTAGTTAAGTTCCATGAAATGTGGACGAAAAATGGGGCAGATAAGCCGTTCACGAATGATGCCTGCACGTATTTACTGCATACATATTAACGCACTGTGATCTGATCATAATACTTTATAGAACCCAGGATTGTTTGTAAAAAGATTTTTCACCCTGTTACATCTCGCATGCACCAGCCTAAACACACTAAACACACACAGCAGCTGATTTCCTGTCTCCATTTTGTTTTGTGATTTAATAATTCTGTTTTCCTTAAACCTACTCCTTTTATTCAGTATAAATAAAATACCGCAATGGAAATTATTTAAAATATATGTTTCGAAAAGTGTGAAAAACTTGCCGAAACGTCAGTTTATGTGTTAATTTGTAGAAATGTTCCTAAATTACCCTACTTTGGAAAGATCAAGCGGTTTCACCAAAAATAAAACCTTTCGTGACTAAAGAAAAATCCGCCCTAGTGGCACTACTTCCTCCAAAGATTATAAAGCAGCAGCGCCCTATTGTTATTTACAAAAATCTTGTCATCCGTCGTGAATCAGTATTCCGCCATGATTCCTGAAGTGATCATGACGTAACTCTTGAGGAACTGAGTAAGTTACGGTCTTGAAGATACAGTTATATCTTAATTACCGCCTGTCAATTTAAAATGTTTGAAACACAGAGAATACCACGTGACTATATAATTAGAAGGTTATTGGTCGACCCTTTGGGAGTCTTTAATGCCCTACAGCCTAAAATTTAGGTTTATTCTGTTTTTAAATATATGGTATTTTCTTAAGAATAGCAATATGAACCTATTTAAAGCCATTTTACATAACTAACATTTTTACAATATTTATTTCCAATCTGCACGTAAGATGACTACGTTGATGCACTTAATCACTTAGTCACTTTCACACCCTACATGTTTCGGCGCACATTATGACGCCATCATCAGGGGTTACACGCTGTAATCACCACAGAATGTCCATATGATTCGTGGCAGTGATTAAGTGCATTAGTTGGTAACTGCATTTATATAGTAAAAATACATGGTACAAACAATATAAAATTAATATGCTGATAACCTTCATTTCTTGGGAGACAATATTATGAAACAGTGAAGGAGGTAATTAAATTTTATGAAACGAATAATCATGCAAGTATTAAAATTATGTAAAATATGGCCAGGTAGTCAAAGACATATTAACGTGCCCATGTGTAATGACTCACTTGAAACGGCTTACAAACATATCTGGGAAAAAGAGTCTAAAATAAAAAAGAAACCCAGGGTGGAATTGGTTAAGAAATTACATTCTGCAAATTACATAGACCTGAAACCGCCATCACATCGTGCAGTATGTCAGGCGCACACCCAGGATATTTCCTTGTGGGAGGGGTGCTGACCCTGGGACTATACACAAATTGTATTTAATTTTAAGACCTATTTTATAAAAATCATGTCATAAATATATCTGTAACTTAACACTGTTTGCAACTGCTTTTATAAAAATATAAATAAAATTACACTTCCATGACACACTCACCTTCTTTAAATCACTCGGTTTAATCTTCTGGGTGATTTTAAGTTCATCTAAGACTTCTCTAGATATTGTATTTTATTTTTCCAAATTCCAATGTACTATTCATCAACCGATTTCAGTGGCTGATTTCGGCTGAAGGGTAAATCACGTAAAATATTTAATACCCTGTCCCCAAAATCAGTGTACTTGTTTTTCTTAATTTCGATTTGGGGGGTGCAGTCTGCAGCCGCACCCCTCCCCACTTTGAGAGCGCGCCTACCGTGTGTGTGTGTGTGTGTGTGTGTGTGTGTGTGTCTGTGTCTGTGTGTGTGTGTGTGTGTGTGTGTGTGAGAGAGAGAGAGAGAGAGACAGAGAGACAGAGAGAGAGACGTGCGTACTTTAGGCCTTCTGTATTGTAGAAACATGGAACATCGACAAGTTTAACCTTTTAAAGCCTAGGGGTAACTTTACAGACGACCAGGTTTAACATTAAAAAATTCTACGTGGTGCCCACATTGCGTTTATGTGTTTTGTACGGATCTCAGAACAAACAGCCACTTTTGCCTTATAAAACATTAAGAGATTGGTTTCTATAACCGAAGTGGAGAGTGTTTACAGCGCGGTACGCACTGAGTCCTTATATAAAACAGATAAGCTTCGTCTTTAAAGGGTTAAACACAAGTAGTAACAATACAAACCTTGAACACGTCCCCACATTTCCCACGTACGTTCTATGCATCTCGACGTTTCGAAAGTTCCTAGCTGATGAACATACCAATAACTTTAAAAACAACTTTGACTTCAGTGCCTGTGTAGCTGGCTGCAGGCTTGTCCACGTTAAAAGGAATGAGCACAAAAAATTCTGTGCCTTTCACTTTGCTACTTAATGATATTTTAAAATTTTAAGGGACGAGTTGAATTCATACAGCCCATGAAATGCAAATATGCCTATTTAAACAGCCTGGCCTTTCCGCCTGTAATATCAGGGTCGAAATACAATAACCACAGTTCTTATATTTCCATTTTATGTGAAACCACTCTTAATTTTTTTTTGCAAGTATTTTCGAGAAAATATTATCTCCCCCCACTCCCGCCCGCCCAACTAAAGAAG
This sequence comes from Coptotermes formosanus, assembly GCA_013340265.1. Taxonomy (NCBI): domain Eukaryota; kingdom Metazoa; phylum Arthropoda; class Insecta; order Blattodea; family Rhinotermitidae; genus Coptotermes; species Coptotermes formosanus. The sequence goes on along the minus strand of BLKM01000905.1, from coordinate 1,272,422 downwards.
TGTGTGAGACAGCAAATCTCTTAAAAATAATTCCTAAACGCTTGTAGGTACGTAGATCCTGAAACTTGTTTGATATCACAGCCTGTGGCACATTCCACAAAAAATGTGAGAATGGCAGTGAATAATAATAATAATAATAATAATAGTCAACAGTTAAGTGCCGATAAAAATAAATTATACAAAGCCTCATACCTGCCTGCAGTACTAGCATCCTGATATTCTCTTGCCAACAGCGTTATTCTAGAAAATAAATTGATAAAGTGGCTGTTACCAGACTTAATTCTTAGGAAATAAACTTTTAAAGAGCATAGAGAAATAACATTACTATTTATCGTTCAATGTACACACCCTGAGTAGTGATCTAATGAGAATGAAACCAATTTTAATGTGTTCCATGTCTGTGCACTATATTATACAAAAACACTAATTACCAACAAATGCACAAAGAGAGTTTTATCATCAGTCGTAACACACTCCTACATGTTTCGACCCTGCTGGGTCATCTTCAGGGAGAACTTTTTTGTTACACTAAGGTTGAACTTTGCAGTGAGTGAGAACGTGCTGTTGGCTGTGTACTGCGTTGTTTTTGGAGGCGTGAACTCTCTGCAGTAAAGTGCAGTGCAGTGCAGGCCGGGACCGCAGAGAGTTCACGCCTCCAAAAACAACACAGTACACAGCCAACAGCACATTCTCACTCAACTATAAAGTGCAATGTTAGTGTAACGATAACAAAAAAGTTCTCCCTGAAGATGACCCAGCAGGGTCGAAACATGTATGAGTGTGTTACGACTGATGATAAAACTCTCTTTGTGCATTTGTTCGTGATTAGTGTTTTTGTAGAATCAATCCATTGATTTGTTCGCATCAGCTATACTTGACACACTTACATGAAAAGTACTGAAAGCAACACAGTGCTTCAAAAAGGTAGAAACTTACAGATTACTGCAGGATAAAGTTGATCAACGTTCACGCCTTCAAAAGTAATCTCTAAGTGAGCACTATTTTGTCCAACAAGGAAAGTCTAGGCCAGGAGCACTGTAAATGTTTCCCACGCTACATCATAACCAGTAAAAAAATTATACGGTCAGAACACGTGTTTAGCACATTGTGCGTGTCCAGATTTTCCTACAGGGGGTCCATAGTCATATGTCTCCAGATTCCGTATTCTACATGAAAAATACACGCATATATCAATTTCTTAATTATTTCAAGAATTCGATCAATAATTTTTGTAAAGGCACGGACGATCGACTGCTCAGATCCTGTATGGTTGAGTTCAACAAACCCAGTTAAGTACGACATACCCTAACTTTTTTCAACAATGAACACCTAAAATACAAAAACGTAAATTTATTTGTGTGCTTTTGGGGGCCGCGGTGGCGCAGTTGGTTGAGGCACTGCGCTACAATTGGAATTTTTCATTGACATAATCCTTTCGGTCGCACTATGGCCCTGGGGTCGACTCAGCCTCTAACAGAAATGAGTACCGGAAATATTTACTGGGGGGTAAAGGCGGCCGGTGCGTAGGGCTGACAATCTTACCACCTTCAAGTGCCGATTGTCTAGAAATCTGGGAGCCTCAACCTCCTGGAACCCTGTGGGCCTGTCCAGGCCTGTAATGGGACTGCTTTACCTTATTTGTGTGCTTAATTTAGCACCATAGCATGTAGACTTGTGGGGAAATTGAGGCCCCACACATTCTTAACCAAGGCATTAGGATTCAAAGATGCCTTTCCTATTGTTAATAAGAAAATCCTGACAAGGTAGGTTCTTTAACCTTTTAAAGCCTAGCGGTAACTTTACATAAAACCAGGTTTAGCATTAAAAAATTCTACGTGTTGTTTTGTACGGATCTCAGAACAAACAGCAACTTTTGCCTTATAACACATTAAGAGACTGGTTGTTATAACCGAAGTGCAGAGTGTTTACAGCGCGGTACGCACTGAGTCCTTAAATACGTTTCGTCTTTAAAGGGTTAACTTGGATTACTACGGGATATATTATTTACTTATTTATTTTTATGTCAATTCTCTTCACTGTGTATCTATTGTCTGCACGTTACTAAGAAAATGTTGTAACCGTTTATAAGGGGGTTAGTTGTTAATGCTATAGAACTTTACATTTATAAGGCAATAGTGAGATTTAGAAATACCGTGAAGCCAGCTAGATGCACGGATGTAGCTAATTAGGACATCTGGCGTACACAATTGTGCAGGACCGAAGGGGACAGGCGAGGGCTGTAGACAGAGTTAGCACTAGTTAGAATGGGAAAGACATATGCGGCTAGTTTTCAGCAAAAGGAACTTAGTTTGTAAATGTCAGGTTTAATGGGTTTATAAGTGTTTTTGCAGCTACAGAAATTTGGGAATTTAACAGCTTTTGCCCACAATAACTCGTCTGGTAGGAGTTAACGAAGTCATACGCCCACTTTTGAACGTTACTTAGAGCACGGGGTTCACACGGGTTGAGTCACAGGTTACGATGTCACGTCATAGCCAGTCAATGGGAACTTGGAATTTAAAATTTCAACTTTTTGACCTATTAGAGATAGTCGAGGTAGGAAGACAGCCAATTAGAAGATGTAGGAAATTTGAGAGAGGGAGAAATTTTGAACTAGGGATACACCCGGTGGTTGCTGACGCCAGGAGAGACGCTGTTTGTATTTCTTGGTGGTCGGACGCTGTTTGTGTTTCTTGATGGTCGGACACGTTCAAAACAATACAAGCGAAAAGTGATGACTTAATTCAGTGCCAGATTTAGAGATAAAAAAATAAATTTAGAAAGATTCAATGTAAACTTTGATTGGAAACCATAAGACCTGTGTAATTAACTACCAAGTGTTAAGCAGTGCTTCAGACCACTTAGATTCTCTGTAACTAAGAGACATGCTTAACCGACTGAAGAAGCTAGCGGGAAACGATGAGCGGTTATAATGTGAATGCGTAACAAATAAGAGTGATGTGAGAAGAAGGCTAGGAATTTTGAGTGAAGTATTTGGGGCGTTTTAATTAATTTTATGTAAAAAAATGCCTCTTTTATGTCGTTTCGCTCTACGTTGCGATTTTCAGAAATTTAATCACAACCTTATACAACGATGACTGTATTTTGCTTGCTGGAGAGAGAAAACAATATGCGATACCCTGAAGACTGCATACACATAGGGGTAAGTGTTTAAAGATCTGTGTTACCACTTGCTTTCACATTTAAGAGTTTGGTATTTTTCCCACGGAATGGCGTATTTATTTCTCTGGTAGGATTCAGTCAAAGATGATATTTTTCCTAAACAGCATTTAATGGCTGGTCTTTGCAGTGGAGACGGCTTTGTTAGGCGTGAGCTAAAATCTAAATTTATATACACAAGGTTTCCATTTTGTCGTCTCACCGACCATGGCAGCTTACCGCACAAAACGTCTTTCGCCACTGAGAAATTCCATGGGGACAGTGGAGCTCAGGACAGCGATAAAATAATTTATATTAACATGAGATTTCAAAGGTTCAAGCAACTCCAGGATTTGTCAGACGTTCTACTGTCACAAGAAAGAAAACTCAGTAAGTCAGAGGACGCTTCCTTTGTTCTTGTGAGAGGGTGCATATTGTCACCACGGTGAGTAAAAAGCTTAGCCTTGTGGAATACTATGTTATGTGACCTGGTACGAATTTACCGACAATTTAGAGGAATGGAAACGTCGGTAAATATCGAAATATTACATGGTGTAACATCCCAGAATGCAGAAATATCCATTCTGTACGTAAATGAAAGATGCAAAGCATTGACTGCATTTCTTTCGTGTTGGTCACTAAAACCATTAATTTTGAAAGGGATCATATTAGGCTCTTTCGAAAAATTGCGAAAAGGGGCTATTAGCTTTGTCATGTCTGCCTGTCTGTCTGTCCGTCTGTCTGTCTGTCCGTCTGTCTGTCTGTCCGTCCGTCCGTCCGAATGGAACAACTAGACTCCCACGGGACGGATTTTTATGAAAAGCTTTGAAAGTTTTTCGTAAATCTGTGCATAAAATTCGAGATTCATTAAAATCTTACAAGAGCAACGGGTACTTTACATGAAGACCTATGTACATTTATGACAGTATCTCGCTGAATGCTTCTTAGAATGAGGAATGTTTCAGACGAAAGTTGAAGAGAAAAATAAATCACGCAATTTACGTTCAGTAAATTGTTTCAGAAAATCGTGCCTTTTATGAAATAATGTGGAAAAATACGGTAGGTGCGGACAGGCCACAGATGACAGTATAATACGACACATGTGATTTTCGTGTAGGGTAAATAAGGCAAGAGTACAGAAACACACTTTTAATACTTTACATTTTTTAGTTTTCCACTACAACAATGGTTACGCGAACTCTTTTGATTATTTCTATATATGCACTCTGACCGTCTTATTAGACTTCACCCAGTACCGAAATACAGGTGTTGTTTTATAAACCGACCATGCGCAAGTAGCGCATACAATATCACATTAATTTCAAAATAAATTTCTTCACATATCCACTGGTTAGGTAAGAACTGAAGCTCGCTTGACTAGTTGGGTGTGAATAACATTCAGTTGGCAGGAACGCAAGGCCAGATTTCTCACATTGTCTAAGAAGCTTCCGTCAGGCTCCAAGATGAAAATTTCGGTACGCGTTCGAGGGGAATGGCTCCAAGTCCCATGCAAAAACGGTAAGTCGGCGATATCATTAATACAGAGTTCGTGCACTTGATAGGAAACATTACAAGACTGGCAATGTCTGTTTGAATGTAATCGCCCATATATCAAGTTAGTTTCCCTCTAATTGTATTTGCTGTATATATTTGATTGTCCAGACGTTCTGGAAGCCTCAGCCTCCTGGAGCCCTGGCGACCTGTCCAAGCCTGTAATGGTATATCTTTTACATATATCACTGTATTTGATGGGTATACATTCAAATTAAATTTTAATTATTGAACATATAGACTAATTGTGGTAAAGTGAATTGCAAAATATTGCGTACGAAAACAAATCTACCCATTTATGAACTCGAAATGAACACTGGCCAATCCCAGTTGCCACGCGGTCTAAGGCATGGGCCTTCGGCCGCTCGCTTGCTGGGATCGTGGGTTCGAATCCCACAGGGGGCATGGATGTTTGTCTCTTGTACAGTGTGTGTGTTGTCAGGTAGAGGTCTCTGCGACGGGCCGATCCCTCGTCCAGAGGAGTCCTACCGACTGTGGTGTGTGTCTGAGTGTGATCAAGTGAAAATAAAACAACCTCGACACCTGCTGTGAGTAGGTAGAAGAGGCAAGGACTGCGAAACGAAACGAAACGAAACGAAACGAACATTGTGGTACTGGAATATACGTCATGTTTGGTGTCAAGCTCCTATCTAAAATTGTCACAGAAATATTATCGTACGAAATTCTCAAATGGGCGCAGCACTAGGCGTCACTTGATTAAACAGCAGGTGGTATAGATTTAGAAGTAAATACAGCCCACTCTACGTTAAGCACAACATAACTGTGCGAAACATAGGGGTATGTTTATATCTGGGATTGATGAAGGAGTTGCAAGCAGAGTTGAAACACTTACAGATCTTTTGTGTGCATGTTTAGTCGTATAGGTCTTCTCTTTCTTTCATTTTACTTTCCTAAGGGGCTGACAGCCGATCCCAGTGGCCGCGCGGTCAAAGGCGTGGGTCTGGGGTCGCTCGCTTCTTGGGATTGCGGGTTCGAATCCCGCTGGGGGACATGGATATCTGTATGTTTCCAGTGTTGTGTATTGTCAGGGAAAGGTCTTTGCCTTGGGCTGATCACTCGTCCAGAGGAGTTCTACCGACTGTGGTGTGTCTGAGTGTGATCGCGAAGCCTCGGTAATGAGGAGGCCCTGGCCCACTGGGGGGCTGTTGCGTCACGGAAAACAAGGGCTGGTTGCTTAAGTGCAGATTGTTTTTGCTTTGAACTTGTTGGTTATGTCACATAACCTCAATATTTCGCTTCGTATTTTGTTTGTAACTGTTACTTGAAAGCGATATTTTATGCAGAACTTGTACGTTTATGCTCTATGTGTTTAACAAATTTGAAATGACCAGTTCAAAATGTTTATTAGCTATTTCCGTCAAAGCAAAGTTGAAAAGAAATTTTCACTGTTGCGCCCTTTTTATATTACATAGTAAAGGAACATTACTTAACCAGCGCTGTATAACTTACCTGTATCTACTTTATATTACTCAAGCCGTGCATTTTCGTAAGTATAAAATATCACAAACCAACCACATGCACACTTTATTTTGCACTAAATGTTCGAAATACACTCCTTCAGTGCATTCGAAAAACTAGTTCATATATATCGACGGATATCAGGAAATTTTATCGACATTTTATCAACTAAACTGGTGTATTACAAACAACTGTAACCAAATCTTGTGATCATACTGTTGGATGTGAGTGTGATTTGTGAAATTGTGACTCTCCCTGAAGATGAACCGAATAACGGTTCGAAACATGTAGGAGTGTAATTCGAACATTTTAGTGCATAATAAAGTGTGCATGTAGTTGGTTTGTGATATTCTTAGCATCAGGGTCGTACCTGGGAAAGGGGCGAATCGCGAGGCCACGGAAGGCAGCAGATCCTTAGGGGAATTAAAATGAATACTTTAAGCGAAAAAAATTAATGTTTTGCTCTCAAAAAAATTTAAATTATTGAGAGAAATAATAATTGCAGTTCTTTTATATTTGCAATTTTTGCCAAAGGCAGCCACTGTTACTGCTTGCCCAGGGCATCAAAAAACCTAGCTTCGCCACTGATTATCTTAGAGTGTTTCAGGATCTGAAGTATGCGGAACCCTCCTGGCTCCCGTTAGGAGTTTTGCGCCTCCACTATGCAAATGGCCTGTCCAGTCACTCAACATGCAGAGTTCACCGACGAGTTCCGTACTTTTAAAGTGCCGTAGAGTTTATAGAAAACAAGGAATTTAAATTTCAGTAGGCCCCCCCCCCGTGCCGATTTTCACGAAATTAAAAAATAAAGCACAGAATTATACGAAGAGCTCCTATACCGGATTTCACCCACATCACACAGTGAATGCGGAACGTATGAATAGAAATTCATTCATACCCCTCAATACAGCCTGGCGCAAAGCCGCCTATTTTCGAGAAACTTCAAACTACTCAATAAATTTTTAAGGACGTCTCCATTACCGAATTTTATTAGAATTTGAAGAAAAATGTAGAAAACTTGGCACAATTCTTGTACACTCTTTAGTGTGACTTTCACGGCACGTATTTCCACGTAGCACGTAAGTATTCAACGACATCACGTTTAGGTCTTCTCCAACGAATTTCACCCAAAATCAGTGAAGATATATACAAAGTATGAGAATAAACTTCTTTATACCCTCCTGTAAAGTATAAGTGTTACTCTACCGATTTGCACGAAACTCCTTCTTGCTCGACAACGTTTTGTAACATTTTCTATACCGAATCTCGTTAAAATCTAACAAAATCTGCAGAGGTTGGTATGAGGTGACAGATAGATGGCCTGACGTACGGACGTGGGCTCCACATACGGTGTTCATTTTTAGACGTTTTCGCAAAATTGCGAAAAGCCACTATAAGCTTGGTCGTCTGTCTGTCTGTCTGTCTGTCCGTCCGTCCGTCCATCCGTCTCTCGGCGTTGAACAACTTGGCTCCTACTGGACGGATTTTCATGAAATTTGATATTTGAGTACTTTTAGAAAAAATGTCAAGAAAATTCGAGTTTCATTAAAATCTCACAGGCATACTGAATACTTTACATGAAGAACTGTGTACGTTTATGATAATATCTCGCTAAATTCCTCTTAGAATGAGAAATGTTTCAGATACAGGTTGAAAAAATCAAAACACATTTCACGTTAAATATTTTTTTTTTCGGAAAGTCGTGCCGTTTATTAGATAATGTGGAAAAATATGGTACAGCCGGACAGACCACAGATGGCAATATAATATGGCGCATGCGCTTTGCATGCTGGGTAACTAAGGCTACAGATACACACTCAGAATACGAAACACTTGTTGCTTTTACACGGCAACAATGGTTACGCGAACGCGCTTTGATATTTCGCTACAAGTACAGTGCCTCTTTTGTTTAACGTGTCATTTACAAATGTTTTGTCACAACGTGTTACAGGAGAAATGACCGTGCAGTTGCTTGGGGAAGAGGCTGTTCGCAGATACAGCAAGTTACAGAAGCAAGACGATATCATCAAGGAGAAAAGGGACCGAGAGAAGGTACAGGAAATAAGAAAGACACGTGGTGGTGTCATCTTGGACCCTGATGACCGTATCAGAGACGTCCTTGATGATAATGACTTTGTGACAGTCGGTAAGCGAAACTGCGTATTAAGACAATATATTTACATTGTAAAGTGGGAAGTCGAGAACGTGATAAATCATCGGCATCCTTGAATAATGTAAAATGTGACTGCATAAGTCTGCTCTACAAGAAAACCCTACAACTGTTTTGGAATGTCGCATATTTTTTCTGAAAACCACTTGCCATTCTGGCAAGAAACCTTTCATCGATATAGGTACATATTAACCTTTTAAAGCCTAGCGGTGACTTTACATACGACCAGGTTTAACATTCAAAAATTCTACGTGGTGCCCACATTGCGTTTATGTGTTTTGTACGGATCTCAGGACAAACAGCAACTTTTGCCTTATGACACATTAAGAGATTGGTTTTTATAACTTAAGTGGAGAGTGTTTACAGCGCGGTACGCACTGAGTCCTTATATAAAACAGATAAGCTTCGTCTTTAAAGGGTTAAATTCAGCTCAGTTAGGTACACGACAGAAGGTGTTTCATGCCGATCCCAGTGGCCGTGCGCTTTAAGGCGTACGTCTGCAGCCGCTCGATTGCTGGCACTGTGGTTTCGAATCCCGCTCAGAGCGTGGACGTTCGCCTCTTGTGGGATCTGCGCTCTTCTGAGATATTACACAGCGTCGAGTGGTAATCCTTTACCGACGTTTCGTAACAGCCTATCGGTCCCATTCGCAATGGTCAAGCAGTCAAGAAATCCTTCCTTGAAGATGGGAACAATAAGCTGTCCCGAAACGTCGGTAAAGGATTACCACTCGACGCTGAATAACATCGCAGAAGAGCGGAGACCTCAACAACATCGCGGCGGAAGCCTGAAATCACGGTTCATCTGTTGTGTTTGTGTCGCAGAAGTATCTGCGGCGAACTGATCACCCGTTCAGAGGAGTCCTATTGGGTGTGTATGTCTAAGTGTGACGTGAAATTACGGCTATCGATAGGCATTTACGACACCAGTCCTCATGATTCTTGTCATCGAGCCAAGTTATCAGCACATTTCCTTTGGCTTTTTATATAAATTAAACATTTTTGTAGTTAATTTTCAATGTTTTAGAACATTCCAACAAAAACTGTTCAAAATTACGTGCGAATTAGGAAGGGATACGGTTTAAAACATTTTACCTGACCTTGCTTTCAGAAATAGAAAAAACAGCCTATCTAAATTTTTGTTCTGGGTATTGAAATATAAACCTCCAAAATATGAATACACAAGAACGGTAACATAACTGACACATCACGCTGACAACAGTATCAATCCTCTTATTTACCAGTGTCATTTTCCCTCTTTTCTTCAATTGTGGATAGCATTCGCGGCTCGAGATGGCGCCAGCCTGTTAAGCTTCTTTTAAATGGGATACAGATGCCTAAATAAGAAAGGGCTTTCTTTAATAACGTTTAACAGCGTAAAATAATTCTCCTACAATGACATCTAATACAAGTTACAGTCGAACACTCAAGGCTCTGGTGTCCTACAAGTATCCTTGAAATACAGCAATTTGTTGGTTTTTATTACATAAAAACAGCTTCTAAGGTCATGGAAGGTAGACGTGACTGTTACATGGGAATTTTGTTGAATAAATATGTAAATACGTGTCAAAAGGTGAAATAACTTGCAGAAAACTGGATTCTCCTTTTATGTAGAATCCATGCGAGCTCAAGGATAGGCTTATGTGTCTCATTATCTTACGTCTTACTGGCCTCTAATATGCCAGAAAAATCACTTTTGTTTGTTATCAATAACGGAATATTTGTGATTTATTATTATTTATCGAAGATATGTTTACGTGAGAGGCTATTTAAGTAGAACGGGAGGAATAAATATTTACTTGAAGTAAAATGAAAAAAAAAATGGTTACAGACGCAATCGTAACCTGTTCCAATATGGGCTTCCTAAACCAGATTGAATTGCAACACTTGGGCGGAGCACGAAGACACGCAGTCAGGTTAGCCAAGGTTCACGCCACATAAAAATCGGACTTACCTATCAAAAATAAGCACGACATGTGCTTAGTTCTCGGTTTACTCTGATGTTATCGGCAATTTTTCTCACTAAATTGCATGTTAGAAAGTACAGAGTCATTTCTACTTGATAATATTAAAAAAGATTTTGTTATATCAGTTCACTGATGTACAATCATATCTTCTTTCAGTGGTTGCTTCTGAACGCTGTATAACAACAATACCAGAAAACCTGAAGCATATTCTAGAGCCGACGTATCCTTAAGTGATTAGCAGTAAGGAAGCTGAAGAAGATCAAACTGGGGTTTTATGATAATATCTTAACCCAAGCGGTTGCTTGTAAATGCAACGTTGCCGCTTACAAAATAAATTTCGATATATTTGTTGTAAACACAGTTTAGTATCAATTACTAAGTAATAACGAATTTTCACTCTCGGTTTCTTTTGGTCACCAGAACACGCTAAGAAGACATGCACTTTTAATGGACATGTATATTTTTCACAGCAAAGTTGGAGGAGCTGGGATATCTCAGTCCATACAGTCAGCAGGCTGCGGCCTGATTGACCAGGGAACAGGAGTTTTATTCCTGGTAGGGGCAGAGTTTTTTCTTTTCGCAACTTTCAGCACGGCTGTGGGGCCCACTCAGCCTTGAACAAAACGAAGGCTCTTTACCAGATGGTAAAGCGCCAGGGAGCGAAGGTGACGATTTACATCCTGCCAGTACTGAGATCAAGAATGCGTGGAGCTCTACCTCCACTTCCCTCTCTTCAGGGAATATTGTTAAATTAAACGAAACGAAATTTTTACTTTTGCCGTTACAGTTACGGTAGACTGTTGTTCTATGTTAACAGCAAAATGAAATTAAATTTTACCCCGGATATAGGAATTGCTTGTTTAAGATAAATTAATAAAAATATTACAGTATAATTGCCGATTCCAGTAGCCGCGCGGTCTAAGATGTGGGTCTGCGGCTGCTCGCTTGCTGGGATTGCGGGTTCGAATCCGCCACAGGCATGGATGTCTGTCTCTTGTGAGTGTTGTATGTTGTCAGGTGCATGATAATGATGATGATAATGATGATTATAATAATAATAACAACAACAACAATGGTAATAACAACAAAAACTGCATAGGTATGAAATTGCGTAATTTGGAATTGCGTAATTACTCGTAGGCGTGTGTTTCTGTAAATGCATCTCTTTATGCGGATAACCGACAATACTCGAAACTAATAATCTCATGACAGTTTCAAAATTTTATGCCAATTATACACTAGATAAATGTGAAATTAAAATTCCTTAATTAATATACAGTCCTGCAAAATATGAACCACCAGATGAGGTAAGTCTCACGTTATGCAAATAAAAAGCCTTTATGCAGTTAATTTAAACATTAAGTGCCGAATACAGTTTAATGGTATTATGTTCCTTTCCCAATGGGCGTTGTAGAATTATCCTCCTTTATTATTAAAGTGTTTATTTTAGTGACATAATGTAACTGTGGCTAAACTTGCGGGGGTCCAACGTTTTTTGACAACAGGCCACAACCCTCAATGTGGCTTGGTTTGCAGGCAGCAATTGTAAAAACCACAATAATTAGTATGCATAACCGCCTGAGTTATTGCGTAACATTTTACAATATCTACATATAAAATTTAAAAATGCAGCCACAGGTCGCACAACGCAGTACGGCGGGCCGCTGATTGGACACCCCTGGTCTAAAAGCTTTTTCCTTTCGTTCAAGCAACGCTTTTGGTATTCATAAGGTACACGCAATTTAATTTGAATTTCTAGACTAGATTCTTAAACTACAACCAAACTTCGATATAGCGCCCCTGAAAATCTGTGAAGAGAAATTTCGTATTACACAACATTTTGATTTACCGTCACCCTAGATAAACACTACAGTTTGCAGCAAACAAACAGTAGCGTTATATCTGAGTTTGCATTCTTTATAATGTGTAATAATATGGTGTGTAACTCAGCAAATTTGCTACCCAGTAACACATATAACTAGAATTATGTTCATGGTCTGATATCTTACTGCATTTTCTTGTGCGTAAATCTGTAGAAATATTAAAAAATAGCAATTTCCTAAATTATATGATAATATTGTTTTGTTTTCAGTATATTTTCTTGGATGGTAACAGTTTATCTACAAACGATCTTCGGCAGCTTGGCAAAGGTCGCTACAACATTAAGGTAATACAAGAAAGAAGCTACTAAACTCTCAACTGTGACTTCTATGCCAGTACATTACCTTACATCACCCAAAGAATTTTGTGTGATATTTCACTCTGTTACGTAACTGAAACAACCAGTAGAAAACCAATAAATTACTGAAACAATTCATTTTTAATAACACCATCAACATCAAACACATCAGTGCATTTCAAAAAGCAACCACTATTTTGCATTATTTACCAAAATCAATGTTTTTTTTAATTCTTGGTTATGAAAGACACCAAAAATCACAAACGCTGAGAAGCATAGGCTGATTTAAAATGCAGCATTACATAAAATACTGTAAGATTTGAGGTTTCCATAATGGCTTTGTTGAGAATTCTGATCCTCATGGATGTGACACTGTCACTATGTTAGCGGCTCCAGACGTTTCAGAATAACATAGGGCCATATTCTGCAAGGGTTGGGGGCAGTGACGAATTGTCTGACATACCTCTGCTCACCCAATATGTCGTCTTCTTGGCATGGACGAGAACAACTTTGCCTTCTTTTTTAAGGCGAGTGGAATTTCATTTTAAATTACCAAAATATATCAGGTAAGAATTCTAGATTGTGTGTGATCACATTTGCAGTTTATTATTATTATTATTATTATTATTATTATTATTAATTTTTGTTACTATCACTACCTTGGACAATACTTGATGGTTGACTCTTAATTTCTTGGGGACAGGAGGAGTGAGAGGAATGTATTTTGTACCCTTCTACATGACCTGACCTCCAGGTCAGAATTTATCACTGGTTCGGGCTGGATTCTTCAGACAGGGTCTAAGAAGTATGGACCCCCTTCAACCCTTGAAGATGATGGCATTATATGCCTTTCAAACACTGGGAATCTCTAACCCAGCAACACATTGTCACATTCCAGAAGACTTGAATCCTAACATGAAATATTGACGATTTCATGACATTCAGTCATGGAAATGAAGTTGACGCCATGGGAAGAATATAAAGTTGAAACCCTTAAATAAAATTTTCTCCAAGAATACCGAAGCCAGTGTGCTTTCTTCTCTCTGATGTTTGTAAATAACCCTAGTCATGTTTGTAACAATGACTGACATCACACATATTAATTTAGTATGCACAGAGATGGTTATGTTATGGGTTATAGCTTACGAATCCATGATTCCTATGCGTTTGATACTTGCAGCTGACACATGAAGCCGAAATAAAAGTGAAGAAAGCCAGAGGTGTTGTTGAGAAAATTCTAAAGGAGAAAGGAGGTAAGACCTATTGCATTTAAAAATTGCCCCACTGTTGACAGTGACAATGATTTTGATGATGATAGTCATGATGATAATAATATATGCATCTTAATTAGGCTTGGTTTCAAGAGGCAAGACTAAGAAATATAATACTGATCAGCCAATTTCAAGTACAAATTTTTTAAATTTAAATAATGGGCGTTAATTGAATAAAATAAATAATAAAATATTACATAATTATAAATTCATAAATTTATAAATTTTTAAACTTGTTACCCTGTTCCCCCACCCATCTTCAGCCTATACAACCTGTATGATACGTGTTGTGAGAACTTAACACAAACGCTTGTAGGTAATGACAATTTTCATTGATAAAAAAGAAGTCTGTGCTTTGACAGAAAAACATTTGCTCAGTTTTCAAGCTAGAAGTACGGTAAAGTTTTGATTATCCAACCTAAATTGCACAAACAGGTGATTGCATTACTGAAAATGTTGGATAATGTGGAAATGGGGGTAAACAAATCACAAATTAAATGGAAGTGCACTATAATTACTAATTTGGTTCGTAAATAATTGTTCTACAGTACAACTAACATAATAGAGTACAGAACTATTATTTGAAGAAATAAATATCAGTCAGATAAACTGAATGATGTATTTTAAATTGATTAAACATAAAATTTATTACACAGCAGTGCAAAACACAAAATTATTTCCTTAAGAAATGAGTCTCTGAAATCTATTTCCCATCTTTGCCCCTCTTCTTTGCAGTGAGGTGAGGTTGTGTGATTATGCATGCACATGCAGCATAAAATTGTAAATAATACACCACATGCCTACATTGGATAAAGCAGAATATCAAATAACATAAAGTTAAATATTCAGGCCTCTACTGTACTGCAATTTTAGGCTATGTTCCACCTGTGGCAGATTCTATACTTAAGACGGACCACAGACCATAAAGCAAAACCTAATTGTACAAAGTAAAATAGTGAATTATTAATACTCATGCACATATTTTATGATGATGAGCTGATAGACACTGTCATAGCACCGTCATGATGAATTCATAGTAAAAGAGTTGTAAAGGAAGCTGTTTTTTCCCCACAGTGGTGTATGGAATAACAACAGGATTTGGGAAGTTTGCCAGAACTGTTATTGACTCCGACAAACTAGAGTATGTATCTAATACATGAAAGATATCAACTGTATATACCTTCTTTTGCACACAATCTGTTCAGTAATATTAGCCTTAATACTATTCAAACGGCAGCACGCTGTGGCACAGTTGGTTGAGGCACTGCACTACAAGCTGGCAGGTCGCAGGTTCAATTCCCAATGGTGTCACTGGAATTTTTCATTGACATAATCCTTCTGGCCACACTATGGCCCTGGGGTCGACTCAGCCTCTAACAGAAATGAGTACCAGGAATATTTCCTGGGGAGGCAAAGGTGGCCGGTGCATATGGCTGACAACCTTACGGCCTTCATGTGCCAATTGTCTTGAAATCTGGGAGCCTCAACCTCCTGGAACCCTCAGGGCCTGTCTAGGCCTGTAACGGGATTGCTTTACCTTTTTTTTTACTATTCAAATACAAACTGTGGAACTCAGTTTAATGGATGCATAAATGTCACATTGATAGAAAAACCAGGTTCTAGAACACTTTGTTTTATGTCATATTAGTATATCATATGGTATTCAGAAATAAACTTCTCTGTCCTTACAGTAGCATTGACATGAAACCTCTTTACACAACATTTTCAGTTAAAGAAGGACAAATTGAAAAGTTCCCAGACTGAGTTGACAATGAAATGGACACTTACTTTTTCATCAGTCTGAAGGATGCGTTGTGTGATATAATTTGTTTCCACCCTCAGCACTACAACTTCACTATTCTGAAACTCTGTTAAATGCTCAGTTAGCAATGCCCTTGCCTTGTAAATTGAACAACAAACACTGTGTCCAAAAATATTTACATATTAACTTGCAGATTATTGCAGTGTTCAAAATTTTCCTTTAAATATAATTCAGTGCAATAGAATAAACATTTTCTGTATGTCTTGGAAATCATGAACATTTTATTTGTTGTAAAATTACTACATAACAGCCAATGTCTTGAATAAAATGTGGACATTTTACAGACAGTAAAAGTGGTTTATGTGCCCATTTATGACTCCAGCACCAACTAAGGAAAATATAAATATAAATAAATAGATACACATATGTATCTGTTTTTAGGAGGATTACAGTGTGATTTTTTTCTGACCAGGGAACTGCAGTACAATCTCATACGGTCCCATGCAGCAGGAGTTGGAACACCATTAAACCCTGACAAAACCCGAATGTTGCTTGCACTCCGCATAAACGTCCTAGCCAAGGGACATAGCGGCATCTCACTCACAACACTGTATGATTTAATAAAGGCATTCAATGGTAAGCAAAAACATGCTGCCTCCACAGTTCTCACAGAGTGTCAGTTACCACACATATTTATACTGTGACATGGTACCAAAATGGGTATTTCTCTTACATCACACATTCCATGTAAGTTCTCCAAAATTATTGGCCCTTTCTTTAATTAATTACACATAAGATCTCACACACACACACACACACACACACACACACACACACACACACACACACACAGAAGTTCGTAAGTGCAGACATACAAATTCTGTTTCTCTGGGAAAGAGGGATTATGGTACCTCAAATAAAAGTTTCTTTGAAAATTCTCTCCCTATATGCTTCCACTGCACCTGTTAAACACATTGTCACTACACCATGGAGACTTACTGAACTCATAAACTTATATGTAAAATAATAAATATCTGTCACTACTTTTAATCAGTTTTGTTTCATAAGATTCTCCACTCTGTATTTCAGCATCATGCTTATCGTGGATACCTGAACAGGGTTCTGTTGGTGCCAGTGGCGACCTTGCACCACTAGCACATCTTGCTCTTGGTCTTCTTGGAGAAGGAAAAATGTGGAGTCCAGAAACAGGATGGGGTAATGCTAAAGATGTAAGAGAGATGACTGACAGTTAAAAATGTAACACAAAGCATTAACAACATATTTAAAACCTTCAAGATTACCTGTCTTTCCCATCTGAAGTTATACAGTGATCTGACATGGGCTCAAAGGTTTGTTAAACAATGATGCAAGTTAAATTCACAAGGCCCATATTCTCCACACTTACAGGCAGCAATATTTTATTTATTTATATATGGTCTATTTAACCAAACTCTTAATTATTTGAGAATACTCAGTTCAATTTCTTAGAGTATCATCATGTTATGGACACATATTTTACCAAAATAACATTATTGCTCATACCTGTCTGACACTACAGACACTCCACACTGAAATTCAGTTATGAAAACCCATAGTAGAGAAAGCAAACCCATCTGCTTTAATGAAAATTGCCGGAAGTCTAAATAATATGCTACTGTACTCAGCAAGATCTGCTTGTACTTGACCTAGAATTACAAGTGGATGTTCATGCATTTTATTGTTTATAAAACTAATGGAGTTTTCATCAGGGCTGTGGAGTCGGTACACAAAAGCTCCGACCCCGACTCCTCGATTTTTAAAACTTCCGACTCTGACTCCTCGATTTTTAAAACTCCGACTCCTTCATAAAAGCTCAATATATATGAATAATGGTAGACCTATAAGGCATTTCATCACCACCACGTGAATCATCTGGCTACTTTTTTGACTTATAACCTATATTTTAGTATAAATCTAATGGTTACTGTGTTTATCAGGGCTCTGGTGTTGGAGTATCTAGTTAAGATTTTAAACCGATGTCGGAGTTGGAGTTGGTACATTTTTACCGACGCCAACTCCGACTCCACCTAAAAATTCCTTCTGACTCTGACTCCACCTAAAGTCCTTCCGACTCCGACTCCGACTCCACAGCCCTGGTTTTCATGCAGTAGGATGTAATCATTATGAAGTTTCGGGCCTAATCCGGACTCACTACTTAATACACCCTGAGGCATGTCTAGCCACTTTTGCTTCACAGTAGAAGAGACTACAATACAGCACAGGGCAGTACCTACGATATTACGTACATAAACACTCTACTGGCAAGTAACAAAGAATGCAGACATTTGACATTTTGAAAGTGAAGCAGTATGTTGCGTTTAGAGAAATGTTGTGAATCATGTCATGTCACTGCTGCAGATGATTATTCTTTAAATCATTTCATACTTTCAATTTTAATGGTTTCCTCTCTGGTGTTCCATGCCAGGAAATAACATTAATAAGACATCCTTAATTTTATGTCAGTAGTTAAGAATTCTGTTATAAAAGTCTGTTTATTAATACAAAACAAAATTTGCACTTCAGTCAGTACTGCTACACTGGAAAACGCTGCTTCTGCACACATTTTCTCACCAGTTTCTTTTCTCAGCCTAACAACTGAGACAAAAGTGTGACCCTTATCATCATCATCTAGTCTGTCCTGTGACATGTCCATAGCCTATTCCAAAGTGAGTTCTCCAAAAACTGCGATCCAATGCTTCTTCTTACAATTTCCAGTATCTTCGCGTTTTTTGAGGTTATCCACCAGCTGCTTAAATTCTTCATCTTCCTGTCCCTTCTACCTTTCCTTCAGCAACATGTTTTATAAGGCCGTCTCTACCCACAAAGTGACCAGTCCAATTAGCCTTCCTTTGTGTTATTGTATGTAGGATGTTCCTTTCCTCCTCGACTCTTTGCAATACTTCATTTTTCACAGGATTGGTCCAAGGGAGCCTTATACTGATATTAATTTCATTAGGTATTGTCAGCCCATGGCCTTTTTCCACTAAAGCTTGGTGCCAAGGAAGGAATAGCATTGATTAATGGAACTCAGCTGATAACATCACTAGGAGCTGAAGCTGTTGAAAGAGCTTTCTATATTGCACGTCAAGCAGATATTGTGGCTGCGCTCACCCTTGAAGTTCTCAAGGGGACATCCAGAGCATTTGATTCAGATGTCCAAATGATTCGTCCTCATAAGGGGCAGATAGCAGTAGCTAAAAGATTAAGAGCTTTGCTCCACTCAGACACATATCCATCACAGATTGCAGGTAAAATATGGAAATGACTTCCTTAGATATATTGTATATGTGAAATATTCCATGATACTCCTCAGGATGTTGATGCACCACCTATGTGCATGATTATTTAATGCGATGAACATAATTCAGGTCTGCAAGTAAACAGCAACATGAAAAACTTTGCATTATCATATGCATAGGCAAAGAGAGAGTGTGTGTGTGTGTGTGTGTGTGTGTGTGTGTGTGCGTGCGTGCGTGCGCGCGCGTGCGTGTGTGTGCGCGTGCGGGCGTGCGTGTGTGTGTGTGTGTGCGCGCGCGCGTGCGGGCGGGCGTGCGTGTGTGTGTGTGTGCGCGCGCGCGCATGCATACCATCATTGAAGATAAATTTTAGGAAATAAAAGAACATAATTATGTAAAATACTGGTATGGTATCAAATCTGGGTCAGTGAATGTTTAGATTTTGCGAAACAAAGCTAAGAATTCCTTCTTAAAATAAAAGTTCTTTCTTTCACGACACACATCCTGTTGTATTTGTGGTACTATAAACAAGTACAC
The DNA here is from genome assembly GCA_013340265.1 of Coptotermes formosanus. Taxonomy (NCBI): domain Eukaryota; kingdom Metazoa; phylum Arthropoda; class Insecta; order Blattodea; family Rhinotermitidae; genus Coptotermes; species Coptotermes formosanus. Next base: position 1,253,073 of record BLKM01000905.1, on the reverse strand, counting down.
AATTACCATCAATACAATTATTTATTGGTTTCTACTAATTCAAATTATATGGCTAAATCTTTCGACCAAAATTTTTGTCACCCTCAGGCCAGCACATTAGACAAAAATCATCATCATCAGCAGCAGCAGTAGTAGTATGTGTAATTTCGTGGCCTGAAGATGACCAAAAATTTTGGTCAAAACATGTAGCCATGTAATTTGAATTAACAGAAACCAATAAATAGTTGTGTTTATGGTAACTTATCCTCATTGTACAAGGTCTTCTTTGAAGTTCTTTAAAAAGATTACGTATTAAAGACTGCTGTATCATGAAACCTGTAACAGTTGTATTCTATCTTATGAACCTGAATGATGATTTAAGCTTTTTCACCTCTTTTCATACCAGAAAGTCATCGTTTCTGTAACAGAGTGCAGGATGCTTACACATTGCGATGTTGTCCCCAAGTCCATGGCATTGTTCATGACACTATTGACTTTGTGCAAGGAGTCATAACTGTGGAGATAAATAGTGGCACAGACAATCCTGTATCCTTTATGCATGGGTATGATGGACAGTTTAAAACACTTCTCAAACGCCTTCTTGATAACTAAAACTGCAAGATCATACAACACAGAGCCATACTTGAAAGGCAATTATACATCATACTTTGTGTTGTAAATATACTGCTCTTGAGACACGACAAACCAGTATTCAATATGTATAGAAATATCATATGGTTGAAATACTAGTTCCCTTAAAACCATACATTTGGGGAACACTGCAATTTGAAACCAGTATTACTGAACACCTGCATCTTACTGTATAACTGAAAAACATAACACCACGAAAAACCACTCCCATTTCAGTATGGAAACCAATCAGTTCTTTGAATAGTAGTGTCACCATGTAAACATCTGATGTTGGAGAGCTGCATTTTGAAATTTAAAGTTAATACATTATGAATAATATTAAAAACTATTTTAACCATACTGAGGCCCCAGCAAAAGTCCACTGATGGTGGAAATAATGTTACTCAAAGCTTCCTCCTTCCTGCCTAATATTGCATTACCCATCAGTCACTTATGACATATGGCAACCAACCCAAAGTACTTGTTAGCACACAGCGTCATGTAACATTTATGTGAACAGAATGGACAGACAAATAGATGGGACTACACCACAGTATTCCACAGGAGAAGGGTAACATCCTGAGGGAGTTATTAAGTTTACACAAAAAACACAATGTCCCTCTGCAGGCAAGACCAGAAACATCTCCTGCTTCAGTATTTAAATTACTTTGGCTCCACAGTACTTCATGCAGAATGTATATTGTTTTATTACACACAAGCTCAAAAACAACAGCAATGTACAAAACTCTACAGGAATGTGGTGAAGCACTGAACACATAAAAAGGGGCTAATACAAAATACTACATGCATTACTTCTACCCTCACTCAATTAAGCTTTGGGTACTTAAAAAGTCTCAATACATGATTCCTTAACAAAAGTCAGATTGTATTTCCTGAGCGTGAAGAAATAATATCAGCTGGAAACTTCCATGGAGAATATCCAGCAAAGGTGCTTGATTACCTTGCTGTGGCTGTCCATGAGTTAGCTTCAATGAGTGAAAGAAGAACTGAACGATTAGTGAACCCTGGTAAGTAAGTCACTAATTTGTGACAAATGTCAGCATTTGTCATCTCCATTAACATATTTGTCAAACCATGAAAAATGAAGTTCCCCACACAGCACAGTCCAAAATTCATCAAAATTCACTCGCACATACCACTTTTCTGTTGTTATATATAAGCTGCAAAAGATTGCTTCCATCAGTGTTTCACAATTTTATCATGTTTTATAATCTATTTAACAGCACTGAGTGGGCTACCTGCTTTCCTTGTAAAAGATGGAGGTCTAAACTCAGGATTTATGTTAGCACATTGTACAGCTGCTGCACTGGGTATGTATTCTGAATGGGAACAGAATTTGTACCACTTACTACATAGTTGACCATAGATATTTCAAAACAATTCCTTTTTAGTGTACCCTCAAAGCCAATTTGTAAGTCTCTACAGTAAGTCTCATAAGAGCAAGGATAGCTCAGCTGGTATAATAACCAGGCAATAGCCTGGACGACCAAGACGTTATGGTACACTTCCCACATGCGGCTCTCTTAAAGTGTCTGGAGCTCACTAAGCCTCTTATTCAGTGGATGCCTGGGATTATTTGCATGGGGGTAAAGTGGCCATCATGTAGACCTGATCACTTGCCTTTGTCTAGTTTCAAAGTTAAGAAGGTCTGGAGCTGTACCTCCAACCCCCATATGTATTCCTGGCACAATAAGCACAAGAACTACCTTGAATTAAATGAAAACACATAGTCTTCATAGATAGTGCTGCCAGTACAGACAGTGTAATTGCACCGAGTCAATTCGCCAGAAACTTAGTGCATTTGTGTGAGATTTGAGGTTCTTATGGTAGTATGTGTGACTATGGCCGTCTTCTGGGATGTGGCACCGTAAAGTCTTGTAGAACTTCGCAGTCTATGACAGGAAATGTATGTCCCCATTTTCAGGGTAGAAGAACAAGCAGAGCAGGAAGTAAGGTTAAGATAAAGGGACAAGATGAAGAGACATGGCCCCATAGGCAAGCCAATGGAAGATGAACAAAATAATGAGGGGGCTGGGTCAAAACAATTTTTTCTTATCTCTTTTACTCAATTCCATTACTTTACACTTCATTACACCTGTGCTCAGTAAAGTTGTCCTTTGCAGGCACTTGGTGGACTGACTCCCAACTTTCTGGCTGAGGACAAATTGGTGAACCTGCACTTCGTCCAGTTGCTCTTTCATATGATCGTTGATCAACTTATTTTGAACTGCACTTGACGATATGTTCTCCTGCCGAAGCCACATACCATCATCTCTCCTCACTTTTTAAAATCCCGGACAAAGTTGTTTTCATTCCTGTGCCTTTTCAGCTCCGTATGCACTATCTCAGTTGTGAAGTTTCCTAACCTACATTCCAAGAAATCTTGCGTTAAGCTTTCATTACTGTTTGCTTTGTCCAAACTCCCTCCTGGTTCATGCATCTCTCTCCTTAGTCCCCTTCTGGCCAGGTCTCTTCGTCTTCTCCCTTATCTTAACCTGAATTTTCCTATTCGGCTTACTTTTCTATCCTGAAGATGTAGGCAGTACATTCATCCAAAATGTTGGTAAATATCCACCAGACTACTTGGCATCATATCCCAGAAGTCAGTAACCTTCAATGTGCATACACTTTTCCTTGTCTGAAATTTCTACATATTTCTATGTGCACCAATTCTGACGTACAGTGGTCTACAGGACTAGATACTTCTCTGAACCACCTGTTATCATTTTCAGTGTCAGAGAACAAGACTTTGTGTCATCCAGCATCAGTTGACTCCCTTAGCACGAGTGCTGGGACAGAGGATCATGTCTCCATGGGTTGCTTTGCTGCAAGAAAAGTTCTACAGGTGAGTTGGTGTTCTCTCTGAGAAAGTCATTTTATTCCATTGTTTACTATACTCACCTTTAATTTCACTATGGCTAAGTGCTGGGCCTTTAACTGTGTAATTACTGAAACATCATCTTTAAAAACAATATAGTATTGTAGCCTTTGCCAAGTCTTTAGAGTGGCTCAAATTTACCAAATGAATACCTGTAACATGATTTGCATGTTGTTCCTATGCTTAATGATATGGAGTCTGATTTATTATGTTCAGCAATTTGCATGACATATTCAGTGACAAACCCTGATCTGGAGGTCAGAGTTCACCTTTACATTCAGAACAACTGGTGAAGTTAAACTCTTAAAGGGCTACAAACCAGGTACCATAAAAAGTGAGACCTATCAAAGCGGCTTAAAGAAAGGCAAAAACATGACTGATGTTCTCGTCAATGTCCATTGTCTTAAATTTCTGAAACTGGTTTAATTTCTGTCATCAAAAAGACAAGGATCATAGTGAGGCATATCACCTGAAAAAGCAAAACCAGTGCTTAGTATGTTGTGGGCTGAATAAAGCTGATGTATAAATAATATGCACAACATTAGTCAAGCTTATTGCTTTATGCCATCATCATCAACACTAACTTAAAAACAAGATATAAAATATATGTGTAACATAATACTAGGGCATGATCAGAACTTTGCATCCTGATTTGTCCACTTAGTTTGTACTCTCCTAAATTATTTTCTGCATATTATGGATACAGAGTGTTTTCCTGTAACAATATTCTCTACTTAAACACTGGTTTAAGACCACTAAGCAGGAATGTCACTGACAAGTTAGTTACTGACATGTCCTTCTTTATAGTATTGAATAATTCTATATATTCAGAAAACTATGACTTCTGATTGCAAACAGCATTAACAGTTTAAATAGTAATTGTTTTAAGCATATGTATATATGTCATTGAAATCACATGCATGAGATGGGTATTTGGATTTTGAACTAATATGAAAAAATTTGTTTTGTAAGAAATAGAACAATTACTACGTTTCTCCAACTGAAATAGAAAGCTCCTCTTGCACCCTTCACTAACATCAATAACAGAATAAAGTCTAATATCAATATTCTTAAGCCTCCTATAGATAAAAATTCACTCAGCACTTACTTCCATCACTGCACAAATGAGCAGTTAAATGACTAACAGGTGGGGTGATAAAAAGTAGTCTAAAAATACAACAGAATGCAGCAAAACTTAGGTTGGAATTCTAAAAGAATTCCTTATTCTTAACAGTTTACTAACAGATGGATAAATGTCATGTATTCGTATCAGTTTTAGATGTGACACGACAGACATACTGCATCTCCAAACCCCACACTCATAATGTCATATGTGTACAATACCCATCAGTTATATTTGGCTTCTCTTCTGTTTGAGGTGATCGAAAATGTAGAGAGAGTGATTGCCATTGAACTCTTAGCTGCTTGCCAAGCCATTGAGTTCCTACGCCCACTCAAGACAACAGTTCCTCTGGAGGAAGTGTATAATGTTGTCCGGAGTGTTGTCAGGTAAGGAATTCGAAAACAAGGGCCAATGAAATATATGACATTCTCAGAGTGCAGCTGACGAAGATCTGAGTCTGCTAGAATATAAGACAATCTTGGATTGTAAATAACTACAAATGTTTTGTGGGAGATTGCTATCTCCATCTTCAGGGTCTACAAGTCAAGATAAACAGTGATTCACATATGCAAAAATGGGGATATTACATAGGGAAGGGAGAATGGCGTGGCAAGCCTATAGGATTACTGCTACTGTGCAGTAGAGGGAGCCATAGGTGTAACACGCAGGAAGGTGAAGGGGAGCTTGCAAGGGCTGGATGTACAGTATGGAAAGGATGTGACAAAGGTTTGGGATATAGTTGGTACATGCAGGAACAGGAAGTTTAGTGAGGCAACAATGAAAGGGTATAATTGATACATGGCACAACAGATGTTGAGGGAGGTGAAAAGAAAAGGGTATGGGTAGTAGGTGGAGTAATGGGATGTTTAATAAGGTGATCAGGAAAGTGTGTAGTTTGTAGATGGAGAAATAATAGTTTAGTACGGTGACCAGGAAGGGATGTAGTTGGTGGTTGGCGCAACAGAAGTTCAGTGAGTGGACAAAGAGAGGGTGCAGTTCATAGGTGGAACAACAGGAAGTTTAGTGAGGTGACAAGAAACAGGTGACAGGTGTTAAAGATTGTGTGTATGGTCAGGGATACAGTTGAAAGGTGGAACATACAGGAAGGTTAAAACAGGTGACAGGGGTATGATGTATGTGGGGCAAAGGCTAAGAGGGAGATGTGGGATGTGGGGGGGGGGGGGGGGTCTGGAAAGGACCACACAGAATTGGCAGGAATGCACCTGGCTCTGACAAGGGTCATAGTGCTAAAGTTACGTATCCTTCATGCAGTAAATGAGAGGCTTCCGTGAACTGCTCAAGACCAGGCCCAGGCCATCCTCCCTGATCATACTGGTGGGATGAAGCCCAAACTCAATTGCCACCATGATAATAAAGAGTCCATGCATCAGAAGTTTGTGTAGAGGATTCTGGTGCGATGAAGTTGGATACAATGCTGTCTGTTGAACCTGTGCCCTACCGTAATTAACAGTCTTCATCCTGCAAACCTTTTGGATCTAAACTCACATAAAACAATAAAACACAAAGAATGATTATAAACACAAAAGAAAGTTCTCAAATCCATTTAAACAAAGCCATTCAGGTAGCATAACCCTGTTCTCTAAAGGCTGTGTTACGTTGTTACAATTATGTCTTACATAAGCACACATCCAGTCATCTGAAAGTTAGCATTTCTGTATTTCAATATTTTGTAACATACTTCAAAACCTTCTGGCCTAAAAACACACAGAAAGAAAACAATAAAAAAGTCACGGAACACAAACCAAATATAAAAGTAAAATGAAAGAGAATTTTTATGGCATCCAGAGAACAGGAACATGTAAAACAATTTTCCTTTCACCCTTCAGCTTATAGAGCAGAATATTACTGTCAAGGATAGGGAGCTGAATTTTCATGGTAGGGGCTTCACCCACTGTTCCAGTAAAAAATAATGTCTGTAATTCAATATGGAAATCAGTGTGGCATTAAATTCAGAATCCTCAATATAAATACCTGAAACACCTGCCCATGGAGCTGCTCCTGTTCAATCTAATATACCTAATACTCAAGGTACACTGTCCTCCAATGTATGTCAGAACTTTAAATGGTTACTTCTGAAGATATCTTCTTGCTAGAACTCTTTATATTTTCCTTTTTCTCTGAGATGTGCATTCCATTACGAATTCCTCCATTAGCCAATAATATTATCATAAGAGTAAAAATCATAAAATTCCTCATTGTGTAATCTCTTATATTTACTACTGCTTCCAAATTTATTTTCTTCACTCACAGCATCGAGACCACATGTTTAACCACAAAAGCAACAATGAGTAATGAGTTGTCAACTTAACCACGGCAAATGTTTACAGAATTTACCAAGTGCACAATATTTTTATTAGCCCAGGAAGTCTTTCTACATTGATATATTAAAAATATATTCCCTGGATTACATTTTAATTTTCACATGCGTCACAAAATCTTGCACTTATACTTTGGTAATTCCTTGAATATTCTGGTTAACTACGATTGTTTTTTGTCTTCTTTATGTAACAAAGACCATGGGACAAGGACCGTTACATGGCACCAGATATCACAGAAGTGACAAACCTCTTGTTGGAACACAAGATCTGGGGTGCTGTTCAACACCACATTGCTTATTATCATGCTCCAGAGGTAAATTTGTTTCCTTCTAACTCACAGCAGCACAGTGCATGCAACTGTCTATTACAGCTGTGCTGCTCAAATAGTGTTTGTCCACACGGCAACTTCTGGCTTTGAGTAACTGATATCACCAGTAATGAATTCCTTGGAACAGCCGATTCTGTACATGATGGGCATAGTTCTTGCAAAATGTTCTTCTAACTGTATCGTGAAAAGTATTCCTTAGAGTATTTAATGGAAGGCACAAAAATTATGTCAGAACACCCATGGGGCACAAACAGTAACCACTACACGATCTTTGGTTACAATACAGAACTACACACCCCACCACATTTCAATATATGTACCAGAGTTCATTATTCTCTAGTCTTCATAAATTCCTGTTACACAAATCTATAATGGTACACAATTTTCCAGTACATATAGGGCCATTAGGGGCACACGGTGGCGCAGTTGGTTGAGGCACTGTACCACAAACCGGAAGGTCGCGGGTTAGATTTCCGATGGTGTCACTGCAATTTTTCAATGGCATAATCCTTTCGGTCGCACTATGGCCCTGGGGTCGACTCAGCCTCTAACAGAAATGAGTACCAGGAATATTTCCTGGGGGTTAAACATGGCCAGTGCGTAGAGCTGACAACCTTACCACCTTCAAGTGCCGACTGTCTAGAAATCTAGGAGCCTCAACCTCCTGGAACCCTAAGGGCCTGTCCAGGCCTGTAATGGGACTGCTTTACCTTTTATAGGGCCATTATGTTATCTGGCAACCATGGCTCATCACGCAGTGTCATATTTGATATGTTATACTTCCCACCCACATGCCAGTGAATGACAAACTGCTTCACCTACAATCCAGTGATTACAGACTTTCTTATACATATGCAGAATACAGCAGCTACAGGAAGGGTCGTGTAAATCCAGGCAACAATTTACAAATAAATGAAAAGCTCTCACGCAATAGGTTCAATTCCAGACAATAAGAAAACATGCAAAAGGCGTGCATGTGGCAGCCATTTCACGCAACTGATGTTCACAAACTGTATCACACAGACCATGAAGCAAGACCTAATTTTGTGAATTGATACTGCTTTGTGTGCACAATGAAGGGAAAAACACCATACTCTTTCTGCTTAAGGGTGAAAATCTGTTTAAATTCAGCAGATACACAAACTCTTAGGATAACAGGTTTCGCACATTAATCCACAAAATGCCACTGCTCAATGCTACACTTGATATGTAGTGTGCTATGAGTGCAACAAAGATCACATTCCAATGGGCCCCCCGCCCCCCCGAGACAATAAATTCACACTGATGTGTTACACTCTGACACCACACATGCTATGATATATGATATTTAATTAAATTCTATACATTGTGTGCACAGTATTTTTGGTGCTGGAATAACAAACACAGGATTCTGGCCTCCTCATATGCCAGACCTCAACAAGCACAATCAATTTTTAACTTGTGGGGCACGTTAACAGATAAACAGTACAGTAACAATCATAACACTGAAGACAATCTGAAAGACAGCACTCCAAATTTTATGTTTTCATTTTCAACAGCAGAACTTTGACTTACAATGAATAATGTTTTTTATGTGCAATGTGTGTCTTCTGGCCGAAGAAAACCACTTCCAGAACCTTCTTTTAAATATGGGAGCAAAAAACCTAATACTAGCTGCAATACACTAAAATGAAGCATGCTGACATCAACATATGGCAAAGTTAAATAACAGCAAGGGCTACACTGCTTGCTGTCACATGAAATAGTCTGAAAGAAGTGTGATGTGAGTTGTCAGATAGTATAATCTCACTGTGTATCTAAACACAGTGGTTCTCTAAGCGTAGTGCACAGAATTCTCAGCATCATATTCAAAATTATTCTTACAAACAATGATGAAAAATGCAAAAGAAAATTTAATGCTGTTTCCTTAAATGAAAAAACTATGAAATGGTTTGTATTTCATACACTGTACTGGTATAAAATTAGTACAAGAACAGCAATAAGTCATTGCCTGTTCCTACATCCTGCTGTGTAACAGTACATAACACAACGAATTACACTTTTCACTTTGATGTAAATCTCTAAAAAGTGGATATTATTATCTACTAAGTTGCGAAGATTTTACATGCTGCAATACAGTGCATAATCACAAGCTTCACTAATGCCAACAGTAATGTTTCCCATGACATATATTCAATCCTAAATATGGAATACAAATGGAATCCTTCAGGTTTACAGACAGAAGCTGACACACTTACGTATAGCATGCATCAGTCACCACTAACCAGGCTATTATACCATAAACTGTATACGATTCTCTGATACATTAAAACAAGAATATGATTCATGTGATGATTGCAGGAAACAGAAACACGTGTCTTCAGTCCTACTTCTGTTATGGTTGGTGAGAATCAATGGGAACCAGCAAATTCTCATGTTCCAACTAAGAAACGACGCCTTGAATGACTTGGAACAAGCCCACTCATTTTGCAAAGAAGTGAAATCAAAGCAACATACATCTACTATAGGCAGAATATGGAAATATACACACGCAATTTACAGATTGTTTTAAATATTTTTGGAGAATTAAATCTTGTTTACTGAAGCATTAAGTAAAACATGAAATGTTACAGCCTCCTAATGAATAATACATTTAAGAGAATAATTAACTATTGTTTAACGAATCAACTGTTACAATACTACACAAATTTGGTTTTATTAACACGTGGTCCTAGACCAGGTGAGGAGTTGAAGTTATAACCAGAAAATAATAACTAACTACTTTGTAAGTGTTGATATGAGTTGTTATTAATCTTATGCAAAAATATAATCTGACACTTACATGAAATCTGAGACTTTCACATAAGTGGTAACATGGACTGTGGTCTTTTGGGTAATAACGATCTGGCAACTACCTACGAGACTACGTGGTGTTATATTCCAGAAAACCGCACACTAAATGTGGCATTTGCTCTGATTCCACTGCCAGAAAGTTAAGAATGAAGGAGAGGACTGTTTTAAAATGACACTTTCAACACTGTCAATTACTAAGATTGTACAGTGTCAGTAGTGAATGAATGAAATCTGAGTATGGAGCCTTGGTGGATGAATACCAACAGGGGAAAACCAAAACACGCAAAAGAAATACCTGTCCCAGAGCCACTTTGTCCACCAAAAATCCGACACAGACTGGCTTGGGATCGAAACCTGGCCTCTATGGTGAGAAAAGTGGTAGCAATCCAGGCTGTAGTCTTCTGAATACAACAGTATGTGACCTGACCAGTTGTTCCTATAACCGCCTACAACATACACCATCACAACCCAGAAGACCACGATGTATACTTCAAATCCGCACTACAACAGACAGTTCAGTCCGTAAACTTATAACAATACTTACTGCAAACAACTATCACGTGAATAAGCTCCGCTGAAATGCTGAACTCAGGCTGAACGGACCACATACACAACTCAAAATTCTGAACAAACATATTTTATAGTCTTGCCACCACTAATGCCATCTGTGGGGCAAATTATGAAATCTCCAAGGATTCTAGTAAGTTTATAAAAGAAGAAATATAAATGTATTATTTAATAAATTCCCTACTAATCAGAGGAAACAAGATAGGCGAAATTCAAGGCTGGGTTGACAGACTGATCTTTTGAATGTGACGCGCACCACTTCCTTATATTTTCTAAACACACAATTTGCTTCAATCTGCAACATATTGACTTGATTCCATACTATTCAGTGTACCTCTTCAAAGGCATGTTGAACTAATCTAAATCTCTACACGTGCCCTTCTTCCAAATTATTATTTCACTAAGTCATATACCACCATATGAGCCCTGTAGACTTGAGTTACTTATTTGTTGCTGTTTCACTCTGCCTTTTACTCTGGTTTAAAAGCAACGTATACAGAAAAGAGGTTATGGAATTATTTTATAATAAATCTGAGGACATTTAACAAGGGCAAGTTAAGATGAATGGGAAAGAAAAGCAACTGTACTATTCACTGTACTCATATCCAAATTTATAATAAAGCATCTAACAAACATTTTCAAGGATTTCTACAACCAGTTAAACCTTACTAGATTTTTCATTTTTCCTGTCCTTTCTGAGTGATCATCATGATGCAACAGATCACTAATGGTTTAAAAAAAAAGTAAGTCCTGCATCCAAGAGCACATATCCAATCACTGCCACCAATATCAACTGAATCAATTGCCTGTGTCATGATAGGGCAAGATAATGGGTTGTGTCTCTTCATCCATTCCATAAAATGTAAACTTTACATCATCACAACACACTTTCCCACACAGCTCTTACTGTAAGAGAACCTTCTGGCCAAAAACCTAGTATCAGCATTCAAATATCCACAACTATATAAAATTTAAACATTTTACATTCATGTTGGATCTGTACCATGTGAAATTCAGAATGAATACTGTGATGTGATGTACTTGAAACACATAAATGTGACATTCAACTGACCTGTGTTGATATAATGCTCACAGCACATTTCATGAAAATTCCACCTTAGTTAAAATTCTGTTGAAATAGAGACGGTGACACCGCAGAACAAACACAGTGCACAGCACACTAGAGATTCCAGACATGACAAGCGGAACTCTAATTCACTTCAATCTGGTACACTGTAAGAGCTCATGAGTTTCAACACCATCACTTACCATTTCCAAAGTTCACATTATGGCAGTGTTTCTTTACAACGCCTACAAATAATAACCACTCCATACTTAACCTACCTGGCCTGCCATTAATAAAAATCATAAAGGGATATAAAATAAAAAATTATATAGAGAGTAATTAAATGCCCAAAGTTCTGAGTACACAAAATCACATTGAGGAGTCAACAATTCAGTGAATTGAACTGAAAGCAGCATATGTGAAACAAGTTGCCGGTATGGCAAGTGACAGCATACAACAGACTTCAGGTGCCAGCAGTAATAGCACAGATTCTCTATACCACTAGTTTTCTATTTATTGTTCACTGTTCATAGACACTCAGGACTCAGCTTTGCAACTCTCCAGACTAGTATGCATCCTGTGGCCTGTGGTCCATGCAGGGCCTTCAAACCTTTTCTAAGTGGTTTGTGGAGCCTTTAGTAACACACAATATTGATATGCTGAATATATCAATATCATGTTTGAAAAAACCCTTTGTGATACTTTGCCAGATGATGCATGTCTGCATGGCCCACAGCTAAAAAAGGTTATGCACCACTGCTCCAAGCAATGTACATGAGCCAGATTTATCTAACTCACTCTGCTCCTACATTACCCCAACTTCTGCAGTCACACAGCTGAGTCCTCGAGTATAAACATTTATAAAGTAAAGATTATTTAAATATGCCAACAATATTGTATTTACATGAATTATCAATTAAGGAACATTAAAATAATCATTTTCAAACACAAAATTATTCTCCACATAAAATTAATGCTATATGGAACATTGTGGCACAAGTTCTAGACTTGTAGTCAAAACATATACAGTTCAAACCTTGGCTGGGACACTTGCCGTCATGACTGACAATTTTAGAGGTTTTCCTCAATCCTGCCATGAAAGTTACACAAAATTACCTCAATTAGGCCACACCCACCTCCTCTGTATTCTTTCTGATCCGTTATTTAATACAAAAACACTAATCACCAACAAATGCACAAAGAGTTTTATCAACTGTAACACACTCCTACATGTTTCGACCCTGCTGGGTCATCTTCAGGGAGAACTTTTTGTTATCGTTATTTAATGTTTGCCTCAAACCCTGACAGCATTGTTAAATTATGCACAAATAAATAAATAATCTAAAATTAAATATTAATTTTGTTATAGTCTCTTTCAGTTCACATGAACACTATGAACATGTAAAGAAAATCTTTGGCTGTAACAACACAGACTAGCTTCAGCAACACAATTCCATGAAGAGCTATCAACACCACTTATATTACTCTACACTACAGAAACTTAAAAAATACTGTCTTATGAACTGAGGTAAGTAAACTTCTGTCTATGATTTAATCCCAATACATACAACCACTAGGTTTGTGAGTTAAATGACACCAGGGTTATTGCCACCAGCATCCAATAGATGGCATGGTTTGCTTTAAAGGCCTGAAATATGGCATTAATGCTTGATCTGTGTGTGAAGTCACACCCATGGTGTGTCTAAGGGTTAGGTTTAAACTATATTATCAATATATATATACCACACAACCCTAACCCTTTAAAATGTAGTGGTAAATACACATACCACTTGCAGTAATGTAAATAAACTTGGCATTTTGCCACATAGTGTACTTACATTTTTCACATGATGCTCACAATAAACACAGATAATTTCCCTAAAAGTGCACTGGCTTACTGGGTTTATAATGTAAATGGGCTGTATTCTCTCTGAGGCAGGAACTTAATCTTTACATACAATTTTGATAAATGTCAGTTTCAGAGGGATAACAAAACATTTGAATGTTTCCAAATCTTTTTTTACAATATTATTTGAGTAACTGAACATTAGTGAAACACTGAAAAGTGATAATGAAAGAGTGATAACACACCACGAGCCTTTTGGAAATGATATCACGATTCAGATATATTAAACAAACTTACGTTAACAGTTTAAATTCCTTCTAATATTCAATCAACACATTGTGCTTTTAATAATAATCACAGTTCCAGGTGTTACACAAAAAGATATATTTAATAGATAAGTTTCCCAAGACACCAAACCTGTTACTATAATGATTAATCAGTAACCTGGAAACACATGACAAAAGATGCTGTCACCTAGCACGTGAATATTATATCAACCCAATCATATGACACGCACATTCCTCATTTATTGCTGTAAATTAAACAAAGTAAGTAGACAATAAACACTCAAAGTCACTTTGCTTAAATGAGAGTCAGGGCATTGTTTACCTACTTGTACAACTATTTCTTTTTATTAACTGAACCAAGATACTGAAACCTTAAAAGGAATGGTGCTGATGACCTAAAGTTTGCAAATTTCAAAGAAGGAACTATCATGTCCTATACTAGCAAGTGCCTGAAAGGCTTCTAAAAGCAATGACTCGCAGCAAAGCCAGTTGCTATTTAAGTACAGTTTGCTGCTTCATAACTAAATCTGATGCCCAGTCAGGACATGAAACTACTACAACTGATAAGGCAGTGGTTCCGTAAGTACGGTCCACCAGGGTCATCCATATGGTGAAGGATGCTTTCTTTCCTGACTTCGATAGATGAAGACAAAACATCAAGACAGCAGACATAAAGTTATGCATGTATTATTACTATTATAAGCATCACAGGATAGTGTGCATTGTTGTAAGAAGAAGAAGAAGAAGAAGAAGAAGAAGAAGAAGAAGAAGAAGAAGAAGAAGAAGAAGAAGAAGAAGAAGAAGAAGAAGAAGAAGAAGAAGAAGAAGAAGAAGAAGAAGAAGACGAAGAAGAAGAAGAAGAAGAAGAAGAAGAAGAAGAAGAAGAAGAAGAAGAAGAAGAAGAAGAAGAAGAAGAAGAAGAAGAAGAAGAGGAGGAGGAGGAGGAGGAGGAGGAGGAAGAGGAGGAGCAAGAAGAAGAAGAAGAAGATACTTGAGCAGCATACCAGGAAAGCACATAAGGAACTGCAGAAAAAAGCCATATTGTGCACAGCACACATACTGCAGAAAGTACTAATGTAGAAGCACAAAAGAGTTTAATATTGAAGAGCACGGTGTATGCACCATTAACAGTATACACGGAATAGCTGCGACGCTGCATACCCTAGAAACATGGTTTGTTTCAGGTATATAAGTGTGAATACTCTGCATAATGGAGATGATGATGATGATGACGACAAAATAATAAGAAGGAGGAGGAGGAGGAGGACGAGGAGAAGGAGGAGGAGGAGGAAGAGGAGGAGAAAACAGCAATATTGGACACAGCACACATACTACGGAAAGTGCTAATGTAGAAGCACTAAAGAGTTTAATAGTGAAGACAGTGTTATATGCACCATTAACAGTACGCGCAGAATAGCTGTGACAGTGTATACCCTAGAAACATGGTGTGAATACCCTGCATAAAGGAGATGATGATGATAATAATGTTCTAATCTAACACCATCTTGTATCATACATCATAATTCATACAGTATCTGCTAATATCACAACATTTAAAATGCAACACAAAAAGCTGTGGCGCCACTAATCTCTTTAAGACACATGTCCTGCAGCAATGCTACACAGTCCACATTCATGGTAGCTTATAGGCATTCACCTTTATACTTACAAAAATATAGAACTCTTTCATAACTCATAAAACAATCAATAAATAGGAAACAACAATGGAATGTTTCCACTATGTTAAAGACTTTCATTTGCATGCACTTCTTAAAAAGTTGAGTAACTGAACAATCACAAATATGTACACTTTACTTGAACTTTTAAACATTTTACGTAGTAAGTGACTACTGCATTAGACTTTGGTATCAAGTTGTTCCTTTCAGCTACAATTCTACAACAGTGGTGTGAAAACAGTACAAAAAAAATTCAAAATTGGTGAACTTGTGAGTTGGAAAGTTTTGTAAGCTACAGTGAAACCCTGTTAAGAAAATTTTGAAAACTGCAAGAAAATTCTACTTCTTAAGCAGGAAATTTCTTAAAAGGGTAATTTTAATGAAATGGGAGAATTTTGGTGCTTTTTTATCCTGACTTCTTTGGCGGGAAACTTTCTTAACCGGATTTTTCTTAAGTGAGTTTCACTGTACTTTTAAGAATGTTTAAGTTTCATAGTAATAAATGTGTACCATTAATGAGGCTCACAAAAACATGTTTAAATAACAGTGCTAACATTTCTAGACTTAAAAGATAATTGTAAACTGCTGCCTTTAGTCAAGCTTTCATATTTCTGAATAACCCTTGCAATGCCCAACTTGCACACATGTGGACATACTGTACACAGTCAGTGTTTAAAAGCTGTGAGTAAGGCACACCAATCCTCCCTTCTAAAGATATTTCACAAATTTCATCACGCTCATTTAAAGAAGCCAGCTGTCACTTCTCACAGCAAAGGTGCACAAAAGATTGGTAAATCTGTTTACATATCTGCAATACTAAAACTAATGAACAATAAAATCAAAAATTATTTTCTGCATAAAGAATATTTGTTAAATACAGGAAAGTATTCAGAGCAGATTGCATTTTAAATTATGGAAGTGTTCAAAATTTACATATGAATGTAACATCAACGTCAAATCATGATGCTGAATAGTCAGGATAAAGCTGGTAAGATTGTTGCAAGACCAGACAGTTCTGAGTACAGTTAGAAAGCCTTGGAGGCAGACTATTTGAGAAATGTTTCAAGATAAAAGCAAGATGCATTGTTGTTTGTGACTATTGATGATGGTAATTTATCATACTTAGCAGCAATAGCAGACTATCTTACAAATCCACAGGAATGAGTCCATCACAAACAGTAACATATTTCGAGTAGTACTTTGCTGTACTAGACAGCAAAGGTTTCAAAAACACCAACTAATAAAAAACCACACGCCTGTCAGACAGGCCAAGTTCAGGATTTCAAACACACTCAATCCCTCATCTGCATGAGGTTTCAATTATCCAGAAATCTTGCACACATAAAATTTACATAAAATGGCATTCATATAAGTTTTTATATACTAATATTAATGTAAATTATGTACAGTAATACAACTCAAATATGTCAAAGACAAAATTTTGCAATTCCTGAGTTTATTTTAGTTGAAGGTACATTACAAACAAATCTTATAAGAGTATCACAACACAGTACCATCACATACAATTTCGGTAGCAGTCTCAATTGCAAGACGGCACGCTGTGCATGAAGATCCTGGCTCATGGTCCAGATCTTCTGCAAAAGAGTTTGAAAATCCAGCAGACTGATAAAAACTGCAATATCCACTGAAGAACTAAACAAGCAGTGGCTATTGAACCCTTCCATCTTGTCGACCAACATTAGGTTGCACTGGTCTACTGCACTGAAGACATTTCCCCTCACCACAGACCCACACCCATAGTTGGTATGAAGGTTCTGTAGAAAAGTGATGCTACCTGCATACATCTTCAGTGCCTTCTGCAGGTTACAATCGTCAACAGGTCCACTGGTGCATGCTCACCCTCTTCATCCACTTCCAGATGTTCAATGTCGCCTACTCAAACAGGTCTTCTGCAGACAACTCTTCATAGGAATTTATTAGCTGCATGGTGTCATCTGGCTGAAGGTCCTCACAGCCTTCACCACCAAGCCACCTCCCTAGCGCCACAAATTTAGCAATGTCATACTTGACTTCTACACAGCCCTCCATTACTGGCTGTCCAAAACCACCACAGTTATGAACACAATTTGGCCACATCTTCCTCCACACAGCATTCACAGCCAGTACTTTGATATCTGCCCACGGAGCCTAAATAATGGTCATGGCATCCATGTTTATGTAAGACTTTCAGCTCAGGACTGTCCACAGCAGCACACAGTGAAATGAAAGTCATTGCTGGCATCTGCTTCCAGTAAAGGCCCAGCTTGTAAGGGTTGAATACCTGACACTCAGCAGCTCTGCTGGATGGAATAGATCAGCTGCAGATTGGTCTGCAACTGCAGCTTCGCTACTGAACTCAATGTCTTGCATGTCATAGTGCTGGCAAAACCTGTCCAACCACCACTTACGTGCAGAAACCCCCTCAACACTTTCTTCAGCTTGCAGTGCTATAGGATATGCCCCATTGATGATGCCTCACTCAACCAAGATGCGCTTCTGATTGTTACCTTCCATCTGCATTAGAAACATCTATCCCATGCACATCAGCAATATATTTTGCACATACCTGATGGCTTTTTTCAGTGAGAGGCCTAGACTGCTGCACAAATACCTGTATGGCCTCCCTCTATGCACAAACGGTAAACACCGTGGGGTCATTAAATCCAAATGCATCCTACAGCCAGTGCACCTTCACTGGCTCCAGTTTTGGAGATGATCTCAAGCTTCATATCCAAGCTCATCACCTCTTCTCTCTCGTGAAGACACACATAATGACACTTGTTCAACAGCTCACACCATACAAATAATGGAAAATAGTAAAATTGACAAAACAGGGTAAATGGTGGTACAGAGATGGCTGGCATATGATAACTGATCACGACGCCCAACTCAGTAAAGTTCCTTCTACTACAAAATTAATGAACAAAGTTGCTTATCTTTGTAAGATATTTATGTTAGTCTACAGGAAAACTTGAATAAATCAACATGCAAAATTGCAGATTTCTTAATATTTATCTGTATACTTACTTGTGATTTTTGAAAAAGGAAACTCACATGTGAGGTAACATTAAAACTATCACAGTTTCACTCAGATTGCCTGGAGTAACATAACTAACAGTAGGTGTATGCAGTAAAAATGTAATACTATACATTGACACATTTAAGATAAAACGAACCTGCCAATATATGAAATCATGATATGCATACTGATATGAAAACTCCACTTATTTAAATATGTAATACTACATAAAAACAGATGACATAAGAAGTAAAATATAAGCTCCACATATAGGCAAACAAATTTTTGTATGTGTCAATATGCTGTCATCCTTGCAGTGCAGCTGTACAGGCTTATATGAATGACTGTGCCACACCATCTCTTCAGCTTCACATACACAGCTGTCCCAGCAGAACAGAATGTACAGTGAATGTGATGAATATCGATTCTAGTCCCAGCCAAACCCCAATATAAGCAATATGAGTATATTACTTTCCTGTATTTAGCAAATTATGATTTGGTAAATGGCCATCATTTACTGCCGGAAGTTTTCCACCTTCCAGAATACACACCCTGATGTAGTGATGTTTTGGTCAAAATAACAATTGATATTCATATTTTCCATCTAACAGAAATCATTTCTGCATTATCTTATATACAATTAACTTAGGAATTGATCTGACATTAATGATTATGTAACCATATTTATGTTGAACCAATTTACATCTTTTAGTGTTCGCTTCATATGTCATTGTTTTAAAAACTGCTCTGATATTAATTACTATTTTCCTATATTTAATCACATTAGTTTTTAACTACTTGTGCAACAAAAATGTTTTAACATAATTACATACAGTAAGTAACATGAACAGTCTCTTGATGCAGCATTACCCCTATTCATGAGCAACGATGACTTAGTATAAGAACAACTTCCCAAAAAATTCATTAATTAGGGACTTCAGTGTTACCATTTTTCAGCACAGACAAATGTGCATCATACTCACTGCTTATACAGGCAGTTTCGACTCATAATGCTGACACTCACACTACTGGAGCAGTAGAAGCAGTTTCCAATAATAATGAGATCAATTTAGCAACAAGTACAGAACAGGAATTTTTCACTGGGACAAACCACAGCAAATTCTGAAGTAAAAAAATAATAAAATCCAATACACTATAGCAGCATGGTTCAAAGAAGCTACTCTGAGGCTCATTCTTATGTACACAGAAGTACAGATATCAATATGATACTTACCTACATTAGGTACCTTACAAACACATCAGTGCTGCGCACAATGTAAGTTCAGGATATTTCTACAGCAGGGGTGCACAAATTGCAGGCGTCAGGCCATCTGGGCAACTAAATTTTGTATGGCAGCGCATAATATTTGTGGATCCCCACTATTATATTTGCTTTATGTCACTGACACGGCACCTAGAATTTTGAGATTGCTTGTAGAGTTTTGGAAAATCTGTGCACCCCTCTCACTCTGGAAGAGGCTATGGACTGGCCATAAGACAGACAACAGAATGAATGAATGAATGAATGAATGACCCCATTTTACAGGCAGCACTACTGCATGATAAAGTGTTGACAGTTCACCATTTTGCTACAGTTTCAAAGTTCATCCTTCCTTTGAATTCCCACTGGCTGGACACCCCTTTTTATGTCCAAATTTTAATTTTAATTGTTACTTACTTACTATGTAGCTTGGATTACCAATTAATATTATTTCACCTGCCTGACTAGGATTTTTAGTAATCATACTAATTGCTCAAACTATACATCTAATAGATATCATGTTGTTTATGTGTCTGGACATAGCTGGACTGGAGCAGCAGGAACTTCCATTCTGTAACACCACAACACCCTCCTGATAAAAAACAGAATTTGCAGATACACTGCAGGATGGTAAATAAGTAACATGCTCTGAAAAAGTGTAGGTTTCACTGCTATCCAGTACTGTTTCTAACAACAAATAATGCATACCATTTAAGCCCAAATATAAAGCAAGCCCCCACCCCCCCCCCCCCCACAGAAACACCTATACATAAAAGTAGATATCACCTTATAAGTTAGGCCTCATGGCATTTTACAGTAGCACATCAGGGGCATGTAATTTCCTGTGTTAAAAAGATGTACTATGTTACGTTCATAGAGTACTTAACGTCTGTTATACGAACTGTTTTCACTTTTGTATCTGCCTCTCTGATGCTTTATTAACTTTTCTTACACATATAAGTTTTCAGATTTTTTTCTCTAAATACTGCACTAGGAATAAGGTGGTTGCCTTGTATTTGGAGCTGCCTTATATTGAGCTTATATAGTAATTCTTTAGCCCATGCATAGTCCTGCTCCTACCACCACACCCAACACTGTTATGTGTTTTGTGCATACTGCAGAATAAGTCTTCACTAGAAACAAAGTACAGCAAATCCATTCGTCTCAAAAGAAAGCAGACAAATCGGTTCCTGCTACACCATGATACACAAAAATGTCACACCCTTCAATTGCCAGTAGTCCACAGCAGTCTTACTACTAATTTTTACTGTAATAACACAGTCACAAAAAGCACCTATTAGCTTTGTCATGTCCCTGCCTCTGTCCATCCATCTGTTTGCACATATCAGCATGGCTGCCACCTGAGGGATTTGTGCGAAATTTAATGTTGGAGGCTTTTATGAAAATCTGTCACAACAATCCAAGTTTGGTTACAATTGGGGAGAAATACCGACACTTTACATGAAGACTTAAGCACGTTTTATTGTTGCTGGCGACATAAAACTGCCACAAAAGTGCTCTCTGAGTGAAACGGTATGAGGCTGTTAGAAGAGCCAAAGACCTATAAACACCATGCCAGTGATCCAAAATATTATGTTAAATGTACACTGCCTATGTCATTGTGTTTGCCCCTGCAGTCTCTTAAAACACTTCACAATATACGAGGCTTGATGTTCTCACATCAGTGACTATGAAGAATACTGTCTTGTGGGATGTTACAACGTGTAGTTGGTGTAAGTTTACTGACATTTCAGAAGAACCCTTTGCTCCCATCCTCTATCCTAAGAGAAAAAAAGCATTTTTCTCTGAAATGTCATTAAATTTACACCATACTACACAGCAGTCCATCCCAGGAGACAGTACTCTTCAGAATACTGTAATGTAAACCTGAAATAAGCACTGCTGTAGCACTTGTTTGCAATTAATGTGTTTACTGCTTTTGTCTTCAAAGAGAAAACAATGCACTGACATCAAGATTAGGAACTTCAATATATGAGTGACCAACAGAAATATACTACAGAATACGAGTACTGCTGCAAATGTGAAGCAACAGCTCAGTATGTCCTAACTGACAACTTACATAGCCATTATATTCAAATGAACATCAACACGGTACCAACATGCCTGCAAAATATTCATGTTCAACTTCAAATATTCCAATTTACACGAGTACCCAACAATCTGCACATTCATCGATAAATGCACACGCACACACACACATCAAAGCGTGCACACGCACACACACACATCAAAGCGTGCACACTCATGAAAAAAAAAATAAAAAGGACTTGGTTTGGAGTCCTGTCATGCATCCCAAAAGAATTACTTAACTGAGGCAGTTTAATACTAATTTGAATTTTAGAAACACTTACCTTGGTCACACACTGCAACAGTGTTTTTACGGTTTTTAACCTACAGGCTAGTAGACTCGGTCACAATGCCATCTGATGACAATTTCCTCTCCTCACTGAGTTCTGTTTGCAATGAATGGATTTTAAAATGAAGCCTCGACTCCAATGAATAACCAGTGTAATTTTTCCTGGCAAAATAAAAACAGTAAGTCCAGTTACCACAAACTATACACAAATAATAAAATACATGAATGATGAATAAGAAGCATGATATGATGTTTTGTTGAGTCATAAGACATTAGTGATGTCTTGCCTATCCTATAAAAATATGGCATGATATCAGGACTCTGTGATCCACTGGTATTTTTAACCAGGCAGCTTAGTAAAATTTGTAAGATCTTTTTGCCTAACATTCTCTCTAATGAAGAACTGTGGAGGTGTGCACAACAGAAACCAGTGGCTGGCAGTGCAAATCACACTGTGGAAATGGACGTGGATCAGACATACAGTGAGGAAGGAATTCTGCCACAGACAAAGAAGCTTGGAACCCCCAAGGACAATAAAGGATGGCCCAGAAGAAGCTGGAGGAGAATGACAGAGGAGGAAACTGAAACCATGGGAAAGACCTGGATGGTGGTGAAGGCAGTACCTGGAAACACAGTCCGCTGGTGTTGCTTCATGGAGGCCCTACACTCTGAAATGGAGTAAGTAAAATTGACTTGACCTGAGCTACTGGAGCAAGATATGAACATAAAATGCTCAAGACTGTGAGGCTTGAGATCAATTATATAGGACAGCTGCAGCCGTTACGACAATGGGAAACATGTAACTGAATGCCAGAACATAACTGACAGACAGAGACAAGAAAAAGGATGGGACAACAAATCCCACATCACATTCCATCACATCCAACCTCACACCCAAGAGACATCATCTGTTTTGGCTTTCAAAGAAACACTTCCCAAGATCTTATAGTTCAACTTATAAACTGAGAATCACTGCACACAAATACCCACATGCATGTGTGCACGTATATGCTGAAACAGGTCACTGAATTCTGTCAGACTGGTATTTAAAGATCACAAATCACTGGACTCCCTTCTGTGGCCTCAGCACACTTCTGTGCAGATTCCACTACAAAATAAATAAAAAAGTTTCTACAATGTGCTAATCACTTTTCTTGAGAATATAGGTTACATTGTTCTTTCTTTCTCTTTCTGTACGCACTTCTCATTTCTCAAATGTATGCTACATGTCCTACACATCTCAACATCCTTGATTAATAGCCCTAATAAGATCTTTTAATGAGTACAGATTGTTGCACTTTTGAATATGCAATTTCTGCACCCTCCCAATACTTTCACCACGTTATGTCCACATATTCTCCTCAGAATAAGGTACATTTTAATCAAAATATTATGAATACATGTGACTGTCTAAACAGGTACAATCACAACTGCCAAGAAAAGCAAGCAAGTTTTTAAATGCATTTAAATATTGAGAAATATTAACACCTTACTTTGCATCTTCCAGCAGCTGTGATGCTTTGGCAGTGTTCCCCTGATCCCAGAACAGCAGTGCAAGCTCTACCAGTGTGTATGGTATTAAGTACAGATCCTCTTTTATCTTCTTCTCCAGCAAAAGCACAGTATTCAGACATTCTTCTGCTTGCAATGGACTCTGCATCTGCCGAAGACTTGCTCCCTTCAACAGCAACACTAGAGCGTGGTTATCTGCATCAAACTCCTGATGTTCTGCACATAAAGATTTTCAATGACTTTAGCTACCTTACATCTTAAAAGCCGACAGACTTACCTAAAATAAAATTCACACTGCGTCACAGAAAGTAAGCAAAAATTTCTTACATGTGCTACATTTTTAGGGATTAAATTAAACTCTCAAATCAGAATACAAATTAAAAGAAGGTAGTTTTACCAGACATGCAGTTGGTTCACAGCACTTTACTGAAATGTCATTACAGCATGATATGCATTTCTCAAGTACATTCAGTGAGGTAAAGGTAATGTCATACAGCTCCACTTATTCTTAACCCTGGCATTAGACACAGGTGAGTTGTCAGCTTCATGCCTCAACCACTTTACCCACAAGGAAAGAACCCAAAATACCCACTGAATAGGTGCCCCAGAGCCGGTCTCAACATTTTGGAGGAAATCTCTTGCCTGTCCCAGATCTTCCAGCCCACAGCCTGGTCACTATACAGTACTGACTTTACTCACTGATGGTTACTTCCTGCTTTGCACAAACAACATCACTCATGCAAAAAGTATATCATAGCTATACAAATATTTGTGCCCTTAACAGTATTTAATCTTGAACATGGCTTGTCTTCTAGAAAGAAAGATTGCAGTATTCAGATGTGTTAAAAAGGGTGAGGGGCAGATAATACTTGTTTGAGTCTGTGACTCCCACACCCTCAGAAAAAAAATGGAAAAGCAATCATAAAACATGAATGTGAATATCACCAGGACAACTACATCCTGAATGCACAATTTTTTAATTTCAAGCCTGTTACTCCCTCATGTTTTGTTATCAGACATCCTACTTTGTGGATACTCTTACATTCAATTAAAAAAGTCACAATACAATAACATACAGTGTAATATCTGAAAAAAACCTGGCCACAGTACATCTGTATACTGGGTTTACAATGTGTATGATCTACAAACATGATGGATATTAAATCCACCTTTCTACCAACTGTATACTAAACACCAAAATGTGACAACAGCAACATACAATAAGAAACCCCACATCCTCAGACAATGTATAAGGCAGCAAACATGATGTTATTATTGACACTTAGTAACGACAATCAACCAAACTGTGTCCCACACTGGATAGTTTGGATCTTCACTATACAGGAACCCTCATATTTGGATTAAATAAATGCTCATCATGTGTACAGATGTTTGTTTTCATAATGGGATTTCCTAGTAAAAACTCAATTATAAAATTAATAATTCAGATGATAATGGCGAAAGAGTCCTTTACTTAAAGGAAAGAAAAATGTTTTATTGTATCCCAATCACTATTCACTTCCTGAGCTACATCATAAAACATCTTTACATGTGCATGAGATAAACATTCGGGAGTACATATATGAGAGACTCGTCCCTAAATAAGTTCTCAGACTGATCAAATAGGAAATCAGAATCTACATCACTACTAAGTAGTTTCTTTATCTGGACAAACCCAAGTTTCAACACCAATATTGACATAATTGATGAGTCCTTGCTGTTACCCACATTTTAGTGCTCTTAGATTACAAGACAGAAAATGATTATGTATCATCTTACTTTTCTGAGCATCAAGCTTGGCTAATGCTTTCTCAATTGTCTTAAACACATTCTGAATCAATTCACGTTTCCTGCCCAGTACTTTAAATAAATTCCACAGATACATAAGTTCAACAGCTGGTAGTACCAGCATCTTTTTCTGAGCAAAGAAACGTTCAGTCTTCTTCACTACAAACTTTTCCATTGGCAATGACTTTCCTGCAATTCGCTGCTTCCACTGGGGGGCATCTCTGTAAGAAAAGTCTACAGATAAGAAGAAAAGAATATTAAACTGTCATTCAAGCTGAAGACCACACAATATCCACACCCAAATAACAAAAAAAGTTGTTTTAAAATGGTGATATTCAAAAATACATATTGAAACTAATGATACAGCCTACCAGCACAATTCTGGTTTATTAACCATTCAATGATGTTTGGGTTTCAATTCCAACTCCTGCCCAGGATGGAGGGGTCTTAATTTTTTAGTACCCTCACACACATTCACACCCATACAGTGCAATGTGGCTGGGAGCATATGAGGAATTAAGGGTCCATACAGTGCACCGAGGTCAGCAATGATAGGTTTTAAATATTGTACCATTCAATTTCAAACTGTTAAGACTCAGGACTGTCAACAATAACCATACTTCACATCAGTACTTCTTAAATGTGTAGCTTTTTAATGTACGAGGCCTGTTCAAAAAGTATCCGACCTTTGGCCGGGAAAAATACATTTACACACCTGGAGGTCTGCAACTCTAATCCCCTTCGAAGTAGTCTCCTTGTGACTGAACACACTTCTCCCAAAGGTTCTGCCATTGTTCGAAGCATTTCTGGAATGCCTCTTTGCGAATGGAGTACAGCTTGGCCATCGTGTTCCGTATAATGTCGTCTCGTGAGTCAAATTGAGTCCCTTTCAGCTGCATTTTCACGTGCGGGAACAGCCAAAAATCACAAGGAGCCATGTCGGGAGAGTAGGGAGCCTGTCAAACCACAGGAATGTTGTGTTTGGCCAAGAACGTTTGAATCAGTTGCGAGGAATGAGCTGGTGCATTGTCATGATGCAGCTGCCACGTTCCCGCTGCCCACAGGTCCAGTCTCTTGCACCGCACAGCATCATGAAGGCGACGAAGGACTTCCAGGTAGTATTCTTTATTAATGTTTTGGCCTTGTGGTGCGTACTCGTGATGCACCACTCCATGGGAGTCAAAGAAAACGGTCAACAGCACTTTGACATTTCTCCGCACCTGCCTGGCTTTTTTGGCCTCGGGGATGTTGAATGTTTCCACTGTGACGACTGCGCCTTGGTTTCCGGGTCGTAGCCATAAACCCATGACTCATCACCAGTGATCACAATGTTCAGGAATTCGGGGTCGCTGTTTGCGTAGTCCAGCATCTCCCGCGAGACTTCCAGACGGCGTTGCTTCTGCTCCATCGTTAGCAGCTTCGGCACGAATTTCGCGGACACTCTCCGCATTGCCAAATCATCGGTCAGAATGGAATGTACCGAACCAGTGCTTATCCCCACTTCCTCCGCAAGTTCTCGGACAGTGACACAATGGTCCTGCATGACCAAAGCCCACACTTGGTCGATGAGCTAGTCATTTCGGCTTGTTGAGGGCCTACCGGAACGAGAGTCGCTCTCCATCGACGTGCGGCCATTTTTGAATCTATTGTACCACTCCTTAATTTGTGTGATGCCTATGGCATCTTCGCCGAAAACCCACTGAATCTTCAGAATGGTTTCCACTTGGCTATCGCCATGCTTCTGGCAAAATTTGATGCAATACCGCTGCTCGAGTCGTTCCGTCATTTTGGCAGAAAATTACAACGCGAAGCTCGCTGCATATACACTCTCACTCACACGCTGGCTGCACGTGACTGAGGCTGTCTGCTGGCGGAAAAAATCCACGTATGTGCATGAAGGTCCCCTCCACCTCCCTACCACAGCACACCTCCCGTGCTTCATTAGTTTCCGCAGAAAAAAATTACATCGGATACTTTTTGAACAGGCCTCGTATTATTCTTTTGAGTTAATTCCTTCTATGGTAAGTCATAATGAAGGAAAACTAATGTCCTCTGAAATATGCACACTGATCAAAAGCAAAAGGTGATATTTTGTAGGGGATGAATACATTAAATGTGTCATCCTTTGATCGGGGAGTAAGAACAGTCTATACAGTAGTTAACACACTTTTCAAGTGAATAAGACTGGTGACCAACAGGTCAGCCACTGTTAACAGCACACATCATATACATCTCCCGTGCAAACAGTTCCTTCAGTACGATCATTCATAAATCTGCAGACAGAAAACATGCAGTATATATTACCTACTCTCCAAGAGCAGGTTCACTACACTAATACTACAAAGCCAATTACTAGGCATGCCTGAAAAGGAATAAAACTCCACCTCATGAGGTTCTGAATTTCAGTCTCTTCATCTAATGAGAGATCATCTCCAAGCATACAAAGCATAGCTGCCTTTTGATAACTGTAGATGGTCCGAGACCAGCGACTCTCTTGCAGCAGTCGATCGGCATACATACTTGCCTCTCGCCACTCCTGTTTCACACTGTGAAATCAAACAGATCAGATAAACAAAGATAGCAGCACCAGTAGTACATACTTTTATACACCCCATTTATTTATGGCTACATCTTTTACCTTATATACATTATTTTACTTCTATTTTCATTCTGCCTACATATACATAAAACACCAGTTTTACCCTATATACATTACTTTCACCCTTAATTTACTGTCACGGCTTCCTCCACTCCCCTGCGGTGCTTCGGCCCACATTCAGGTCATGGCCTTCCCAATTATCTTCCTCCAGTTCTATTTTGTGCCACAGTGTTCCAGTTTCACATATGGAGCATGGACAGTGCATCCATCTGTATGTTGTCCTCCCACCTACTATGTGGTCTTCCTACTTGCCTTTTTCTCCGAAATTTCTTCCTAAAATCTTCTTGGGGATGCAGTAATCTTCCATCCTAATGATGTGACCAGCCCACTTGAGCCTCGTTATCCAAATACATGTTGAAAGAGGTATATCCTTATACATATCATATAGCTCTTCACAGTTCTGATGCTCCACACTCCTTGTGAATGGGTAGGTCCAAATATCTTTCAGAGGATTTTTGTGCAAGGAAACTGATTTTATTCACAGCTTGTTTAGGAAGAGTTAATGCTTCACTATCATACACCAGGATATTATAAATGGGAGTTTTATATAATGTTACTTGAACTCTCAAATTGATGTTATGGCATTTAATTAAAGACAAGCTGGAAAAATAGGCCCTACTGGCAGCTTGGATTCATGCTTGTATTTCTGTCAAGGCGCCATGTATAATAATTTTTTAACATTTTTTTAAATACATTTATAATTGTATTTTTACACTGTAAAGGTTTGAGATCTCACACCTGCTTGCAGTTTTAATTTTTCGTTCTAATGTTCTAGTTATAGGCCTGGTGATGGCTTATTCAAGCTGAAACACATACTTTTTTACCTTGTATTCCAAGTTGTGTATGACTACTTGAAAAAAGAAATACTGTACATCTGTAAATTCATAATACCATTCCTGCAGGGTTCAGAAGGAATTCGTACAGTTTCTTTTTAAAACCCTACTAGCAAGATACCATGTCTATCTGCCTCTCCACTGAAGTCACACCTCTATAACACACACGTTATTTGCCCCGTTTCCATAGAACTCAGTCTGAAGAGCATGCTGGTTGAGAACAACCGAACACAGTACTTTTTTAACTTCTTGTCAACATGGATACCTTGTATAATATCTGTGTGGGAATAACACTACTATCAATTCAAGGCCTGTCTTAAGCAGCACTGTTTTGTTTTTGATTTATCAAAGAATGCTTGAACTTTAGAAGGTTCCGTCTACAATACAGTGTTGATAAAGCACAACAGAAATATAAGAGTTGCTGAAGATACCAGAACTCCTAAAAACAAAATACAGACAAGTCTTCAATTACACAGCACTTTTCACTTACATGTTCAACATTACAATTTACATACGACAGCAATAAGAATGTTTCAGTTACTGCTATGTAACATTATTTAGCATTCAATTACTTTCACTTCTCTTTAAACAGTTTTGGACAATGCCTTTCTAACGCCCTTCAGACTTAACTTTCTTATTATGATATATATTTTCAGACAATCAGAATATCCTTTAAGACTTTAAATGCTATATGCTGATGGCACATTCTTCTAACATTTGTTCACAGTTTTGTGCCCAGGCTACGATTTTTTACTTTGCTTAGTGGGAATCCATCGTACCATCATTCTCATACCTGTTTGTCCACATCAGCTCCCAAAAACAAATATGATGGTACTGGGGCCATATATTCTGTGACTTCCATGACTTTATGTACCAGTTTATTGCATCATCAATGTTGGCTTTCATGAACTCTAAGCGTCCTTTAAAAAAGAGGAACCACACTCCTTCAGGATATAACTGAAAAAATAGAATACCCGTTAATACCCGTTAACTAATCAGCTGACAAACCAGATAACCATTACAAAAATACAAACAGTGTAATGTTGATACAACCAACCCCAGTGTACTTAAATGAGAAAAACTGTGCACAAATCCAAGGACGTTGACATACTAGTTGCTCCATTCAGTTTGAAGATACAAATGAAAGAATCACCTATTGTCTACATACTTCAGAAAAATCTAGTCTAATTACATGTGGTCTGTTTCCACTAATTTGCACTACCATCTTATATCACATTTACAAACTTGTAAAAAAAATAAAATTATGAGTGAACATGTTAAGAACTACATGTTTTTAGTGGTCTGTTCAGAATCATTGATAATGTATATTAATATACAGAACATGGATGAAATGACAGCTGATGGGAAAAACTGAGTACTGTGAGTAGAACATGTCTGAGTTCTACTCTGTCCATCACAAATTGCATGCTGTCTTCCCTGGGACAGAACTTGGGCCTCTGGAGTAAAATTAAGAAAATAAAAATACTGTAACATGCGTAACTAAATTACACAACATGTCATGTAAGGGAATGTTTCATGAAGGTAATCATCATCATCATCATCATCATCATCCACCACCACCGCCGCCGCCGCCGCCGCCGCCACCACCACCACCACCACCACCACCACCACCACCACCAACAACAACAACAACAACAACAACAACAACAACAACAACAACAACAACAACAACAACAACACTCCTCCTCCTCCTCCTCCTCCTCCTCTCATCTTATTCTGTTCG
This sequence comes from Coptotermes formosanus, assembly GCA_013340265.1. Classification (NCBI taxonomy): domain Eukaryota; kingdom Metazoa; phylum Arthropoda; class Insecta; order Blattodea; family Rhinotermitidae; genus Coptotermes; species Coptotermes formosanus. Next base: position 1,222,308 of record BLKM01000905.1, on the reverse strand, counting down.
GTTTATCTCCCCATGTATTCATCTTTACATTGTCTCTTTTTTATACTCTCCTCATTTTGTCTTCTAGACTTCTAAAACCCATATCTCACCTGCTGTTGCACATGTTAACATCTGTCTTTGGCCATGTCAACTTGCCTGCTTTGTACATTATGTGAGCATTTCTCATTTCTAATGGCTAACAAACTGGTAAAATATTCCCTCATTTATGTTACTCTTTCAACTTACCTGCTTTGTACATTATGTGAACATTTCTCATTTCTAATGGCTAACAAACTGGTAAAATATTCCCTCATTTATGTTACTGTTTCAACAAAATCCACATAAAAGTGTCCCAAAAATTCAGAAAGAATGTTAAAAACACATTTCTCTGAAGGTAACAACAATTGGTTAACTTACCATTTAAACCACCGCATAATATTCCTACAACATGCTTGACCAGTGTTGACATTGCCCTTTGCCATGTGTTTCTTTTCTTTATACCACAATGTTTCAAAATCTGGGCCTGTTTCCATTTTCATGTGAGAGGGGAGGTGGATCATAATCAGTGGTACACAAAAACCCAAGGCAAAAAACAATGTCAAAAGCATTAGTCAAGCTTACTACAACATACTATCATCAGAATACTTGCAGGTTAACACTTTCTATTAATTTTGTAAAACCTAAAACTGATCACAAAATGGATTTAGCAGAAATTAGTTCATATGTTGAACTGAAATATATTAGCACGTGTCCACACAGGACATCGGATAGATGAAAAATTTATTAAAAATGGAACATCCTGTTACTTTGATACATTTTAAAACAATCTGCTACAATAATATTAGTTCACATTGCCATAAAATGGATTCATCTACAAACCTGAAGCTGACTTCTCAGTATCTCATCGCAAATCTCTAAGTCACCATCAGTATGACTAAGAACATACACAACCATAAGATGATAACCAAGCAGTGTCATCACACACAAGATCTGACGCACACTGTGCTGGAGTCGATACCCTGTTTCCAGTTCCCGTAAACCAACTTCCTAAAACAGTCAAACAAGACAGGAAACTATGCTGTACAAAAATCAGTTACAAATCTCAGGTATATACAAAAATGGTAACTGCTGACTTAATACACCATAAGCATCAGAAAGAATGATGCAATAACCTGCAGGCATATATACTGTATAGGCAGAACATGGTACTGAACCAGACTAACATGAAGCAAAAGATGTAACTCATGATAATGTGACTGGATTTTCCAACCTCAATGTTAAAAAGACAGGCAGTGTACATATAATGTAACACTAAAGCTCATTCGCATAACCACTGTTGCCATGGGAAAGCAATAACTATTACATACTCTGATTGTGTGTGTCTGTGGCCTTAGTTATCCAGCATGTAAAGTGCATGTGCAATATTATATTGTCATCTGTGCCCTGCCCCACTCCACCATATTTTTCCACATTATTTCATAAACGGCACAATTTTCAGAAAAAAGTTACTGTGTACAAAACGTGTGTTTTGATTTCCTCTACAACTTTTGTCTGAAACATCTCTCATTCTAAGAAGAACTCAGCTAGATACCATCATAAATGTACATAGGTCATCATGCAAAGTACCTGCTATTCTTGTCAGATTTCAATGAAACCTGAATTTTTGTGCCTGATTTTAAAAAAATATTCAGATATCAAATTTCACAAAAATCCAACCAGTGGAAGCTGGGTTGTTCCATGCAGATGGGCAAGCAGGCAGGCAGACTAGACACGATGAAGCTACGAGTTGCTTTTCACAATTTTGCAAATGCACTCAAAAGAGATGGTAAGAGTTACATGCAACAGCATACTTATGTTTCATACTTCCAGTATATGCATAAAAATGGAATGCAGAAATGTTTCCCACTCTTCCACTCAAAAAGTACAGCTGGACATGTTAAGTGACAGTAAAAATTAAGCCAAAAATTACTGTTCATAAAATATATTTACTAACATAGGGAACTCACTTTGCTTCCGGAGAACCCAATAAATTCCAACAGTTTTATAACACGGGCAGGCAGTAAAGAGATCATCTGCAACAAAAGACATGCTTACAATAATGATGACCATACAGTTAAGCCTGTTATAATACCATTCATCCAAATAACTGTAATCCAGTTACTCTGTGTATCTTATTTACTCTGCTGTCACGAAATTTTTACTTCCCACATTTCCTCTTCTTTTGTTTCCTTTTGTCACGCCAGCAGCACCCAAGTGTGTTCTTTATCATTAACTCCTAGTCTTACTGCAAGGTATTTTAAGTATGTTAGGTTGACATAGTTTATGTTCATTTTGTCTCTCTACATTGTACTGTCTTACATGTTGTATCATAAATGACAAGGTAAGAGGATGCAAAATGTTACTGTGCCATGCTCATAACATTCACTATTTGCACGCCACATTTTAGGTTCTCAGAGTGGTACTGGTGATCATTCAAGTCTCCTACAACATAGGTAAACTGTTACTGATGTATTGAAGAAGCCTGCTACCTACAAAATGGAAAACTTCGCCACAATTTGCTTCATTAGGCACACTGAAAGGTCTCATTCCATGAAGTTAAATATATGTCCACAAGTTTCAGTCATATTAATGAAAAACAGTTTTCAGATAACTAATAACACAGAGCAAGATATTTCCTTTTTAAGTAATCATATTAGACTCCCCAAACTTGTCTGTATGTGTAACACGCTTACAATGAAGTACCAGCTCTAGAAACATATGACCTCACACAATTCATTCCACGTGTTCCAATGCCATTCTGACAGACAAGGTAGCACTAGACTGGTAGTACTTCAAGTACTTCACTTTTCTCATGGCAGTATTATTCCACCAACGCTCATATCCATATTACATTCACGTACCATCAAACCTACATAATCTCAGCAACTGACAGCATCATGCATAAAAAACACACACACAAATTCTCACTTCTACTGCAGCAATATAGTTAGCCTGCAGAAAATACTCACTACATTGAAGCTATACTCACAAGATTAAATGCTCCAATCCCCATTCTGACACCACTCTCAAAATGCACTTTATGACTTTCATCACCCCAGTTCCTTTGGTTTAAAATGTTCATGCATTCTCTGTAAAATGGACATTACAAATATAGTTAAAAGAAATAACAATCTTTCCAACATTAATTGAAACTCATGTTAACAGTGGCTGGTACTCAATAACAGACCACATATGTGAAGAAAAGTACTGAAAGATGAGAACAGCAATACCTCACTAAAGAGAGAGGCTATTGGCTGAATGAATGGGTTTAAAGTAACAGCAGGGACAGAATTTCATTTTGTGCCCCATCCACACCAGCTCAAGCATCCATACAACCTCCTAACAAATGGGTACCAACAGGCCCTACCCCAGAAACACAAAAGCCACAGCATAAAGATGAACACTCAGCACACCCAGTGCCAATAATATGCATGTACAGAACTTCACCTCATGCCATGTCACATAGACATCTTACGTATGTCTTTACTAAACGTACATTTTGGGAAAATTGAAAATTTGAGATTTCAGGTTCTCATGGCAGTAACTGTGAAGAATGCTGTCTTGTAGGCTGTGATGTCATACAGCCTAGTAAAAATTTACTGATGTTTTGGAGAAATCAGCTGACTTCATCTTCAGAGTAGAGAAATGACCTTTCTACCCTGACGACGCAGATTGCAATTTCCTCCTAAATGCCGCCAACTTCTACCAAGCTAAGCAGCACTACTTATCAGAAGACAACATTTTTCAAATTAAAAGTTACTGAGAAAGTGTTCAATAATAGTCATAAAGGAAGGAGCCTTGTTTTGGGGAGCAAACCTCTCTTCAAGCAAACAACAACCGCATCTGGGTTTCTTCACTGCCCTAAATTTTATGACAAAAATATGATGAGGGTCCAATTCGTGTGCACTGTGTACTCTAAATGTAGTTGTGAGAGGCAGATGGTATTCTAATACTCAAATTGCATTTCAATTGCATTTATTCTTACACTTACTTGTACGAATTAAAACACGAGCGGATCTTGAGCCCAGCTTTAATAAAACTAACAAGGGTTTCATCTTCCACAAACGTCAGCATAGATTTCAGTAGCAAAGCTTCTGCATAACATAACTCTGCATGAATTTCCTCTGTAAGGAATGATACGGTATGATTATAGTACATTACAATTGGTCAACATCTTGCTCCCGTTTTACTGCCAACACACATACTTCACACCTCTGTCTCAGTTCCCTTTCTTTTCAGGTCAAGAAATCCTTTAATTACTTCACTGCTGAGTTTCAGCCACACAAAACCACTTCCAGTAAAACAACTGCCTATCAAGAATCTCAATTTACTTGCAGATCATATAATGATGCTGCAGATACAGCAGCTACAATAATGATCATTATAGAAAGAAAAAAAATTGGTGGAATGATTTGCAGTTAGAATTAAATTGTTCATCAATGCACCCTTTTCCACCACAAATCCTAAATTACACTTGGTTCTTGAAATTGACGCTGGTGTAAAACATTTGTGCTAACCACAAGTCATTTCACCACTGACACCTGACAAATTCTCTTCTCAGCGCATGCAACTTTATTCATTCAAACAACCTGCTGAGTAAATACAGGTGACCTCCAAGAATGTAACTCTGAAGTACTTCTGGAGTATTATGCCGCATACTTCCAAACAGTTTTGACACTACCACCAAGAATTAAAAAATCACATTCATAAAAACTGTTGATGCTGAATCAAACAAACACACATACACACACACATTATGGACAAAACTGCTCCTTGGTTCATTTTATAAAGAAACTGATGTCCATTCTTTCAGAAAAAATTATGCTTCTGACTCCTTGTAAATGTCCATATTAATAAAAATAGAGGATCTATTTTGCACTTGTGTATGTAATATTGTAAAACTTGCCTGGTGAATACAAATCGTAGTTGGTTTTCTTCACCATCTTTCCCAAAGACTCAGAAATTGTGTTTCTTTTCCGATATCTGTTGCATACTGTAATGCACTGTTTCAGTGCCTCTGACGCAGCTTCTATGTGTTGCTGAAATACAGTCACTATTAATCAGTACAGGAAAAAGCCAAATTTCAATTAACCTCGCCTCACCTGTGAAGCCAGTGAGATCAATTTACACCCAAATTTCAACAGAAAATGGGACTACCAGTTATGCTGAGCCTGACAATATACCACCCACATACTAACAGACCTGAGAGGCTACCAGATATTACGTAACACAAACACTCAGTGACAGCAGTATTCACTCCATAGCTTGACTCATCTCCACCTTGCTTACGCCTCCCACAACTCCCCCCCTCCACCCCCCATTTCTTATACTCTTCATCCCATCCTCACCAATGCCACACCTCGTGCCACTCAGATTGTAGCAACAATGAAATCACAGCATGATTGTTACAAGGGATGTTTTCTGGCCACTCCTGATGCATTAGTCCTACAGGTTCATATGATGTCCTGTGGATATGAACCACCACCTACTCACAACATGATTGCATTCTCACTGCTCTCATTTTGACCCTGAGGATGGAGGCAGCATGTTCCTCCCCGAAACATCCAACAAAACAGCCAACTTCCACATGTGCCAACACCCAACAACAGGATCAATATCAACAAAAAGTCTCTGTGAAAGCTTCTAGGTAAATATGGTACATCATTGTTCAAACTACCATGTTGCTACTTTTTATTTCTAACCAAACATTATTTTAAACACCAATGTACAACATTTCAAAACATTATACTGAATGCAGCCTCATCCACGAAGGCACACATATATGAATCTATGACCCACGAGAGGTTGTCCAACAGCTCCCAGCACATGGAGTGTCATGGACATTTCCTGGACGGTGCAACACGTGTGTTTTTTGTGCAACATGACGACACCTCCCACAAAAACGCTGGAATTCTCTTTTTTTATAGCAGTATTCAAGTCATGGGGAGTTTCAGAATAGCATTAAGCACTGAACGTGATGTACGGGTCCCAAATGACAGCTTGTTGGTCCTCACTAGATGGATTCTGCACCTTGAATGCTGGCATTCAATTGTGTTGCATATTCCTGTCAGCATTGACTACCCATTCTGTTGCTGGTATGTCATGCATATGGCCATGTTATTGCCTGACACTGGCTGTACTTGGTACCATCACCACAGATGGGTTTCACCTGAACAACCCTCACAGGTAAAGTTCCTTAGCACAAGACAGTATTCAGTTCACACCTCAACCAAATTCACCTCTAAGAGTCCCCTGGACCATCTGGATGGGATACCATGTAAACCTCCAAAAGTATATGGTTATGTCAGCACAGAAAAACAGCCACCCCTAAAAAATTAAGGCCGTGCCATGCCTCAGATGGTTAGTTGCAGGCCTCTGACAGATAAGGACTGGTTTTTGTCCAAGGACCTACACTTTTCCCTGTCAGTATCATTCCACAAGTGCTCCATACTCAAGCTTCATTCATTTACCACTAACATAACACAATCTTTACAATTAAGTGTCGTTATATAAAAGTCTCTCTCTCATGAACAAAAACCTAACCCCTCTCAGTGTGAGCCCACAGCAAGCCACTTTACATACTGAGCTCCCCAACTCACATAATTGTCAACAAGGAATACCAAAGGAGCAGGAATGTAATGACCTCTTACAGCATGATATTCACTTTATTTTCATCAAAAGAGCTCCTTCATATCACAGTATTTAAGGTGAGAGGGAGAGACATGAATTATGTAAAAATGATATCTTTCTCTGTTAAAAGCTACAAATGAAAAGTTTTATGTTACTTACTTGTTCAAATGTGAGCATAGCTTCAAGAAATGCGAATACACTGTTTCCCAGAGAATGATACATGCTGCTGTCAGCCCTGAATTACAGAACAGAACACCTTTACAGAGACGAAAGGATCCCATATGTTATTATGACCTGTACTTATGTAAGAAGAAACAAGTATCATATTTATCTAAAGTGATGCTCACCAAGGTAAAAGAAGTTCTTTTGCATCAATAAATTTATTGTTAAAGAAATAATGCACTGCTATCTTTGCCTCATCCACAGATGTCTGTAAATCCATGGAAGATACCCTGCAAAATATAAAACTTGTTCAGCAAAACCTTTCCAAATTAAAAACCACCACAAAACAGGATAATCAGCATTCTAACAGGCATAGTTAAAGTGATTTTGAAAGCCACAAAAAAGTACTATTACAATTTCACAATTTTCAAGAAACTGTCTTTCTTTAGGAAACCTGCTTTGAAACTTGAAAAGAAGTGAGACATGGAAAGAGTATGTGTATTAAAGCTACAGAAAACTTAATGTACCAGCTGACAGCTTAGGTAAAAATATGACCGACCAACTCACAATGACCTTATTATCACGCAGTTTGCCAAAAACACCACATCATGTTAACTACTGCTTTATTTGCCAGTCTTGAAGCAGACTTGACATCACAGTTACTAAATAACAAATTAATGGAACAGTATAAAAGAAGAATAGAATCAGACTACTTGAAGGTTAGTCATAGTGAGCAGGCACTGAAACTTGAAACCAGTAATTCCCAAAATGCTGTGTACATGATAAATATAAAGAAAATTCAGAAATCAGCTGTTCTTTCTGTAAAAAAGTGCGTCAAAGGACTGTGGTAAGTACATTAAATGGAAAAGCGAGTCTTCGTATGCACCACACAAGGTGAACACAGCGATCCAGATAAACAGAAGTAGTGGCGGCGGCGGCGGCGGTGGCGGTGGCGGCGGCGGTGGTGGTGGTGGTGGTGGTGATGATGATGATGATGACAACAACAACAGCAATGATAATGGTACGCTTTGTTTCAAAGTTGCTGATAATGTAAAAACCATAAATGGTACACTGATCAGCTATCTGCATAAATTAATGGGATTTTGAGTGTAACAAATGTGAACTTCAGGGTAATGGCAAAGTAGCGACAACAGCAACTGTTGGTATGATTTCATGTTCTCACAGCAATATAGCTGTCAGTCTTCTGGGATGTTACACCATGTTGAGGGTTGAATAGTTACCAGCCAACACAGCACAACATGGCAGAAAACTTGGATCTTCAACAGCAACTGTTAACCCACACTGTATAAATTAAAACAAAAGTGACAGGGTGCCCCATGTTGCAAGCAGTTATGAACCAGTAAGTATACGCAGGAGGTAAGGAGACCAAATATCACAAGTGTTCTGGACATTACCAAGCAACGATTTAATGCTCAACATACAAATAAAGAGCTGTAATCAGCCAGCCAAACAAACAAATCTCCTACTGTATGTTATTCACCACGATGTTTGTAAAACAAAGCAAACAGTTACACCAGATACATACTATGACATAACTGTAGCAGATAAAAAAAATTATTTATCTTCTGTGTAACAAGTCAGCAGTAGCTGATACGATAAGAAAATACTTAAGAAAATGAGGTCAAAGGATGACAGTATGTAGCAGCATGCCTAACAATACAACATCAAGCATAAGGGTATTCAATTTAAGTACCCTGCCTGATACTCACCACAACAAAATGGGTGGCTGAAAGGAAGAGGCCTGCAGTGAAAATCACAAGCCATCACTTCACAGATGAAGGACACCACCATCAAATAATGTTCAGAACACACTACCAACCGAAGCAACATATATCACATGCAAATTTGAGCTACTCAGAATACAGGCAGCATGACACACGTTATGATGCCTAAACAGCTAGGGAAAAACATCTGATCAGATCATGAAGGAAACATCTGTAAAGTATGAAGAGGGATCAAAAGCATACAGATTCCTTGATGTTGAAACCAGGTGACTAGAACATGCAACCATGAATGACATCAGTAAACAAAAATGAGTAATAAATGGTACTCATACACTGTCAACACACCTGCAGATTACTCACTAAAGTTTAAATACATTGCTAGAAGTAATGTGACACACTATTTATTAATAATGGTAATAAAAATTTGTGTTGACAGTGTATAAGTACTGGTTTTTTGTTATTACAGATAGCAGAAAGGGATGACAAACATCAAAATTAAGATATTTAAACCAAGTCATACTTCCATCCACATAACAGCAGCTTTCAATGTTTATTAGTATGCAAAAACATTGCCAGGACTGCACTGTTGTCAATACCAGATTAATATTAAAAATTCTTTACACATCAGTTACATTACTGATATATATGACAGTTAATTAAACCTACACAACATGCTGCATATAAAAATCATTTCAAAGAATGCAAGTACAGTACACAGATTTATCTTTGAAAATGCAAAAGAATTTTACTTAATATACAACACTAATTTCCTGCATTTTTTAAAGAAAACACCTACAGTAATAAATCCATAGGCTTTAAACCAAAACTCGTACTAAAACCTAATAACAATTTTCATTCAAAGATGCGAGCACAGCCAATCTTATTAAATATTTACTGGATGGTTTATTTAATTAAGGTGTCTGTAAAATATTCACACAAAATACACAATGCACAGGTTTTACTGCTGCCTTGAGGACAGCGTACTCATGTCACAGAATGTCCTGATGGATGGATGCTTTCTATGCTCAGTCTTGCAATAAAAGAAATACCTTGTACTATACCAACATTGTAAATTCTAATAAAGCGCATATATTGTCTATGTACAATGTGATCAATCCAAAAACAAATTTAAACTTAACTTAAACCTCAACACATACAGACAAAAATTTCTAAGAATAAATTTCCAGCGGGTTAATATATGTAACAGACTAAATAATGTGCTGGTACTTACACTGGCTGTGACTCGTATGCATCTTGGAACTGAAAAAGAGACACATACACATTACCTGTATTCAGGCCCTGCAATAAATATATATATATATATATATATTAGCCCCCCCACCCCCACACAAACACACACACAGAGTATTACTTTATATAATATCATGAAAGTTTGCTCGAAACATAAAACATTAAAAGTTCAAACAAAGGATTATAAACAAAACAACAGTTTCCACACAAATACATATTAAGGCAACAGCTGTTTAACTCTTGAATTACTGACTGGGTACATAATGTGCCCAGGTTTGGTCTTTTCTTCAGCAATTCTCAGTGGTATACAGTAACAGGCTTACCAATTTTTGTATTTGTTCTTTTAAGTTCCCTTGACACAAAATTATCATTATGCAGCAAGTATGCTTTTTTTAGCACCCAATTTTTTTTTTTCAAATCTGACTGGACCATTCTGTACCCATGTTAGTTCTATTTGTCCAAGAGCCAAGGACAAAAAACAGACTGGAAATGTTACATGTACTCACAATTGGTGTACTAGGGCCACTCTGACAACTCAAATAACATGCAACAATTGCAAGGAACAATCATAATACAAATTTCATTCACATTTCTGTCTTAAACTATTTCTTCTTGTTCTCAAAAATTTTAGGTATTTCATTCTATATGGCTGATTAAAAAATGAAAATTTTGAATAAAAGCAATTTTTTGTTTTTGAGTCTAAGAAACAAACTTTGTAAAAAAAAAGTTGAGAAAATAATTAAAAAATACAGATACAAACTGTACCCAGTAAAGTAAAAGTTGGAAGTTTTATTGCTCCATAATCCAAGAGCTAAAGAAATACTTATGACGGTATTTATAGTTTTGTGATGTTAATATATACTTTTATAAACGTACCGATTTCTCTCTATATATATATCGTCACCACATAAAACACTGAATTGTTTCACAGTATTATAAAGCCTGCAAGCCACATAGCACATAGACCCAGTTTAGAAGGCACACTGCCATGTCAGGCCCTGTACTAGCTATCCTGTATTTTATGTTAAAAATTCTTCTCTTGTTCTCTTCCAATTCCTGACTTCAGGTTTACATGTTTGTATCAAAATATTTTAGTGCTCCCTACAGCTCATTCAGCAGTTCCCATGTTCTCTTATGGAAGTGACATTTAAAAACACAAAAATGTGTTCTGATTGTTTCCCCCGCCTACAGTTTAGATGTTTCTCACAAATGTATTTCTGGGGTCCACAATGGACATTACATACACAAGAGTTTCATTATCATTTTCACACTTAATGTCAGTGGTGGTCAGGGTGTCACTAATGTTTAGCTAGCTTCAGCGCAGCTCCTTAATATAGGCACATATTTTAAATTCTGATAAATGTAAAACTAAGCACTGTCAAATTTTTAGTAACTTCAAACTGAACCCCACTTCAAACATACAACACTTCTACACTATGAACACACAAGATATCCAGCATTATAAAGTGATGGAATACTGAAAATGTCACACCTGCTACAATAATGCTAATGTAAGGATTTGTAAAAAAAGACCTTCTGAGATATGATGCCAAGTTTCCTGGTAAATAGTCACCAACATTTCAGGGGAACTTGTGCATCCATCACTGAGGCAGCCTGACGAGAGTGACTTGCACTACCCCGAAAATGGAGGCAGCAAGCTCCACTAAAATGCAGTTAACTATCTACCAGTGAACACGGTGCCACATCCCAGACAACGTGAATCTTCATCAACACCACTGCAAGAACCTCTAATCTCACAATGTACAGCTCTTTACTTTTTTCTTACATGCTTCATATTAATACAAATTCGGTCATGTGTGTGTGACATTTAAATTACTCACACACACAAACACACATTACAAATTTATATTAATGTTAATGAATTAGCGAATGGTCATCCCAAAGTCCACAACACATCAGTATTCACCATTTTACAATCATTTATCACTTTTGTATGCCTAGTACAGCATATGTTTGGGACAGGATACAATTTAAAGTCACTAATACCTGATAGCGTTGGGTTTTACATAATCAAAATCTAAAACCCCAGATACCCTTCTGAAGAAAGTATCCAACACAATCATATAAATCTGGGACATAAGATTATCCAAATAATACCATGCAAAAAATCTTCCTGGCCTATAACAGAAAAATGACAGACCTGTTTTAAATTTTTGGCAAATACTCACACAGCCCTGTCCTTGCAAAGACACACAAATCTATTCATAGCACTTACTTCATCATCTGCCTCAGTGTTGTCCATCTCAGTCTGTATCTTGTTTAATGTATGATAAGGAACTCAGTATGAATATTGGAACTTCTTTCTGAAATAAACACAATGGTTCAATTTTACAATTTATGTTTTATGATTCAAAAATTCAGTTAATAGGACGAAGTCTTGGAGCCGGAAAGATAAGGTAATAATACATGACTGTTTCTGTAGGAACAATATTTCCTGTAAGCTGTGTGCGTATGCAGCCACGCAGTACCTGAAATACTCCCAAGCACACTGAATTGTGGCCACGAAGCTGGAATTTTTCAATTTTCATTGTAAATATTCTTATTATGCATATTACAAAAACTTTCAAATTGCTGCACAGTCTTCAGGTCGTGTAGAAATTTTCTGGTCAAAGCAGTAGCACGTCCGCACAGCTGTAAAAAAATTACAGGGAATGTTGTGTAGGAAACACGTATATTATTTTGTAGGCTTCTGACTTTGAGTGCGCAGAAGACCACATGTTAATGCCTCAAATCATGCAGACTACTTCATTCTTGCTGCAACCCCAACATCCTCTTAGTGGTTCATCTCTACCTTGAATTCTTGTCATATAATGGCAAAAAGTAAAAGGTACAAAGAATATTTAGTGAAAAAACTGTTTAATAATACTCCATTTTAAGATACACAGATAAAAGTATGTTCCACACTGGCGAAAACAGTTGCTGTCTGTTAGTTACGTACTACACTTATCCTTCATTCGGGCTCCAAACACATTAACTGGTACACCATCCAATGAAAGAAGCAGCAACAATTTTTTGTTTCCATAAATGTGAAACCAAAAAAAAGTATTCCATAAATAATAAAGTACCCTCACTTTTGCAGTCCCCTTTCCTAATTTGTAGGACTGTAGAGGCAGCTGGTAACTAACAGTACCAGTAATCACTGTCACTAGCTAAGATAACTGTCATCCACAAGTAACATTCAATACAGCCACAGAGATAAAAGAGATAAGTAGATTATTTTTCATTCCAACTGGTAACAGATAATTCCCAGGGCGCTCATAAGAAGCATGTCATTTCCATCTAATCAGAATAGCATGTTATAAAAATAATCCATTCTCTCTTGAATGTAACTAGCAAAACCAACTTAACATAAATTAACCAGAAAACACAAACAAGGATGCAAAGTTCTTTGGAAAAGGATATTAACTGAAGTTATGTTAACTTCAGACCAGACTACCGCACACAATTCTGTAATTACTGTAGCATAAAAAACAGACAATTATCCTTGGGAAATCATCCGATTATTATACAGATACTATAATAAATTCCGTAACAAACCCCATCCTTTGTATCATACTTGGTTTCCCACACAGAAGACACCTGATACTTTGCACTGTTCTACATCATGTAAACAACCACCAACTTGACAGTGCCCAGTGGATGGCCCTTGCAAACATGGTAATGAATCACTAGTTCATTAAAAGGCAAGTAATCAGAAGTCAGTTCATACTCATCCTGCCAGTTCCTCAAACACAGTTCTATTTTCTTACAGCATTAAGTTCCAATCCACCAGCGTTATCTCACACAGTGAACATCCTGTCACAACAGGGGAAAAACCTTCCTTCCTCATCACTACCTCTTGAGGTTTTCCTTCCAGTCTAAGCAAATTATGTGGTACTGACTTACGGTGGTATGATAACTTTGTCTTCTATGTTTCATAACTTATGAAACTAGTTTCAGAATGAGGACTCTTTTCTTCTCGAACATGATGCTGTGTCACTTGGTAAGCAGTTCCTGGCATTTCAAAAGAACATATGCCTTAATCTTTGGGGGCCAGGACCTCTCAACCCTCTTAACTCTTGAAGACGAAGGCAATACAGTCCTTCAAAATGTCTGGAACTGTTTACCCAGTGACAATGTGTCACAATCCATAACAGACTCCTCAACCACACTGCTGTAAAAATCTCAGAACTACCTAAAATACACGGCCCAATCCCATGCACCTATGACTTGCTACTTACTCAACTTCCACTTCCAGAAACAACCTGCAAAACTGTGCTTAAAACACATAAAAACTACCAGCAAACTTGCAACCATTCACACTTGCCGAATAATACTATGCCAACTCTTTATTCGCCTCTTATAATTTGGCCTCATGGAAGGCATCTTGAACTAATTTGCTAAGTACCTTCAATTACATTAAAATTCTTGGAACAGTCTGGTTAATTGAGAGTGAGAGAGACAGAGAGGGAGGGGGGGAGAGAGATAGAGACTGGCTGGTACATTGTGTCACATTCATAAGCTGAAACAACTGCACACAAAAGGTCATGTGAATTTTAGGACCACAATTTGTTCAATTAAGTCAAATTACTAAAAAAAAAATGTAAATCACATCTACACATGCATGAGGCAGAATTTAACGTAGCAAGGCAGCGTACAGAATAAGGCACATACAGTATCACATCAGTGAAAGATATTGTTGTTATATTTAAGTACAGAACGCTGTTCAAAAAATAAGATTCCATATTCAGGTTTTCAAGCTACAACATACAGAAATTTTACATAGAAATAGCACAGCATTATTTCCTCTTAATGGTTCCACAAAATTGAAGAATTAACATGGCATTCACAAACACATTTACTGTTACTATATTAGTACACAAGGTACGTTTGCATCACAGTATGATGTTACACCAATATGAAGCACACGACTCCAATTATACAGTGTTAACACAAACATGCATAAAATTAAAGTGACAACTGTGCCAGCATTATTTCAAACACTATTCTAAGTCTCTTTTAGGGAATTATTTCACAAGTTAAACATCCTTCCATCTGCCAGTGAATCTCCACTGTCAATTCACTGATCAAAGTACTAACTTAAAATTACTCAAACCCACTGTTTTATTCAAATGGTATATTAAAAACACAAGCTTACACAACATAAATACAAGTTTTCCAGGTTACTAGTTTTGGCTTTGTTAAAAAGCTGTGGGAACATCCCACCGCCAGCAAAGCGGCCGTTTTAAGGGCCACAGAAATACACACACTGCCAGCGGGAGTCACTACTTCCAAACCTCAACACAGCATGGAGGGCAACAACCGACCTTCATCCAGCAGACCGACCTTCAGCTATGGTCGTTCTTCCCCCACTCCAGCAACACTGCCCTGCCCGCTAGCCAGTGGCATCGCGATTCGCGGACACATGGGCTCCGCCCACTCAGCTGTGCGGAAGGATAAAAGAAGCCGCTTAGTAACAGCCAGCAGTGTATGTTTGTCATTTGTGCCAGCAGGATCAAGATTCATCAAAAGCAAGAACCATGCATAATAGTCCAGAACTCTACTGCACTGCACATTGTACAACCTGCATGGGTTGATCATATTACAACATATTAAACTTTACTATAAGGGAGTTGGTTTTGTCATTAAGGTAAAACTGCAATATACACTTCTGGTGAACCTATCCTACTACCTACCAACCGCTACCCCACTACAAAGCCATCATGAGACCTTTTTTTTTATCAAAAGCCATCCAGTGAAGCTTATCCTTGCACAAAGGATTGAGATCTCACTCCTTTACAATATTCATCATAAAATTATTGAAATAAATGTACAAAATATGGATAAAATAAGGAGTATAAAAAAGTTTTTAGTGCTACAGTTTAAAATATAAATATAACAGCCAATTGCACCTGACCTCAAACACATACCAAATATCTGTCTCTGAATATTTATGAAACATTGACCTTCCACAGGCATATAACACGAAGTGAAAACACCAGCACTGCATAAACACAACTCAACGGTCATAATTACCAATACAAAGAAGACAAATACCCAATAACAAAACTTTCTAGAGTACCCACACATTAAAACTGGAATTATCATAAAACTGGAGTAACTTAGATCAGTAAAATCAGGAATTCACAATGCCTTGGAAGAACAAGACAGATGTGTGGTTCAACACATCAGATGTCATGCCTACAATTTGTATTTATATTTATTTTCATGTATATTTATACACAGAAAAGGGCTGATGATGACTTTTTAATGAAGCTGAAACTAGTAACCTGGAAAACCTGTATGTGTGGTGTGTAAGGCTGCGTTTTTATTATAATATTACTATCACTACACATTCCACTGAAAGAAACCACTTTCAAAACTACATTAATAATGCACCTGCCAAGCTGAGCTAGTAGTTCAAAGCAAATAAATTTAATGTTAGACATCCCTATTGGCGTGTGCATACAACGTACAAAATCTTGAATTCCTTGAAATAAACCAGGCATTACCAACGTTTTTTCCTTCTTCTTATTTTAAGTCTATTGGGCTACAGGTTTCGGCCAATTATGGCCATCATCAGGCTCCACAAAAAAACATGACTGCTGAGTAGTGTTTCATATATGCGTGTTTTTTTGTGGAGCCTGACGATTGCCGTAATTGGCCGAAACCGGCAGCCGAAGACACTTAAAATAAGAAGAAGGAAAAAAGGTTGGTCATAACTGGTTTACTTCAAGGAATTGAAGATTTTGTACATTAAAGCTAACAAGCTGACCTAAATTTTAACAAAACAAACTTCCTAAAATATGCCACTAATCAATAAAAGATGTATTAATTATACATAGGCTATATATATAAACAATTTAAGAAACAGTTACTACTAAATACATTGGCCTGTAATCTGATTACTTCAACTGGAAAAAAATAAACATCATGAATATATTATTGGCCAGTATGACTCAACATGCTTTACCATGAATGCAGCCACACCAATCAAGACAACGATCACTTTGAAATTAGTTTACTTTGCATATTTCGATTCCATTATGTCTTAGGGAGTTACCTTTAGGGAAAGTCCAACAAACAGCAAAAAAGGCATTTGCCATCCAAAAGAAACTTCTTAGATTCATGGCAGATATAAAGAAAAGTCTCTTGTAACAAATTAATATACTTCCACTCACTAAAGAATACCTATTCTCACTACTGTCGTTTGTTTTAAACAACATGGAAATACTTCAAATCCAGAAATGTGAGACATAAACATGACCTTCATATGCCAAATGCTAACCTCACTAGTTACCAGAAAGGTGTGCATGATGCAGGAACCAAGTCATAGCGTCCTTCCATCCAGGGCAGTGGAGTTGGAGTTGGGAGTCGTGGAGTCAGACTCAGAAGGAATTTTGGTGGAGTAGGAGTAGGTAGAAATGTACCGACTCAGATTCTGACCTCGATACAAAATCTTAAAAAGATACTAGCTACACCAACCATTAGACTTATACTTAAATATAGGTTATAAATCTAAAAAGTAGCCTGATGATTCACATGGTGGCGATGAAACATCTTACGATACCATTTGCCGTTTTAGTAGGTTTAACATTATTGATATATATTGAGCTTTTACGAAGGAGTCGGAGTCAGAGATTTAAAAATTGAGGAGTCGTAGTTGGAGTCAAAGTTGGAGGTTTTGTGTACCAACTCCACAGCCCTGTTTCCATCTAACATTAAAATCTTACACCATGATATAAAAATATTTAGCTGAAATTTAGAGATATCTCTTAGCTCAGTCTTTGTACTTTGCAAAAGACTTCTTTCAACTGAAAGCACATAAGCAGTATGCAAGTTATTCAATAATTTTTCACACAAATACTTCGGCATATTTTTGGTCTTTAAAATATTACAGTCTTACACAATATCTATAAACAACTGTACAAACCACAGCAATAAATGCAGTATGTAAAAATATTATCTTTATTAGTCTATGACATAAAAAGTGAATCCATTCTTCTGGGAAAACACTGTGTCACATCCCAGAAGCATGGATCCCTCATTCACACCACTGAAAAAACCTAAATGCTCACACAGCAGGATGATGACCAAAGGAACAGGGATGTCAATATGGAAAATGGAACCTCCAGATCAATATCTTAAACCCAGATATCTACAATTCATCACTATGGACTACACAGTTAAAGTTTCAACAAGAGAATGAGGTTTAACAATTTGCTGCACATAACACAGCTCAGTACTGCATTTAACATACCACAACATAATGCAGAAACAGCATGTACCATGACTATATAATAGTTGCATGTATTGTACTTCAGTGGGGTAAAAACATAACAGTCCAACTGTGGTGACTAATAGAAGTGTCAAATGCAAATTTACAAAACCGTCACTGTAATAAGGATGGTAAAAAAAACACATAATGACTGCCATGAGGCTGATAATGTTTCGGCTGTTTAAATCAAGGAGAATAATGATACCTATAAGACATGTAACACTTGCAAAAAATGAGATATCCATATAACACTCATTCAACAACTGACACCTACAGCACACTTATGAGACTTACACATAAACTGGATGACTATATTGAAATTCAGACTGAGATGGTGAAGATTACACCTGAGGTTCTCACAACAGAATAGGAAGATTGCTTTCACCTGAGATGTGATATTGTGTAGCTTGGTACAAAGGTACCAACCTTTTAGATGGAAAATGTTTGTGTTGACATGCCTCACTCATTGAAGCAGACATATACAGTCATGTCAACGGCCTGCTTCCGTATGGACACCTTACATTAAATTCTTGGGTCATAAAGACTCCTTCTAAACAATTTTTGCACCTCAGTATTACTGAAACTATTCTCTTTAAAATTTGGCACACCAAATAAAACACTAATTGCAACTGCCAGTTGATCTAGAGAATCCCCAGTATCACAGATCAATGTAGTACTACATTACTAATGCAGCAGCCACATTCCAGGTACACTTTCCGAAACATTTGCTTTGTGGATAAATTGGGTTTGGTCACGAAGTCTGAATGTCATTATGATGAGTTTACCAAATGAATAACAAACCGTAACAAACATACAACCACAAATACAATACTTTTTAATATGCGCAATATTCATCGCCATATTTTTTGGTTTACTTTTATCCGCCCCCCCCCCCCCTTTCCGCGGTTTCCAGTTGTCTTACCTGCTTCACTGCATAAACACATCAGATAACGTCAATTTCATTATCACATCACCCTGCACACATCATTTTGCACATCTGCAACCCAATACAAACACCCTGCAAACACGCTGCCTTTCATGTTCTCTGCATCGCATACCAGACAACTGTCACTATAACCTACGTCAGACGGCTGACTAGCCACGGATGATACAGAGAACGTGCAACAACTAGACTCTACGCCCCGTCCAATCAGTGACTAGCATCCTGTACCCCGCGACCCTTTCTCAAGTGGCCCGTGAAACCTTATATCCGTGAGCTGCTAATGAACAAGACCCCACATAAATCTCTATTGCATAATACATTTGGTCTTAGTAACCCTCAGCTGTGGCACTTCCATGAAACAAATGCGTACTTACACTAATGATTGCTGACAATCCCTATATAGTAGGTCTTTAAAAAATGCGAATCTCTCTTCACAAATTCGAGCTTTCAATATTGACAGGTGCGATACCTAACCTGAAGCTCAACCGTTGTCTGGCATCGTATTTCCTCTGACTCATGGTATTACATGTCTGGTGCGTATCACATGTAGCTTCCCAGTACTTACTGGTTGTCATTAGCAAAAGAAAGTGAATTGTGCTTCTTCGTCGGTAAGTCATTGCTGTTAAACATATAATACTTATGTCATGTTTTAATGCCATTACAGATCGCCCAGCCCTATAAGATACTACTTACCTTTAATTCGAATAAAACAGCAGAACACCATACGTCACGTGACGTCCCATCGGCGTGAGCCATAGTAGATGATCTGTTGGTATGAGACTATGAACGAATATGATTGAAACTGATGCTTTCATCTCTGATTGCATGTATTCTGACAGCAGATGGCAGCAAGATTGAAGGCTAGTGTACGGAAATGTAAGAATCAACGGCATTCGTAGAGGAAAAGCAGAGTAGTAGAATGCGAGTGTAGAGGTTCTGAACTTGGAATCTATAAACATGGTTTGACGTAACACAAGGACCTCAGATTTCTGTGGTGTAGTGTGCAGCAGCTTACTTCTTAACTGTTTTACCATCGTGTGACTAATTGTAACGAATATACTTAAATAAATTTTTAGTAGGTACAAGTCGTGTTACACTCTCAGAGAACTCCAAGAAAAAATATTTTGCTTATTATTTTTGAAGGCCTGTGATTTCATCTGATTGGTACAGCAAATCATTGTTGGAATGAGGTTATATTTCCCTAGGTGAGAGGAGTTTCACTGTAATGTTTATGGTCATTTAACGTTATCCATATTTCGTGCAATAGAGTGAATATGCAGTATTTAATCCAACTAACTGCACATGTAACCATAAATATTTGTTACTTTCTGATATTCCTCGTGCATGGTTCAGCCGCTGTAGGCCACCTACAGGGAGGTCATTTACAATATTGAGTAGTCCGCTATATTATAAACATCAACACGCAATACAGAGGTACTACTCCAATAGAATGAAGGTGACGATAATGACATGTTTTTGTGCAACTAAACATAAAATTATTAAAAAATGTAAAATACATATAATTAATCCACATCTTATACATTTTGGCAACACTGTTATTGATAATGTGGTATTTTAATGTCATATAGATCTATGCACATCATGGATAGCATTTATTACATGTATTCCTTTGTAAATCACCCCCCATGCAGATGGTCTGTAGGGGCTGAACCATGTAGGAGGCATATCAGAGAGTAACAAATTTTTATGGTTATGTGTGCAGTTAGTTATATTAAATACTGTATAGTTTATGGTCATGATTGTATGAATATTTATGTAACATTAATGCAGATACATGCAGTTTTGGGTCTGCAGTCATGAAAAAGAGATGTCTGTTTGTTAACAAAAATTGTTGTATAATAATGAGCTGCATTTAAACTCACAAATTATTGTGATTAGTATCTTTAATAATCTACCCATGAAGCTTAACAGCATTCAGAGGTGTATCTGTGTTTGGAATAAGGAATAATTGCCGCAGTAAAGGATACAGCCTATTACTGAAAGGGTGTGATTTTTCAGAGAAGCAAATTGTGCATCATAAATTATGTTGTGCTTTGTGTCTAAAGATAACTATCATATTGTACAAGAAAACAAGTTAAGATTGTGACCTGTTGGTGTGTGACAGCATGTTGTTGAATAGATAGGTACTAACATTTTGGAGCAAATTTCTGCCTGTTTATGAGGTTGCTGGAGGCAATGGTGTCCTCCACCACTAGCTGTTACCAAACTGTGTTCCTAAGAGAACATAATCTTAATATTCACCACTGTGATGACCTCACTTCTCAGATGGGTAGCATTAATAGTTCTTTAACATGCACTCATGTATTAACCTTTTAAAGCCTAGCGGTAACTTTACATACCACCAGGTTTAACATTAAAAAATTCTACGTGGTGCCCACATTGCGTTTATGTGTTTTCTACGGATCTCAGAACAAACAGCAACTTCTGCCTTATAAAAATTTAACAGATTGATTTTTATAACCGAAGTGGAGAGTGTTTACAGCACGGTACGCACTGAGTCCTTATATAAAACAGATACGCTTCGTCTTTAAAGGGTTAATCTTACACGAAACTAAGTTTGTTATCTTGTTAGTAAGAGTGTAGTTGTCCCTGTGCTTGCCATGAAGGCATTCTTAACCTCAGCTCTAGGTGGAGGTGAGGGTAACCTTTACACTTAAGGTGCATTGCAGCTGGGGAAAGAACCCCTGGTACCCACTGAATATGAGGCCTGGCAGGCTGCAGAGCCAGTGTGGATCTTGTTCCAGCAGGAAGAGTGCCTTGTCCATTCTGGGAATTGAACCATAATTCCTTGGTTATTGAAGTGTTACTTTTATATTCTTTTCAGGGTTTGGAATCTACTATTGTGTGCTTCTTTGGAGGCATACATTCATATGACTCATGAATAAGACAGAGTATACGGATTCAAATACAGTGAATAGTTACTGGTGAGGAAAAACGAACAAATATTTATGTATGTTGTGTTAACGTGTAATGGTTTTCGTGATTTCAGGCTTCTATCGCGATGTTGATGCGATCTTCGCTCTTTTGGATTATTACTATTTGACACTGTGTAATACCCCAGAAGAGCGCAGATCTCATGTAATTATTTATTTGGGATGTATGAAGAATAAGTTCATACAAGGGTGAACAGTTAAGTTTCCAGACTGTCACTGTAGATCTGTACAGCATACTCTCCTCGTGCATGGTTTGCACATCACAGTTTCACTTACTTCCAGAAGAATTATTGTGGCAACCCTTTGCATCGCAATGTAGGACCCTTGCTTCTTCACAGCCACACTTCCATAGGCGTACAGAATATGACACAAGATGAGGCATCTACCCACCTGTCTCACTGTGTAGTTACCTAGACATCATGCAAGACTGAATTTACAGTTGAACTTAGTTATAAAGTCATGACAGGTACTGAATATTTTGTGTTGTTATAAACGAGTGTTGTTATAACCGAGGAGTATAACATTATGGTTAACAGTGACAAATTAGTTGGTACCACAGAGTATCTGATATTGTAGGCAAGGTGTTGTATAAACTGATGTGATAACCAGGTTCGACTGTACTTTTCACACTTTTTAGAACTAATTGTTGCCCTTAGGTTTTAATTATGTCTGTAAAGGGTGATGCACATGCTGATGAAGAGCATAAGAATAAAAAGCAAAGGAAAGTGATATCTATGTTACAGAAGTGGGGGCACTGAATCTTGCCTCACAACAATGCCCCTGTTCATGATGTGTTTGCTTTCCAGGAGTTTTTGGCCAAAAAGTCAATAATGACATTTGACCATCCACCACATTTTCCCTGAAACATGAATGACTTAACTTTAAAGTAGGGAGTTCCACACAAAATATTATTTCACTGCTCTGTATTTGCAGCAGAATGGTTACCTGCACACAGGTGACTCATCACTCCGTGACAGGATAGGGGTTAAGTTACTTTGAGTTTTACCTAATTCGTTGTGTTGCATTCTTGTATTTCAGATCAAGTGATTTGACATTTTTCATCATGTGAACATTAAAGTACTGGTATTGTTCATTAGAATCCTGCAGTAAAATACCATTACTTTTAATTTAAAGTGAAATATGAATTAAGTTTTTCTACTTGCATTATGGATGGACTGGGAGAAAACATTTCTGAACAAGAGGCTAAAGCTTCGTTTTGGAAGAAAAATACAAAGGCAGTCCCAGGGAGGTGAGGTTTTATGAAATACTGTATTTTAGACAGTTAATAAAGGAAAAGTGTAATATGCATGCTGTTATTCTGTACATTTTTACACATTTTACACATGATCCATTTCAAAGAAACCTGATATGGAGGTCATGTCACTGGAAGTCAGCCCAACATCATTATTTTGACAGCCGTAGCTTCAGTGGTAGCAGCATGGTGTCCAGGAAAGTCAGTTTCCACTATTTACGTACATATATCCATTTCAAGCAAAAATTATTTTTGATTAGAATAGAGATCTCAGAACCTGAGAGAGATGTTTGATATCCAAGTGTTATTTACGCTGAATAAATATTAATTCATTGATCAATCTTTCTTTAGGCCAAGCCCAAAGAAAGATCCTAGAGGGAATCGACAACGGAATTCAAGTTCAACTTCTTTTCAAGATTTTCAAGATAGTGTTAGCGATGCTTGGGATATGGGGGATGATGAATTCTGCGTCATTTCAGGTAACAGTTTAAACAATTTTTGTTTTAACTACTCAGGAAATAAGTGATTATTTAATATGCCTACTTATGGTAGTTATTACATTCACATGTTATTCAACACTTTATTTTTTAGATGTGAAAATTTCTAAGAAAGTGGCTCAGTCAGCTGCCTTAAGTGTAATAAACAGTCATCGGTGTCCAGCTACTGGAGAGACTACACCTGCCTCCCAACCTTGCAACTTTACAGTATCTGAGGAGAAAAAGATAGAGGCCCTACAGAGTTTAGCATCACATAGAGGTATTATGTGGAACAAATTCATTTGGGGTGAGAATGTTACATTAAAGGGTTCGCAGATTTTCCTTTGAAAGCAAACTCTGCTGCTAACATTTTTCCAGATCATAGGTTTCAGTATATATTAGCCTTTTTTGACATACCTTATGAATAAGTTCCCAGGTATTCACACATAATGATTTATTTTGAAGTTGACTGGATCACCTCTGCAGCATGTCATGTAAGAAGTGTGTCCAAAATCGGCAAAGACAGTGCCTTGATGCACAAGATTGACAGTTAACAGTGCAAGAAATGGTGGAAGACATAGGAATATCCATAGGATTGTGCTCCACAATTTTGACTGGAAATTTATGCACGTTTTATTCGTAGAACTCAAGACAGTAAATTAATAATTCAAACTGACTGTTTCACACTGTGTACAAGAAGCATTGTGAAAGAAACAACTGGAACTTTGGAGGGAATACAGCTTATTTCTTCACTACAACAGCACTCCCATGCACGTGGTGTCTCCTTCCAGAAGTTTCTCACAAAAAATAACAGTGACTTCACAGCCACCCTACAGCCCTGATCTCTCTCCTGGCAACTTTTCCTGTTTCTGAAATTGAAAGCTAGTTTAAAGGACAACTTGAATCAATGGAGAGAATAAAAAGTACTAGAGCAGCTAACCCAGATTTTTTCAGAATATTTTGTGGAATGCTGATAAAAACTGAAACACCATTTGAATTGTATTATTGCAGGAAGGGACTGTTTTGACGGGGAAAATGTAAAATTTAGCTGGTACATATTGTGTTTTATTTAACCAGTGTAAGAGCTTCTTGAACAGATCTCATTTTCCTCTAGTGTTCACTTTGCTGTGGAGAAATGCACATTTTTGCTTCCTGTATGCTTTATAACAAATGTTCCATTTTACACTACAGTACATGTTGGTAATGACTCGGAGTCCCATTTTTTGTGTCCACGTCTGAGCACATAAATATCAGGTGTCTTCAGGAACATAACTCTACAACTGTCATGGTAACTGTAGATATGAAATGCTGACAATTAAAAGCCCCAGCACTCTCATTGAAAGTAATTTTACCTTTCCTTTCTGTTTGCTGTGTCATATGTGAAATGCATCCTCATTTTCAGTATTTACCACAATTTTACTCTGTAAATACTTAACATGAATTTCAGTGGCCATGAGGGTGAATACCCATAAAGCCATCATAAATTTACCTGCAGAATCTGACTTGACAGTATCTCCTCCTTTCTGCTTTGTAGAACCACACGCAGCCTCTCCTGCACGCTGCACACCCACACCTCAAGTGCCCAGTTCACCTCCTTCACAGAGGCAATTTCCAGGACGTCCACAGCCTCTCCGAGGAAATACAGGAAGATCTAAGTTTCACATTCCATCCCGTGACGGTTAGTATGAAACATACATAAAGAAATACGTACGCTGTTAAGGTTTTGTGGCAGAATTTAACATTCACCCTGGGACATTTGCTGGATTATGTTACTCATACAAATACATACTACTATTTGTCACATTTTATATATGCTTCAGGAGCAGACTGTGAAACAAGCAAGCTTGAAAGATTTCAGCCTCTGCTGGAAACTCCATTGTTGAATCTCGAAGAACTACGACACCTAAGTTGGTCAGGGATTCCTGTGAAAGTGCGAGCTATCACTTGGCGCCTACTCTCGGTGAATTTCCTCATGATTTTAATTTAAAATTTAATTACTAGCGCAATATTCATCCTTGCTGTAGACATATATAATGAAGGGAGGAAGCAGAGTCACCCCATACTTAAATGTAGCAGTATTGCTGATTTCTGTGTCACTTAATTGCTGGTCATTTTAGAACTAATTAATTGTTCCTACTCAGGGCTATCTCCCAGCCAACTTGGAACGAAGACAGCATGTACTGGAAAGAAAGAGGTTGGATTACTGGAACTTAGTGAAGCAGTATTATGATACAGAACGAGATGAGACTCGCCAAGACATATATAGGCAGGTTTGTGAACAAGCACCATCCTGAAATCCAGCTTCCACTATGTTCACTGTAAATTTGGAGGGCATATAGGAAGACTTTTATGGTGTATTTGTCATTCCCAAATTGTTTTAATTTCTGTATATAAAGTTTCATGGTTTTGTTGTATTCACATTTCACAAAGTTCAGTAAGGCCACAGTAAAAACCTGAGAGCCATACAGCCATTTGATAAAAGACTTTCGTTCTAAGGGTGAAAATATTGTGGCCTGTCATGTGATGTTTTCAGATTCACATCGACATCCCTCGAATGAGTCCTTTAATAGCCCTGTTCCAACAGAAAATTGTTCAAGAGATGTTCGAGAGAATTTTATTCATCTGGGCTATTCGCCATCCTGCTTCAGGATATGTACAAGGCATTAATGACCTGGTTACACCCTTCTTTGTGGTTTTTCTTCAGGAAGTTATACCAGCAGGTTTGTATTGTCATTCAACTATCATTTCATATCTACATTTTTGTCTTCAACCGTATAAATTCCTGTTTGTGCAGAACATCAGGAGTTACTAAGTACCCTTACAATTGCTAACAGTTTTTATTGTTTGCCTGATTTCAGAATTAACCTTTTAAAGCCTAGTGGTAACTTTACATATCACCAGGTTTAACATTAAAAGATTCTACGTGGTGCCCACATTGCGTTTATGTGTTTTGTACGGGTCTCAGAACAAAAAACAACTTTTGCCCTATAAAACATTAAGAGATTGGTTTTTATAACTGAAGTGGAGAGTGTTTACAGCGCGGTACGCACAGAGTCCTTATATAAAACAGATACGCTTCGTCTTTAAAGGGTTAATAGGAGTCTAAGGAAGATTTATTGTGAGGGGATCAACTTGTGACATTTTATATTTAAAATTGTTGTAAACTGAATGGTTCCATTGAAACATATTTCTTGTTTTTTAGACGGTGATTTGGATAACTGGGATGTGTCCTCATTACCAAAAGAACAGTGCGATATTATAGAAGCTGATTCGTTCTGGTGCCTTTCTAAGTTCTTGGATGGAATCCAAGACAATTATATCTTTGCTCAGCTAGGCATCCAACATAAAGTGAATCAGTTAAAGGAACTTATACAGAGGATTGATGGTAAGAACAGGATGAAACAAAACAACGCTGCATCTTATATTTAAGGTCGGAGATTTTCATGGCAGTCATGATTGATTTTTGTTCCTCTGGGTTGTATTGTCATAAGCTGTTGTGAGCCATTTTATAACTGCAAAGGATTCCTAGATATATTCAATAGGAAGTTGGCCTCATATGCAGTTTATTTGACCTCTTTGGCCTCTTCACACCCCAGCAAGAATCTTTGCTCACAGTACCTATGATTTGGACATTGTTGCTTTCCGTGGTAGGAAGTCTGTTATACAGAAGACTTGTGGCGTAACATGGATTACATACTATGACAGGGGTCTCATATTCTCCACATGTATAAAGTCTTACTGCTATCAAAAGTGAAAGAAGAGACATGCGAAAGTAGCTGCATCTCATTCAGCCTATGTCAACCCAAGACCTTTGCTACAAAGTCAGTACCTGGAGTTCATTCTGTCTTTAGCATCTGAAAACGAAAGGGGTGTCTTAAATGCGCATACTGTAACAATGCTGAGTAAGTATATATGTAGGCTGTACCAACTGATTACAACAATGCCAAGGACCATCATAAAAAAATACACTAACCTTTGACCCTGGCCTTGAGATCATGATTTCTGCACTGCAATAAACAACACACTGAAAGGACACACACATGGAACAACATTTTTGCCTAAATTTATCTCAGAGATATCTTTTCATACCACAAAGTTTTCTGTTCAAGAGTTAGCACTTTTCCTAGCACCATGCCCAGAATGTATAGCTGTGGGGGCCCTTTCAGCTTCCTAGCAGATGGATACCAAGAGTGACTTTCTTTGGCACTAAACTTGTTGAGTGTGAAGTTGACATCTGTTTCCAAGATTAACACTGCATGGAGCCTTGTCACACAGCCCCAGTATACCTTCTTGACAGAGTGCTTAAGCACAGGGAATTTTACAAGCACACAGCAGATACAGAAAAAGCTACATCACTTAAGTGGCTAAAGTTGACAAACTCAGTCTTACGCTGTTAAATTGTATTTCAGGCCCTCTGCATCGACATCTTCAACATCATGGAGTTGATTACCTCCAGTTCTCATTTCGATGGATGAACAATTTGTTAACTCGTGAACTGCCGCTGCATTGCACCATCCGTCTGTGGGACACCTACCTAGCGGAATCAGACGGGTTTGCTTCATTTCAGCTGTATGTATGTGCAGCCTTCCTTCTGCACTGGCGAAGGGAACTGCTGATAGAAAGAGACTTCCAGGTGATTAGGAAAGGAATATATTTATCTAAGAATTCAGTGTGTTCATTTTTGAAATAATTACTGTGTAACAGATCATTTAAATTAAACAGTTACAAATATATCTAGAAGGACCTAACTCAAAACCACTAACCCATGTTCAGTCAGAGCCAAGTAGCAGTCTACGAACCAAAGCTGTAAAAATTGTGAAGCTTCACATTTGATACAGTAATCATTACTACATCATTCCCACACAGCTGACAGAAAAGTACTAACAACTGACATCTTAAAACCATTTGTACTGCATTTACTCTGTAAGTACTGCCTGTTGTAGTTGGTATCCCATAATTATTTTATTTCAGCTATATTGTCTACACATCAGTGTGTCACCATAATAGTAATTACTACTGTACATTTTTATGTAAATTATGCACATTAGTGTATGTGCACTATTTTTACATCAGCAAATTGCTGAATATTTTTAGTTTCTAATCTGCCACACATTTCACTCTGCGTCACTTTTTTGATCCCACTTGGTGTCAAATGTGCATATAATATTAGCAAACAGAACTTGATGTAAGCACAAACAATACTTCATCCTGTTTATATTTTTTACTATTTTTATTTCATGAATTCAAATGTCATGAATTCTAAATACCATTTCCATCAGAGAAAGTTTGTGATGATGGCCGTAACCCATTTGATCAATTATCCTAGATAAATCTCCAGTATCCGTAACCTTTAGGAGATGGATTTAAATGCCAAACATATCTCTTCGTGGCCTGAGTTTTTCTGGCTTGGTGTGGACATCTAATTGCTACCAAGTAAACACAAAGAGACTAGCGTATGGCAAACTATGCCATTCACCAGTACATTTTAGAGACGACCATATGGTCTCATAGGACAGTAAAGGTTAATTTGAAGCCATAAAGTAATTTTGAAAGGTATTTTTGGTTAAGCACCACTGTTATAATAAATAAATAGTCTTGTATGTAATCACCATGTTCAGTATTCAGATTATCCAGTCTGGACTGTGACGCTTCTACATGTATAAGGAAAAGACTTCTTGATTGGATTAACTCATTTTGAAGAAAATAATGTGCAAAGCAGCATTTACATTTACTGAAAAATTCCCAATTCCAAGATTGTTGTTTAATATGGGACTTCTACTGCCAACATTTATAAAATATTACATTAAAATACTACTCTTTGACTTTTTATGTTCATTTGTCTGTCTTTTTAGGGTCTTATGCTGATGCTACAGAACCTACCAACTCAAAATTGGAGTGACTCTGAAATTGGTGTGCTTGTTGCTGAGGCGTATCGTTTGAAATTCACATTTGCTGACGCTCCAAATCACTTACAGAGTGGAGAGAGATGACCAGGTGTACCTTTGAATAATGTCGACCAGACTTCCCTCTTAACTGCATAAACAGGAAACTTGTGTTCTGTGAGAAATTGTAAAGATGTTACATGCAACCTCTACTTGTGTATGTGGACTGCTGCATCTACAAATGCTGTGCTGAGTAGTATGTACATAAATATTACAGTTACAGTACAGGCAAACTGTTAACCTTATAAAGGTGCTGCATTATGTACTGTTTCGTGAGTCAATACATTAAGTTTTGCTTGTCATATATCTGGAAACCCAAAAATATGCTGAATAATTAAAAATGACGACTTCAAAGAGCATTAGATGAGTTGTGTTTATACAGGTTTACCGTGAATTCAAAAACAGAATGTGCAGTTTGTTTCTACCAAACACACAGAAAAACTGTAATGAATTAAAGAATGGATCATTGCACATGAAAATGTCATATGACATAGTGCAGAGCAGCATGGTGAATATGATGCTGCGAGATTTTAGATTCTCATATCAGTATTACTGAAGATTCAATTCTTGATTGGATATGGTGCTGTGTTGCTGGGTATTTCCTGATATTTTGAATACTCGACCAACACCACAGCATCACATCCCAGAAGACTTTAATCTTTGAATATTACACTAACTGGCTGTAAATGAAGACATGCTAAAAGATTCCGAACTTTGAATTCAGAGGGTACAGACACCATTTACTTTAAGTCAGTATGCAAATAATAGAGAAATAAGCTTCTGTTGGGCCCACTTACAACTAAAATTAATGTGCACTGTATAATGTATACTCAGTTCCTACCTCACAAAGAACGATGTCCATCCCCATTATGAAGGCCAAACAGCTAACGCTGTTTAGGGAATAATCAATGTTGAACAAGAGAATCATATAAAACTCAGATACACTGTGTGCCAGCAGGCAGAGTTTTTGAATGTTAAAGCTCGTAATACACACAGTGACCCAGAGGTGCACAACTCCCAGGCACCAGGTTGCCATGGCAACTGAATTTTTTATTGCGCCAAATATTTGTGTATCCTCAATATGGAACTTGCATCATGTCACCGCTGGAATGCCCAGAATTTTGAGGCGACACCTAGCTTGTTGGGATGTGTGCGCCCATACAGTGATCACTAAACTGTAAAATTTTAAATTAATAGCATAAAATAAGGGAATTAGGTTTTCAGCTGCCAGCCTCAGTTAGTCTCTTATTGTGAGTGCTACCTATTTTATGGTTTATTTAACCCTTTAAAGACAAAGCGTATCTGCCTTATATAAGGACTCAGTGCGTACCGCGCTGTAAACACTCTCCACTTCGGTTATAAAAAACAGTCTCTCAGTGTTTTATAAGGCAAAAGTTGCTGTTTGTTCTGAGATCCGTACAAAACACACAAACGCGATGTGGGCACCACGTAGAATTTTTTAATGTTAAACCTGGTGGTACGTAAATTTACCGCTAGGCTTTAAAAGGTTAATGTTAGTCAGTATGACTGACTATATAGGATCAAATTATTAGTGAATAATGGATTAGAAAGTAGGTAGAAGGAAGCAGTTGTGTACTAACTTAAGGTGCCATCGCAGCATTTGCCAGTTGGAGCTGAGAGAACCATGCAGAACTCAATCCAGATAGCCAGTCTGCAGGCAGGATTTGAACAAAGAAGCTTCCACATAAGAAGCACCAGTAGTAGTTTAGTAGTAGTGATACGAATAGCAGTAGTACCCTCAAGTAAACCATGACCCTTTCCTTCCTGGCCTCATTATTCATTGTAATGTCACCTGTCATCTGACATTGCATGTCTGTAGCTGCTGATGAAGTGTCATACCACGTAAAATAAACTACATTTTGTACTTTTGACATAATACACTGAAGTGACCACATTGATAATTTTACATTCAGTCACACTCACATGCCACGATACTGTAGTCAGGAGAGTGACGAGGCTATGGGCTGCAACTGAGTAATTGTAGTTCAGTTCTCAGTATAGGATAAGTAATTTTCTCTTCTCCAAAGCATCCAGACCAGTTCTGGGACCCATTCAGCCTCTTATTCAATCAGTGCCAGAGCTCCTTCCTTGAGGGTAAAGTACCAAGATTAAGACTGAATGGAGCCATACCTCCACTCCCGTATATGCCTTAATGGTATATACAGAAACAATTATACATTTTTGTCTTTTGTGCATCTGACTGTTTTAGCTTTTCCTCTTATCAAGTTGCTTCAGTTTGTGCACAATGTGTACATGATAAGGCTGGAACTTCAGAATCTCCAATGCCTTATATACAATTTCAAAGACAATCAATACTGCTGATTGTGCTGTCTTGAGAGAATTTTATGGAGATTGCAACAAACTTGCAAACAGATGTTGCTAACATTTTCATCACTCAACACAGGTTGACCAGATTGCCCCTTAAAATTTGTACTTTCTGAGCCTTTGAAATGTTTTATTAATCAAAACATGGCCAACTTGCCCACAGGAGAATCTCAACATTCATGCAGTTAGACTGACAGGCTAAGTAATAATGTGATATTAGGTAGTGTTTAATAAGAAATGTGTCACTGGTAAAATTAAAGACACTGTCATGCCTCAGATGCCACAAACAACTGGCACAAGCTATGGAAAATTAGTTACAACCTATGTGAGGTTATGCACAATCATGTATGACTTATCCATGCTTTTTGGACCTATTTTAATCCATTTACGATGACTTTGTTAATGAGTCGTGTGACTTTTTCAACATTCTGTAACTGGAAATATCAGATTAGGTCTGATCTAAGAGTTTGATTCTCATCAATATTTAAACAGAGACTTTATGCGCTATATAAGTGCACAAAGAAAGTAAGGCTGGCTCTTACAACAGAGATTTTATTTTTCTCAGTCCCATCAGAACCCCAGAATCTTCTACTGTTAGTGGTAATTGTTCCCTATTATTTAGTCTACATCGAAGGGTCTGAAAAGAGTGTAAGATGTCAGTGATGTTTATGTAGTGGCAGCAGTAAGATGCCATAATGTTAGATCTGACGTTCTCAAGGAAGTGAATATTAAAAATGTCACTTTACTGTTACATGATGTATAGTTTGGTTAAGGGGTTCCTATGTTTTGGTGAAACCTACTGCACTGTTGCCTGCACTTAATGGTCAGGTGGCACTGCCTCAGAGAGAATTCCTTAGCTGAACCAGAACGAATGACAGAGGTTTCTCTTGTAATTAGATTTTGTCCCAGCACCTGGCAGTTGAGACCTGGCAGAACCAAAGGCAGACCCAAAACACATTTCAAAGCAGCATTAATCCCCCTGACACATCTCAACAATACTGTGGAGCAAATGTTTTTGATAAATTGTTTTAGTGGCATAATTATATACAATTTTCATACACTCTGGACATGAAAACTTATGCATATCATGTTACAATATAAATCAAGAGGTGTTCACTGTTTTAATTGTTCTTTAATTTGTGGACAATGGTTTTCAGTCTGCTTGTACTGTTTGTGAGAACTGTAACATCATAAAGAAATGAATTTATTGTACTACTGTAAAATAAGTTTAAAGGTAAATTGTATATCAGAGATTATATATCTGTAAAATTTTAAATATAGAGAAAAAATATTTTTAAAAATACACTAACACCATATTCATCACTGGTTCATAATTTTGTTCTGTAGATAGAAACTCTGTTGTTCGGTTACTACCAATTAAAGTAAAGTAAAAGTGTGTCCTAAAACAGGCCATGAAGGCCCAGAGGGGAAGTAGACATACAGCTGTACCTTTTCTTTAACCTCTGTATTCAGTTATTACCAATTTCCAGTGGAAACTAAAATAAATGCATTTCAAATTACTATATGGAAGTTCATCCCAACTTTATTAATGGAATTTGCATTTTCTTGCAGTCTACCAATTCTTTTCATCTCATTCATTTTCCCCTTCTTTTGCTGTATTTAATTCCAGCCATAAATATGGTAAGAAAATGTAATGTTCCCCAAGATACAGTCCCCTTGGGTATTTTTGTGAAATATCTTATTACTTTTTATTGTAAAATCTGATAGACCTAAAGATTTCTAACACTTCCACTGATGGCTTCCATTTACTTTCAGTTGGCATTATTTCAGTTATCAAATTCAGAGAAAAGGAATCTTAATTATGTACCACATACCTGTGTTACCAGTTTTTCTGCCAGACGGTACTAAGTACAGTATGAATTTCTTCTACAAACAAACATGAAAGTTGATAAATATACTGACATGTTCTGCAGCAGAACACAAGTATGAACATGCTCTGTACGTAATTTACAGATTTTGTACTGAAACACAAAAACATAAGAAGACTGGACTTGGCTCAAATCAAAGTTTGCAACATGAATACATATATTACACAACAGATTTTGCTCTTAATATGCCATTTTAGCCTACTTTCTTTCGTGAAAATGTACCAAGTAAATGAGGTAGGTTTCTCACATCACCGCGTGTGTGTGTGTCCACCATGTTTGAACCACTTTACCAATTTCCATGGAGCTTGGTATAAACATCACCCCAACATGGTATTTTAATTTGCTGCATTCAATATTAACATGACAATCACATAAACCTGTGAGTGCTAATAAAACCACTTGCTTCAGAGCTTAAGTGATTACAGTAATACCATATCTTGGAACATTATGCTACTTCGATCAGGTAATGTGTTTTTAGGATGTAAAATAACATTGTGACCATGCATTTTGATGGTCATAACTAATGAACTATTGGTGCTAGATACAGCACAAAACATATCTACACATAGCATATGAAATAACATTTGCATACTAGCAATTATAAACATCACAACAGTATGAAAATTTGAGGTTATATCCAATACATTCAAGTTGCATGGAATCCATACTTGATAAGTTTTTCGCTGTTGTGATGATGATGATACATGAGAACTACAAATCTGTGCAGCAGGAAAGTAGAGTTCTGCTCAGAACTTGCCTCTCTGTAATGGTCTTCACTGACACTTAAAGAACTTCATACCTCAACTACAGCTTTTCATAACTGTCGAATGATGGTGGTGATGGTGATGATGACAGGACACTGTACAAGGATACAGACATGAACGTTGTGTCTTTTGTCACAATATTGATTCACGTCAACTCTCAACCGATTTGCTTAGGTATCTGCAGTAACTGTCAGTAAACTCTTAAGTTCAAACTCTTTCTTTATTAAACTTACTGGTTTGTGTTTGTTTGTTCAGGGAAGAAATTACATATAGTTAACCCTAGCTGTCACATGTGTTTTACTTAAAGTTGGCTATTGCTATGCATCAGGGCACACATATTTCCAAAACTCTAGGAGTGATCTCAAAATTCTAGGTGCCAAAATAGTGACATGAAGCACAGTCCACGATGAGGACCCACAAATATTAGGTGCCATTGTACAAAATTTAGTCACCTCAGCGACCTGACGTCCGGGATTTCTATATCCCTTGCCAAGATCATTATTAACTTCACTGCAATCTTGTTTATTCTCCACATAGCAATAACAGGTCAAAAACAAATGGCATTAAATTTACATGAGATTGGCTGGTTCCTGAATTTTTAACAAAACTGTGTGAACTGCATAAATTATTCAGCACTGGGTAAATCAAAAAGATTACACTTTGTATAGTGAGATGAAAATAAGGGGACAGAGGCAGTGCCCAAAGTGTGTGTGCTATTGCAGGATGCCTGAGGACAACCACCAAAAACCTCATTTGTGACAGTTGGCTTCTGAAACTCTCAAGTACAATTTACAGACATTAAGACTGAGCTATTCTGCTCAATTACAGAATCAGTTTTGCTATATGTAATCCTTACAGATGATCAAACTCAATAAAACTATCATTAAAGTTGTATGATCAGAGTACAAAAGGCAGTGTCTGGTAGGGAGGTATTCCGGTTGCTACATACAGAATGTTCATTTGAAAATGCCACCAGCCTTGTAATACAGTATAATTGAGAACACTACAATACTCTATACAATACAGAATACCAAAAGTATTTGTTACAATAAACACTGAAATTGGCAACTCCCCTTGCAAATCAGACACATTCTTCTTTCACTATGTTGTGTGTTGTGACCACCGTCTTAAAGTGAATGTTCATACTCTATGCTGTAAGGATCATTGCTGTGTACATGTCCTCTCACATGTGCCATAACACTAAACTTGACAGACAGAGGCTGAGGGATCTTGTGGGCCAAAACCACTACAAAATCAACCATTCTCATAGTAATGCCATAATTGATGTATCAGCTCTCCTGCGATGTGGTGCTGCATCACATCCCAGAAGCACTGATAACACATCCACGCCACTGCAAGAAGTTAAAAATGTGCAATGCCGTGACTGTTTGCACAGTGTGGCAGGTGAACTCAGCATGTTCAAACCACACATTCGTCTTTTCGTCAATCTTCAGAAAACTGATGAAATGGCGATGGTGTGATAACACTCTTCCTTAAGTCTCCTCAATGAGTAATGAACCAATACATAAATACAGACATATGTATGTACATATACATTACACACACACACACAAAATATACACAGTATACAGAATTATTACAGTGCAAATACTATAAACATTTTATATAAACTATTCTAGATGACCT
This sequence comes from Coptotermes formosanus, assembly GCA_013340265.1. NCBI lineage: Eukaryota > Metazoa > Arthropoda > Insecta > Blattodea > Rhinotermitidae > Coptotermes > Coptotermes formosanus. Next base: position 1,186,011 of record BLKM01000905.1, on the reverse strand, counting down.
TTACACATAAAAGTTCATCTACAGATTAAAAGGAGTGTGTATTTACGTATCTCCTTAATGCTACTTTAAGTTGTGCCTTTTCATTCGTAATTTCATGCTGAGGAACTGTGCACAACACATCATTTTCACTGAGTGAAAGAGGTTGATAAACATACAAGGTGTCAGAACTCCACCATTAACTGTTCTTACTGTCCGTTTATCCCCTGAAATAGAATCATGCTTCACCTGAAACTGTCATTCAACACTCAAATATTATTATGGATGAAGCATTGTCAAAATACCAGTTACACTGCACCAAGTTATGACATGCTGAATGAAGGAAGCTGTTTGCTTCCAAGGTTGTCAAGGTCAAATAGTTAACCACATCACTGACATTCTGAGATGCTGGATACATACCCAGTATCAATATACAGCATACAGGGACTCTGAACTCACGTTGAATGACACATGAACGCCCAGTACTTTCAAATCACATTTTTAATAGCAGAAGAATACTACCGCCAATTTTACACAAAAACGTATGGTACTGTCTTTCTGTGACTGGTGTAATCATGCCTGAAACAATCTGTTAAGATACAAAGAATAATTTCACATAAGAATCTCTGTGGAACATACCTACCTTCCGCACTTCCCACAAATATGGTTTTGGTTCTGTCAACACTTGCATTGGTTGTGATAAAGTCAGATAAGCTGTTTGTGTGCTGTATTATTGGAGGAGTCACTACTGCATTTTAGTATTTATTTATTGTAGCTATACTAACCTGACCTATTAATTCATAAAAGTAACACCAAACCCCTAATACATATCATCTAACCATTCCCCAGCTTTACCTTGAAACCTCATAAAATTTAAATTTCTGCTATCCACATGACGGGGCACACGGTGGCGCAGGTGGTTGAGGCACTGCACCACAAACCGGAAGGTCACAGTGTCGACTCCCTATTGTGTCACTGGAACTGTTTATTGTCGTCATCCTTTGGTCGCACTATGGCCCTGGTGTTGACTCAGCTTCTAACAGAAATGAGTGCCAGGAATATTTCCTGGGGGGTAAAGGCAGCCAGTGCATACGGCTGACAACCTTACCGCCTTCATGTGCCAACTATCTAAAAATCTGGGAGCCTCAACCTCCTGGAACCCTAAGGGCCTGTCCAGGTCTGTAATTGGATTGCTTTACCTTTACCTATCCACATGAGAGGCAATTTTATCTGTAACTATTCACATTATTATTGGGAACTGATATACCCCTTCACTCTCTACCATCTTGTGTCTTCCATACCAACTGGAGTCTCCATAACCTTTCTACTAATACTCCTTTAACCAGCACTATTGGACCTCCACGAATCTGACCTCAATTTGCGTCTTCCATTTGTAACTGTTTAGGCCTTACAAAATAAGTGACACTTTGCTCTCTGCTTGTCAATCAGAATTGGATGACTTCAGTATTAACCATGACATCCACGATGCAACTTGGATTTCTTCACAGAAAGATTTATGTCAGACTTCATCTGAAGGTAAAATGGAAATTTTGAAAATGAGGATCGGTGCTGAAGCTGTGACAGTAATGAATGCCACACCAGAACCTTGGCCAACCACAACATCCAAACTTCAAAATAAGAATTAGTGTGTTGGAGCTCTCATTCCAAGAAGAATTCGGCCACGTATTATCATAAGTGTACATAGCTCTTCATATAAAGTACAGTCATGTCAGATTTTAATCAAATCTGAATTTTCTTTACAGATTTTGAAAAATCCTCGACTATCAAATTTCATGAAAATCTGTCCTGTGGGAGCCAAGATGTTCCACAGAGAGACCGGCAGATGGGTGGATGGCTGGACAGACAGACATGATGAAGCTAACAGTCCCTTTTTGCAATTTTGTGAATGCACCTAAAATGGAAAGGAACGAAATATCAACCCCCAAGCAATTAAGAAACTTGATGGAATTAATTTACTTACGGCATGTACAACGCATCCCAGAATATTCCCAAAGCAGTAATCATTAAGTTGTCATTACCGTTACCACCACATACAAAATTTTCAGCTCTGTATTTCTGAGGCCACTGTAGTATAATTCTTTGCTTTGAGGTACATGTCGTAGTGATGCATTATCCATCTGACATGAATGAACTTGTTGGGTGCTTCTGCTACTACTCATCCGAGGAAAGTCATGCTTGAATTGTTACTATCCTCATATCAACACCTTATGGAATGCCATGCTCGTTAGATGTTCTCTGCTTTATAGACGTATAGTAACAGGTTGATCACTGCCTCAAGACACGCTACCAGTATATGGTACTGGTACTTACACGAAACATCTGTGTATAACAGATGTTACAGTCATTTTAACAGGCACATTTTTAAGAATTTACAGTAACTAAGCATTTACAGTAACTATAAGTTGCAACAAAAATTTAATACATGTGACACAATCTGAATCACTGTAATGATGGAACATACTGTCTATACAGAACCCTACATTTTCAGACTGTGTATGAAGCCAATAGAACATAATATTAAAGGTTAACAGGCACAACAAAGGGCCAAAAAATTGAAAAAGTACATCATTTTTCTGGATAATGCAAGGAAATGGAGGAACAATGAAGACTTATTGGGTACAAGTTTTGTCAAAGCTCATTCTGTAAACCTAAAAGGGACAATTACAATAGATTGAAGACACAGATGTTACGTTTGTGCCAGTCACATAAGTACACGCATATCATTAATAACATCATTTCCCTTCCAAATTTTAACAAAAAAGAAAGAACGCACAGTTATATCCCAGGTTACCTTATAAAAACAATTTTCTTCTCATTCAACGTGTTTCTGTGCCTATAAACCACATTCCAAAACCTAGCTGTTTCACCACATAAAACTTAAAATACGTTTCATTAACCCTTTAAAGACGAAGTGTATCTGTTTTATGTAAGGACTCAGTGCATACCGCGCTGTAAACACTCTCCACTTCAGTTATAAAAACCAATCTCTTAATGTGTTATAAGGCAAAAGTTGTTGTTTGTTCTCAGATCCGTACAAAACACATAAATGCAATGTGGGCACCATGTAGAATTTTTTAATGTTAAACCTGGTGGTGTGTAAAGTTACCGCTAGGCTTTAAAAGGTTAACAAAGACATACTTAGAAATGTATGTACTCCTCTACCAAATGCATCCACTTTAGTCAATGGCTGGTTGAAGCTGCCTTTCGCCTGTCTTCCAGGTATTGTCCCAGCAGCACTGCTGGCATCTGGTACATTTCATACGGATTGGTGACTTTCACCAAGCGAACATCTTCTTTTGCAGAATCAAAACCTATTAAAATGTTTTACAAATTAGAAAAGCGCTTTATGTACATCCATGAATGTCCACATGTCAAAAAAAACTAAATGTTTCATATACGCTACATGAAATTGACACATTACAGCAGTACATGCTAGATAAAGGACGGTGAGGCAAAAATGTACAAAATATGTAACACCTGACACCACAGCAATCAAATAATAGAAAAATGAGGCCTGTCAGAACTAAGTGAGCTACTTAATGAACAAATTCTTTACTCTATTTGTCCACAAACACATACAGGAGGTAGATATAACAACTTACACGCAATGACACTGTCGGGGAACAGGTCAAATGATGTACAACCAAATAAATAAAACCCAACTCATATATGATGTTTGAAAAAAATACAAGTTTTCGAACCACCAAAAAAGGGTTGGGGGGTGGGGGAGGCTGAACTTCGTCAAAATATACTTAATATTGTACATTTTCCATGCAGTCTTTTGCAATAACTTTTTATTATTCCAACTACTGCACATAATCTCTTCACGTGTGTTCCTCCTACATGTTTCAGCTGTTACTTCCAGCCATCTTCAGGCAGTGAACATCAAATGGTTCACACAGCAGCAGTCTATCATCAATGGCACATCATACCTTCATCCCTACATAGTCATTATCACAAATATGCGTTTCAAGTTTCAGTACAATAAAATAGAGGAATGAATAAAATAACAGTAATGAATCAAATATTACAGTGGTGCCTAACATATCTACAAAATATACAAAACTATGTCTATATAAGACACTATACATGCCTGTATCCAAACATCAGTCTTGACCCACTCACAAGTGGGTCAAGACTGACACAGCAATGACTATGTAGCAATGAAGGTATGACGTGCCACTGATGACAGACTGCTGCTGTGTGAACCACTTGATGTTGACTCCCTGAAGATGGCTGGAAGTAACAGCCGAAACATGTACGAGGAACACACGAGAAGAGATTGTGTGGTGTAATTGGAATAATAAAAAGTGCATATTCGTCAAAATAAGCATCAAGACTGGCAAATAATGAATATTTTGAATCAGTTATTTACAATTATGTAACCAATTACTTGTTTATTTTTAACAAATTTATTGTAATATTAAGTAAATCTGAATTCTCTAAGTTACACACAGCAACTTCACAATTACATCTAAAACCATTCAGGAAGTAAGCTACGCACAATATCACATGGGTTAAAGCAACATTTTTACACCTGACACCTGTAATGTACAAAGTTAAAAAATGTATAAGGAAACGAATTACCATTTTAGTCATTCTGTCCTTCTATAAAGCTTCTGCTTCAAATATCTTAAGCTACAGTCACCTATCAAAACTCAACAAACTATAACTGTACCCAATTAAGACAATCAATAACTCCATCCAAGAAAAGTACTGAAATGTCAAATTGCAGCAGTCTTGAAACAGCAGTAACCAAAATGTTCACTGTCAAGGCAACACTTTAATTACAGACACGCAACTTTAACTACACTGGCAGCTAAGAAGAATAAAAATAAGATGTCCAAACACATACACACTCTTCAAATTCTGATAAAATTTGACTGATCCATCAAAGCTGCTACATAATATTAAAAAATACTGTTCCACACAAAGAAAATAAAAAAACCCCATGGCACTATATTAACTACCACCATGTCTGTTTTATTTTGCTTAATATTTGAAACATAAAGATGATGCCAGCCATCATGTCCCATGAAAGTCATAAAAGTGTGACATATTAGCTAAAAGACCCTATTTCAGCAAAAGTGAATAATACAGAACTCCACAGTGAGGGTTCCTATTAGAAGGCCACTGAGCTGCAACCCATTCTTTAGGCAATGTATACCTAAAGATTATCAGACAAACTGCTTCTTTCACACCATCCTTTACTCTATCATACTGTCCCCCATTCACATTTAGTTCTGTGATCTAACATTCCCACACTTATGATACTTTTGTACCGACTCTGACTCCAACCTCAATCTAAAATCTTAACTAGATACTCCAACTCCAGAGCCCTGATAACTACAATACGCATTAGACTTATACTTAAATATACGTTATAAGCCTAAAAAGTAGCCTGATGATTTACACGGTGGTGATGAAATATCTTACAGTTTTACCATTGTTAATACATATTGAGCTTTTATGAAGGAGTCGGAGTTGGAGTTTTAAAAATTGAAGAATCAGAGTCGCAGTCAGAAGTTTTGTGTACCAACTCCACAGCCCTGGTTACAAGTAAAACAACAGACACATACAAAACTTACTGCATGAAATAAGGCAATGGTACTGGGACACTGCATGTAACAGCAGTCTCTCATAACTGGATAGAGATGACGAAGTGTAAGTACCACACGGCATTTTTGAGAAGAAGTCTACGACCTGAGTTTCCAAAAACTCCAGCATACCCTAAAACAATATCCAGTGAAATTTTATTCTTAAAACTGAGCACTAATGAAAACATTTTAACCATACATGCAGATACAAAATATTACTCAATACCAATACTAAGAAAGGGGAAAAATGCACAAATATTAGCAAACAGGATAATCCAAGGTATTTTACCTCACATCACATCACATCACAAATTATATAAACCTTCATCACTTGTACTGTATCTATTTTAAAAAATATTTTGTAACATTTGTTTCTCAGAGTTGTTTCAATGTTCCCTCATGGAAGGTCACATTTGTCATCCAATTGTAATGTCATGTAACATTAGCAGCCCGACTGAGCCACATACTGTACAGAAGCATTAAAAGACTGAAGTAATGCACTGTGACTGACACCCTACCTCCCTCTTTTTCATTCTCTTCCTATGGCACTGACAATGTCTGCATCAGTAGTGTGTTAGAACCTGGGTCACATGCATCACTTTGCAGCCTTTGAATATGGGTTTCTTCCTCAACATTTTCAAAATCTTTCAAACATCTACCAAATTACCCATTTCCAGCATGCTTGCTTCTTCTTCATTAGAGAAACCCAACAAATCATCATCTTCTAAATCTCGAAATGTCTGAAACCTTACACAGCTGTGTGGAGAGACAAAAACCTATTTTAACATATCCATTTCTATAAATTTGCAGGGTTTGCATTAAACCCACTACTGCTGCCTCCTGATTCCTTCAGCTTGCCACACTTGCATGAAATTCCCCAGAGTTCAAACATTCAACATGTTTTTGTATGAATATGTTCCTAAAGAAATCACAGAAACTGGGAGCAACTCACGTGCTACCCTTGTATGACAAATAGTAGCAAACTGGTGAATATTTTCAGTTTCATTTGCCTTTGATTAATCACATCACTGCACGATACGTATATCACAAAACACAGTACCTTGCAGATTCAAAGGAATAAAGTGAAACACATTTTCAGGTGCTTATTAGTACCTTCATAACTGTTACTGAAAATTAAAACAAAAAGAAATGAACTCACATTAAAAAGTTAAAGAACATGCTGGACTCCTCCATACACTTGTTTATCATGAATAGACCTTACCAGTGGTACACGATTCCTTTTCAGGACATTACGGAGGCCAGTTTTGATGTTTCTGAAGGCTTCTTCTCCAGTCATCGGCACGTTAGAAGGAAGGAATACCACCTTCTTCCTAGACCTTTCACGGAAACCATTATTTGAAGTAACCATCTGTTGCACTTCTTCACTACTGTGAATGAAGTCATCCCAGGCCTGAAAAAGGAAAAACTGCTGCTATCTTCTTCTGTCAGCTTTCTGAAATTCAATGTCAGAGTTTCATTCACACATATGCACATAAATATATTTTACATAAACAGTTTGAGACCAAGTTTTTTTTTACAGACTTGCAGCTGAAACTTGTACCGTTGTCACACATCATTTGAACGTTCAAGACTTTGGTAGCCCTTAGAACTTCATTAGCCAGTACATATTTTATTTCCACAGAAAGTGGCTGTCAAGTTCTCAACATATATAGTGAACGGTTTTTCTTTTGACTTGATTCTACCTTTTTTACTTCAACAAAGTAATTCAGTATCTGAAATAAGGTGCTGAGGAAGAAATTTGTGCCTGTTAGAGAGGAAATAACACGATGATGAACAAAACTGCATAAGAGAAACATCATGATTTGTATACCTGACCAATATGAGGATCAACAAAGGAGGAAGGTTGCAAGGGGCATGGCATGTGGCACACATTGAGGAGAAGTACATAAAGGGTATTAGTCAGGGCAACCTGAGGGAAAGAAACCACTTGGAAAACCTATACATAAATTGGTGGATAATATTTAAATGGACCCTGAAGAAACAGGATGGGAGGGTGTGGACTGGATTCATCTGGCTCATGATAGGGACAAGGGGGAGGGGGGTGGGGGCTTTTTAACATGGCAATGAACCTTTTGGTTCCATAAAATAACAGGAATTTCTTGACAAACTGAGAAACTATCAGCTTCTAAAGAAGGGCTCTTCTCCAAGGAGTTAGTCAGTCCTGTAGTATCACACTCAACCATGGAGGGTTCCATGTTCTGTGTTCCTGCAAATCAGTCAGTGAACTGTTATTTGCATGAAAAAGAAGTCGGCATACATCAGTACCAATGCAGTAATGTAAAGCCTGTGTGAGGCAACATGTAGGAAATTAGCCCATTAAAGGATAAGCTGTGAAAGATGCAGTCTTATGTCCTTTCTATCTTTCGTGTCATTCACAGGCCTGTGGTTCAACACTACCAGAGAAAAAATTCAGTATAAGATCATTCACAAATCACTTGAGTAACAACAGCTGCATAATAGGCATGCCGAGTGGTAACATTTTCTTCCATTTACTGGAAACACAACCCAAAATGGTGAGAACTTTTTTTGTCCAGAAAATCAACAATGTCTGAAGAAAAAATTCACCCATAACAAATTACCCTCTTGAGTGACGCTGTTTTTAGCGTGTAATAGCAAATGCAACAAAACAAAGAGAGAACTGCTCAACCATGATACGCTTGTTGATCATGTTTAATACAATACCATGTAGAACTACAGTACTGCAAAACATTCATACAATTTTTTAAATACATAAACCAACCTCTAAACAGTCCCTGTCATGCAACAGTCTTTGAAAAGCATCATTAGAATTTTGGACTAGATCATGGATAGACACTTCACCAAGTTCTTCTTCTTCCAGCAATGTCACGAGCTGGTTCACTGCAAGCACACGCATACACAAAAAACTGACATCACGATTAAAAATTACTGTCTTCTGGGACAATTTATAGTTTGGTGGACATGTACTAATATTTCAAATCCGATGTCAAGGCTCATTATAGTAAGGATAGGCAACTGACAGCATAATTATTACAGTTAGGTTTTTGCAATATCCACACGATCAAATGAACTCTGTCCTCAACATACAGCATATACAGTGAAGTCCCATTATAATGAGCCCTTCTATCCTTCTACATCATACTACCTTTTTACATCATTTTACATTTACTGTAAACCATCAGTATGCCAAAACTTGGCCTTTGTCAGAACAGGTTGTCAAAACTTGGCCTTTGTTAAAACAGGTTGTCAAAACCATCTCAAATATCAGGAATAAAGACATTATCAAATTTCCAGCAGTTCAATTCTTAGTTTATTATTAAGAAATACTGATTAAAGTAAGTATCTAAAATACTGTAAATACTGTATTTTCCACAAACTACATTCAAACCATTATCATGACGACGAGACCTCTTCCTGCCCAAATGCTTTCTCTGGGTGCAGAATGACATCGGCACTGACGGTAATCTACTACGAAGACGTCTTGCGGCATGGTTAGCTGATGTTAGAAGATCATCTTCACGTGAAGATCCGGCATGATCATCATCACTTGAATCGGGAATACTATAAAAATAAGCTGCTGACAACAACAAAGTTCACAGAGACAAAAGAAAAATACTACGTATTTTGTCCTCACAGCAAGCTTTCTTCACGAAACCACAGGGATGAAATACAGGTAAACAGAGGCAAGAGATCTTCTGTTGGTTTTATGATCACATAATAATGTTGCTATGGTAGAGATGCAATAATTTTCCTTAAAAGTAAATATTTCTTCTTGTGTTTCCTTGATTTTTTAAGAGTTTCTGTAACGAGTCATGGAAACTTAGAAAGGGAATGAGAGGTTGGGTTTCCGTCCTTACTTTGATATTTGGCACAACTAGGACAGCAGAGTTGTCAGCTCTATGTGCCAGTTGCACTTCACAACAACTCCCCCCCACCAAAAAAAAATCCTTGGTACTCATTTCTGTTAGAAGCTGACAGAGCCACAGGGCTACAAAAATGTGGACAGAAGGATTACGTCACTTGAAAAATTTCCAAGGACCCCACCACAAATTGAGCCCAGCACCCGCCATCTTGTGGCACATGCCTCAACCAACTGCACCAATGCTCACCCCCATTTTCATTATTAAACATACAAAATAATAAGTGTTTACTACATTAGAAACTGACAAAACATACGACATGTCAAAAGCATATCATGGCTGAACCTTACAACACCAAAATACTGTACTTAAGAGATGGGAGACTTAACATGTTTTTAGTGGACTCATTCATTACATACACACCTGGTCCACTGTACCTGCCAGTGGTGGGGACAGTCTTCTAACTCAGTTTTCAGCATTACTCAGAATTGCTCCATTAACCTTTTAAAGCCTAGCGTTAACTTTACATACGACAAGGTTTAAAAATTCTACGTGGTGCCCACATTGCGTTTATGTGTTTTGTGTGAATCTCAGAACAAACAGCAACTTTTGCCTTATAAAACATTAAGAGACTGGTTTTTATAACCGAAGTGGAGAGTGTTTACAGCGCGGTACGACCTGAGTCCTTATATAAAACAGATACGCTTCGTCTTTAACCTTTTAAAGCCTAGCGGTAACTTTACGTACTACCCGGTTTAACATTAAAAAGTTCTACGTGGTGCCCACATTGCGTTTATGTGTTTTGTACGGATCTCAGAACAAACAGCAACTTTTGCCTTATAAAACATTAACAGATTGGTTCTTATAACCAAAGTGGGGAGTGTTTACAGCTCGGTACGCACTGAGTCCTTATATAAAACAGATACGTTTCTTCTTTAAAGGGTTAAACTCTGTTCAACTCTTACTACATCATCAAATATTTTGCCAGTCCAGCTTATTTCAACTTCAGGAAACAGAAAAAAGCCACAGGCACCAACATCTAATGACTCCGGTTTTAAACGTTTTGCCTCTTTATTATAACACAAGGTATTACAAAGTCATATATCTTCTAAGTGCCCTGTGTTCATTGGACCTGTACTTGATCCAAAATTAACTGTGATCAGAATTCATAAATGAATAATACGGAATCACATGTGATTTTATGTCTCAACATCAGGAGCTTATTCCTGAAGTCATTCCCCATCAGAAATGTCACATAAACATGGGTCAAATTTATCATTACCTGCATGTTAAAAAAATAACAGTGTACAAGTTTAATTATGCAAGATGTTCAATAAAGATGATTCTCTAAGTCATAAATAAAATTCATAAATAAAAGTCATTGCAATGTTAAATGCAGCTCACTTATCCCACATAATCATCATTACTCTTCAATACAACACCCAAGCACATCAGTGCACTTGCACCATCACAGCATCAGTTTAAAAATCTCCCTGCAGTAAAAACTGGGCTCTTCCATTTGCAACCATGTAAAAACAGACACTTGAACTTCTTCATTTTTGTGGAACAGGCAACCTCCAAAGTGTTGCTTCAGTGGCCCAAAACAAATGATCTGTCATGATGTGTGATCCTTCAGCATGAACTCGCACCCCACGCAACCGGCCTCAAATAAGAACATGAATATTTCTAGAAAAATTTGGATGTCTTACTGTAACATTATTATCTCTAAGAGCTGCAACATTTAACATTTAAGTGTACATCCCATTTACTCATGTACCTTTAAATATGTGTAATAAAATCCAGTTTTGCTAACCAACATTATTTGATGTTCATAGTCTTAATTACAAACTTATTCACTGCAAAGGAAGAGTAAATGAATCCTTGTGACTTCCTATCGGACCTGGTATCAGTGACACAAAAATTCTCTCCAAGTAATCCATGTAAAGAAATATGTCAAGGGCGCACCCAAGGGAGGGGGGGGGGGGGCTGCCAGGCTGCAGCCCCCCCAAAACCAAAATTTAAAAAACACGGATTTTGTAGATGTTATGATATCAAAAGTTTTACGTGATTTACTCTTCAGCCGAAACCAGCCACTGAAATTGGCTGATGGCTAGTACATTAGAATTTTGAAAAATGGATTAATAAAATTAAAAAAAACAAGAAGATAGGCCACTGATTGAGTTAAAGAACCTGTAGTTAAATTTGTACGCATATAAATGCAGCTGCAAACAGCGTTATGTTGTACATACAACATGATTTTTATAACAATTTTTAAAATCAAACATAAATTATATATAGCCTCAGGGTCAGCCCACCCCCAAGGAAAAATTCTGGGTGCGCACATGAAACATATACACAATACACAGTAAAAAATGTCGAACACACTAAGGAAATGAGACACACAGTTCATGGGTTCACACACACAAGATGTGATCAGAAAGTTTCTGGACTGCCCACCAGATTACACCACTGCAACAAACCCCCTCACAGCAGCAGTCTCCGTGTCCAAAGATGGCTGGTGAAGTCTGTTCCACTCTGACATACATGCTGATATTTTTTTTTGTATGCATGGAATTCTGCACCATGAATTCATACCACAGAAACGAACTGTGGACAAAGATTTCTACACAGATATATTGTAAAAAACCTGAGACATGGCACACTGGACACTAGTTTCTCCATCACAGTGCTCCTGCCCACTCTGCTCTGTGCAGAAATTTCTGGTCAATAATGGCATGACTGATTTCCCCCACCCTTGATATTGTGACTTTTCTTTTCCTGCAACTCAAATTAGCATGAAAAAGATTTCATGTCAGCAGGATTCAAAAGTAATCATAGGCTACACTTGCAGGGTTCCAAACAGGAATGCTGGCAAATGCGTCCAACCATGGCACTATTCCTGGGCTTAAGGACTCATGTCTCAAGGTGACAGCATGGAATACCAAGTAAATGCTGTTATAATTTAAAAAAATGCACTGTCCAGAAATTTATGATCAACCTTGGTATATACCTCAGGACATTCACTTCACCGTCAAACACATAACCCTGCACACCAAATGCACTGATATAAACCGTCCACTTTACACTTGTGTGTTCACTCAAAACAGCAAACACAACACACAGTTACATGCAAGTTAAGTAGTTCTAGCCTTTGTGTCTGTAAGCCATATCTCTTCCAGTGAAGATTACTACTAAGTTGCAGACGAACCTCCCGGTTTGTGTATAAATTTAATTTACACTGCCGTCTTCCAGTTTATTTATTTACTTACTTACTATTGGAATGAAACACAATATGCAGAGGGTTCTGAGCAATGACAACATGTATCTGGTGGATGCTGTCAATATTTGGAAGAACCTGCTGCCTCCCCATCTTTGGAGTATATCCTTCACACGATGGGAGCTTGCTCCCCCAAAATTTCTTTTAACCACTTAAAAGACTAAATGATGTTGTAACCCACAACAGAATAACAAATATTATGAATGTACACACAAACAGAAGGGTGCCCCATATCTTATCAAGCACCTCCACTGGAAGTTAATGTATAATTACATTAATGGACTACAAATACCGGCGCTAAAAATGCAGAACTCGCATGTGCTGTAAGACTATCATCTAAATCTTCTAATGCTGAAAACTCAAACCCTATATACCTTAAGTATCTATTGCTATCAGTTTGTTACTTTCTTGGGTATCGGTCACACTGCCCTTGCTGTGGCTGTGAGTACAAGAAGAATTAATACATTACATACTTTACATAATCAACAATTAAACAGCAGTAATGTATGTCAAATCTATGCTGGAGTTATGCAATCTCTCCTTATTTCGGCACTTGGGAATTTACCTACACATACGAAGCGCTTAGTCTGACGGGACAAACGTTAAGTGGCGGCACTCAGATCAAATACAACTTTCACAAACAGAGCACAAATAACCCCAATGAAAACCCTGATTCAGTATAACCAAAAGGCGTAATCTATGTCCCTGCATAACTTCAGTAATATTGCAGTACATAAATGTGAATCTTACTGAAGAGATTCCTCTGATGAAGCATATATTCCCAACTTGGGATCGCTCTTTCTAATAACGCCCATTCTCAGTTTCAGGACGCAGATACAAACTTCGTCGCCGCAGCACGAATTACTCTAATACCAAGTTGCACACAACAACACTTTCGTGCGAAATTTCTAACCACAGATCATCTATGACTGTGTGCCCAAGGAGATCCGTGTTGTCGGGACGGTTCGGGACACCAGTTGGATAATTGGCGCTTCCAGATCCACGCAGCCAACCATTCAGTTATCCGTGACAAGTGCTGTCCTATGCACTGATCATCTAGTGTATCCTATGAGCCGGGATGGAGCTCTTGTCTGTGTGTTTAATTACCAAGGTAACTTCTATGGTTGATTGTCGTTGATAGAAATTGCAGAGATTTATCCGATTATGCAGAAAGAAATGAATATCGCTTGCAATAGAAACCTTCTTAGCACAAAAGGCTACTTTGTTTTAAATCAACAATAAATAAAAAGTATTTTTATCAGCAGTTTAAAACCCACCACGAATTGCGCCATTGGTGCTTCTCTTGTTTGAATTTCGAAACGTGACCTGTGCGCCATCGTACGTCACATGATTTCAGTCATTGATTAGAAAATCTAGCCTCAGGAAGCAAGAAATTTGTTTTTGTACGAGTATATTATGTTACGCTCACGTGTTGCATATACGTTTATCGGAACTGCGTCAATTGCATTAACAATAATAAGTAAGTGTGTGGTTGCATTTGTGAAATTTTTCACGATTTGGTAGGGAGACACCAAATTGTTCTTATAGAGAAACAGAAATTATTTCTTTCATCAGTATAACGTAGTTGATTTCATTTTTGAGATGGTTATATGGAAGCCAGCATGGATGTTTTTAAATTTTTTATATTACCGTTATAAAAATGTGTTCCTTTTCACTAAAGTTTTGTCGCAAGAGGGTAGTTCATGATCTCCATATCACTATGTTTTTCAATTCAATTCAATTTATTTAAACATTCCATAAATCCATCTAAATGTAGTATGCTGGATACAGAACTTGTCAATAAAACCACATACACACTATCTGCAGAATGCAGATACAAAGAGCATAAAAATGAAAACAATAAAGAATTCGGTATTGCAATGTTGTTAGCTCATCTCTACCGAATCAGACTATAATAATTTAAGTACAGGAAGATAATTTTGCGGTATGGTCATAAAGTAGGCCAGTTGCTGGACCTGCTATTACAGCCTGTTTCTGTGTGGAGATTACGGTTTGTCAGAGTATTATGACACTGTTGATTGGTAATTTTGTTACTGACGTTTTGGAGGATTATTTTTCCCCCATTTTCAGGGTAGTCTGAGAAGAAGAAGTTGATTGGAGGAATGGCTGCAAGTCGGTCAGAGTAATAGAGTTACATTACAGTTGATGGTCAGTCAGTCATTCAGTCTTCATGTCGAGTCCATCTTGGGACTCATGACAAGATTTTAGTCTGTGTATTGAATACTGCTGTCCGTCAGTCTTGTGACAAGCATGCCAGTCTGCTTGTTACAAGTGGTTGGGAGAGTGGGTTGCCTGATAGGGGGAAAGAGTGCGTGAGGTAATAATCATAGCAGGGCAATAGTTTGTTGTCACAGTGATTTACAGTAGTTTTGTTTTATAAGGATTTGATATGATACACGTATATGCAGATATGTGTGTCCCGATCAAAATTTTCCATTCATAGAAGTTGTAAGTGTAGGACTTAAAAGGGCATTATTATGAGTTACTGTGAAATTTATAATGGACAATAAAGAAGCGTTATATCGATTAAAGTATTGTGTGAAATTTGAGACTCATGGTAGTGACAGTTAAGATTACAGTCTCATGGAAAGTGGTGCCATGTCATTTTGTAGGTATTAGCACTTTTAAGGAACATACTGGCTCCATCTTTAGTTTCAGCCCTGAAGTTGTAAGCTCTAGGTTTGTGAAATGTTGGTACCATCTACAAAACCACCAGGTGTCACATGCAGAACCATAATTTTAATTAAAATATAATGTATATTTTTGGTGCCAGAAAGATTGCACAGCTGACTGCTAGTTTTTTTTTTCTCCACCAAAAATTTTTTATAAGTGATATAAAAGCGTTATACTTTGTTACAGTTCTCTATTATGTCCTTACTGGGAAAGGAGAGCGTGTTAGTCTTGGCTGGTAAGTTTGACTATTAAGAAATATCATAAAGCTCTAAGGCAAACGTGGTCATTGTAATCTCAGTTCCTCAGCGTACGGAGAAAGAATTTTTTTTGTCATAATGCTGATAACAGATTTTCAGTCAAGAATGTACATTGCTGATACAGAGTTTTCTTGGAATATGTATCAACTGAAGGGATGAATATCTTTTGTTGCTAATTTAATCCAGGGCTGTGGAGTTGGAGTCAGAAGGAATTTTTGGTGGAGTCAGAGTTGGTAAAAATGTACCAACTCTACCTCCTAACTCGATATAAAATCTTAAACAGATACTAACTATAATAGCCATTAGACTTATACTTAAATATAGGTCGTAAGTCTAAAAAGTAGCCTGATGATTCACATGGTGGTGGTGAAATGTCTTATGATACCATTTACCACTTTAGTACATTTACCATTATTAATACATATTGAGCTTTTATGAAGGAGTTGGAGTTTGAGATTTAAAAATTGAGGAGTCAGAGGTTTTGCATACCGACTCCACAGCCCTGATTTAATCTCTCAATGTTGATCAACATGCCAGTTAGAAACTGTTGTTCACAGTGCAGGATATAACTACAGCCATAAATTCTAGTCAAGTTGAACAATTTTCTGAAAATTTTAAATGAAAAGATTAAAAACATGCTGAGTTATAGAAGAATGTAAAATATTTGATAGATCAGATTTTACTAGTAAATATGATCCTTGGTCCAGTAATTGCATGCTTTAGGATGAGCCATTTTGTGTCACATGGGTTATTGCTTTTCAGGTTTCTGGAAAATACCAGCCCTTATATGTGGGCAACAGTTGGGATTGGCCTGTCTGTAGCACTGTCTGTAGTTGGTGCTGCTTTGTAAGTTTTATCTTCATAATTAGCTGGTTCTTGTAATGTAGATCTGAATTTGTTGTTATGCTATTCCTTTTCCTCATTTTTCAGAGGGATCCACACAACAGGTGTGAGCATTGTTGGTGGAGGTGTGAAGGCACCACGTATAAAAACGAAAAATTTGATATCTGTTATTTTCTGTGAAGCAGTAGCAATTTATGGTCTAATCACTGCCATCGTTCTGTCAGGAATGCTTGAGGTATTATAGTAAATAATATTCAGACATTAAGAATGGTGTACAAATTACCTTACTGTTATTGAAAGCAGAGTAAAAGAACATGTAACAGTTGGTAAAAGTATGACCAAGTGATGAAGGATTTGACAAAAATGCATGCATTGGTACTCAGACTGTAACAAATTTAAATTGAGAGCATAAGAACAATTGTAAAACAAGTAAATGTTGATAAAGTGTGACCATATGTTGAAGAAATTAACAAAAATTCATGCCTTGGTACTAACTTTAAGCTTGACAGACATGAAAGTGCTATGAAAATTTCAGTTTCGTATTGGTAATGTTTCTTTTCAGCCATTTACATATACACGAGCTATGGATATTCCTGAAATTCGCAATCAGAACTGGCTGTCTGGTTACTTGATGTTTGGTGCAGGTGTAAGTGTAGGACTTGTGAACCTTTTCTGTGGCATCGCTGTGGGAATTGTAGGTTCGTGTATTTTACATATACTTCTCAAATTTTAGTCTGATTAGTTTTTCTTAGAGAGAATAATTTAATGTCCTTAATATCATCCTTTTCAGGTTCTGGTGCAGCACTTGCTGATGCTGCTAATTCTACATTGTTTGTGAAGATTCTGATTGTAGAAATTTTTGGCAGTGCTATTGGCCTGTTTGGTTTGATTGTTGGAATTTACATGGTAAGAAAATATTTGAAATGGTTAATTATAATTTTGTTTCCCGAAAGGAAAGACTTACTGGAGATGTGTTAACAACCATACCAGTTTTGTTGTAAAGTTCATCATTTCCTACCAAAAATGTACATACGAGGGGTATGTCAAAACTAAGTTCCGATCGCCTGAATTTCGCACACAAAGGTCACGAGACGGTTGCGCGTGCACACAGTTATCTTGTGAACGTTCCTGAAGGGGTATGTCATGTTTTAATCACAGTAGCAAGTAGCAGTAGCAAGTTGGAGTTGTTGAAGTATGGCAAAGCGCATCGAAAATCCTGCTGACTGTGAGATCCGTGCAGTCATCCGCTTGCTACAGGCCAAGGATATCCAACCAGCCGATATTCACAGGCAAGTGTGTGAGGTCTATGGAGAAGGAGCGATGAGTGACAGTATTGTTCGACGATGGTGTAGGCAATTTGAAAGTGGTCGAGATAACGTGCACGACGACAAACGCAGCGGTCACCCCAGCGTCGTGACTCCCGATCTCATACAGCAGATTGAGGTGAAAATCCACGAAAACAGACGCTTCACCATCACGGATCTGGCTGAATTTTTCCCAAATGCGTCACGGAAAACTGTGCGCTGGATTGTGACTGAAACTCTGCATTTTCGGAAACTCTGTGCCAGATGGGTTCCAAAAAATCTTACCCCAGAACACAAAACGAAACGTATGGGATCTGCACTTTCCTTTTTGGAGCACTACGAGAAGGACGGCGATGAGTTTCTCACACACATCGTTACCGGTGATGAAACACGGGTATCCCATGTCACCCCAGAAAGTAAGCAACAGTCCATGCAGTGGCGTCACACATCATCCCCAACCAAAAAAAATTCAGGCAGACTCTCAGCGCTCACAATATCATGTGCACGGTATTCTGGGACCGTTATGGAGTTTTGCTCCTTGATTACCGTCCAAGTGGACAAACAATCAATGCCCAGGTGTACTGTGACACCCTACAACGCTTACGCAGGGCTTTTCAAAACAAACGCCAGGGACTACTCGGCTCCGGGGTGGTGGTTCTCCACAACAATGCCCGTCCGCATATGGCTCGGCAAACAACAGCCCTACTGCAGCAATTTTGTTGGGATATGGATCACCCCCCGTACAGTCCGGACCTCGCGCCGAGCAACTACCATCTGTTTCTGCATATGAAGCATTTTCTCACTGGAAAGCAGTTCCATTCAGATGCAGAGGTGGAAAGAACAGTAAACAATTGGTTGCAACAACAGGCGGTAGACTTTTTTGACACAGGCATTCAAAAACTTGTGACGCAATACAACAAGTGCATCGATTCTGCCGGTGACTACGTAGAAAAGTAGTGTTTCGAATTGCCTAACTAGACTTACATATAACATGGATGTAGCATCATTCATTGCCAAATAAATTTTGTATCGGAACTTGCTTTTGACATACGCCTCGTAGTTCCATCTGTAAGTTTCATTAACAGGAACCAGATGCAAATACAGTAGAAATTGGTTATAATATCATAAAAGGGAATGAATACTGTATTTTGTGTCATTATAAACAAGTGCCATTATAACTGAGGAGTATAACGTTATGGTTAACAGTGACAGATTAATTGGTACCACAGAATATCTGACTCTGTAGGCAAGGTGTCATATAAACCAATGTCGTCATAACCAGGTTCTGCTGTATATTACTAGGTAATGGGAGATGAAGTAGCTCCTGTTGTTACATTTTCTTATACAAAGTATGGGAACTGTACTATTGCAAAATAATTTATTTCATTACTTTTGTTTCTTAGACTCTTGATATTCTGGTGAAAGATATGTAATGAATTTAAAGAATCTTAACTTAAAAAAGAATTGGGTGTGACTCGTATGCAAGAATAATAAATATATGATGAAGTGTGCGTTGTCTGAGAATGGTTTTAGTATAGATACTTTATGTGATCAGTTTTCTATAAAATTGTTAAGATCCAAATGAAGTTAAACAAAACAGGTGCACTAAGTTTCATGGCTACACCTGCCCTCAGGTCATTATGGGTACACAAAATTTATCAAAATTGGTATTGGTTTTGCATGGGCTACCGTAAGTATGTACAGTTGAACCTGGTTATAACAACATTGGTTTGTATGACACCTCACCTGTAGAGTCAGATTTGCTATGGCACCAATTAATTCATTACCGTTAACCATAACATTACACTCCTCAGTTGTAACGACACAAAATATTCAGTCTCTTTCATCACCTGACAACCGAGTTCGACTGTATTTCTTATTAAAAAGAAATCAAAGCAGTACACCGTATGGAATGTGGCAGGTTTATAAGAGTGATATGGAAAGCACTATTTAACCACATGCTACTGACCAGCAACTCCTTGAACTTTGTTATGGCCGCAAGTGATAGGGTTTATTGACAGCGTATGTCCTGTTGTTGACGTCTGTCAATGACATGGTAGAAAAGTATCAGTGCCAGTAGCCCTGCTGAAGCTGACTTACCTAATGTCAGAAAGACTCGAAGGAAATCAGTACATTAAAAATCATTTTCTTGCTGCAGTAATAGAATATTTAATCCTGTTTTAACTTTAAAAAAATAAACTCTCGGCATGTGTGAGTATATTGCCCTGTGGTGTATAGAGGTAAAATTGGGACAAATGGGAACACTGCATGTCATTTTAAATGTTTACCATATTTAAGAATTTTGCAAACATATTTGTACGTTGTGCATGTACAGGTGAGTACATTATAAGGGCTTCCAAATTATTACATACCATGAATACTTTGCTTAAGAAACTCAGGTCTACACAGCTTCTCAGTAGTTGGAGGAATGTCATACTGCAAGTGCAAGTGCAAGAAATGTGGATGAGAGAAGTGTCTAGTCTTGCTACAGTCAGTTGCCTCTAGAATTCTGTCCTGGGGACTTGTGCTGTAAAGTAACCTGAACTTCTTCACTTAGGTGGAAACACAATAATACAACAAAATAGGGAATGTTCCAGTTTTTGTTTTGTGACACACTCTGTTACTATGCCTGTGTGACATCACGGTAGATTCATGAATATAAGGATGGAGCATTGATGGAATGATGCTGGTAGGGGAAAACAAGTATTCAGGGGAAAGCCCATTTCAGTGCCACATTGTCCACCACAAATCTTATATGGACTATCCTGGGATAGAAACCAGGCCTCCAGGGTGAGAAGCAGTAACTAAGTGCCTGAGTAATGGCATGGCCATTCTTATTTTATGGAATTAGAATGAGTAGATGTTTTTCTTTTTCTGTTACTTTTAATTTTGCCCATAACCTAATCAGATGTTCACTCGGAGATTGACATTGTTTTCATAACATAGTTTTTAAACTCAAACATAAATTATATATAATTTTTAACCTCAAACATAAATTATATATAGCCTCAGGGGAAGCCCTCCCCCTTTTCATAACATAGTTTTTAAACTCAAACATAAATTATATATAATTTTTAACCTCAAACATAAATTATATATAGCCTCAGGGGAAGCCCTCCCCCCCCCAAAAGAAAAATTCTGGGTGTGCCAGTGGTTCAAATACTAATAATGTATTTGTTCCTTTTTTAGACTTCCAAAGTGAAGATGGGTGACAAGATGTGAGTTTGCTGAAGAAGAGCCACAGTGACAACAAAATTTATGTAATGTGTATAATAGTGTATATTTGTAGTTGTGTGATAGGGTATTGGTTGACTTCTAGATCTAAGATGTTGGTGTATGTCTCAGTGTATATAGATACTTGAAGATATTTGTCATATAATGTAATAGTTGAAGCACTGATCAGAATACTGTGTATATGTCATGACAGCATTTCATACTTTATCTTGTATCTCATAAAAATTGAAGTTGAATATATTTGGTATGAATCTCATTTCCAGGTATCTTCATATAGGTTTTGCATATTCAGATCAATGCTTCAATTGCTGTTTAACTGTAAATATAACAGTCACAACTTGACATTTGTTAAGTGCATGTGAAGTCCACATGAAATCAGTTCACGTGCTGATGAAAGAAATCACATCAGTGTTTCAAGAATGTGAAAGATCTGATGACTTGAAATCATTCCAGTGTTCTGTACCCTTGGTATTAATGTGATTTTATCTGCAGTATAGGGTGGGTGCGTAACTTGTTAAGAAGCTCTCGTACAATTCCACGGGAACAGACTTTGCTTAACTTGTTCACAGTTCCCAACAGAAGATACTCTGTTCTTGCATTTATTCCAAGTACTGGTTTTCAGCTTCTCATGCTAATGTTTTGATATTAATCAGCGTGTCGTGTGTACTTACGTCATGCAGGCTGCATGACACAGTAAAGGTGAACTGTTGTTTTTAAATTTGTGTATATGTTTCTATTTATTCTGTCAGCAGTCATTGTTTCAAAAACACTGCTCACCTTTCTTCTGTCATGCATTCTGCATTCAGGTTTCATTCAGTATATGTGTTGGTCATCCGTGGACTTCATCCGCGTACTAAAAATCACAGAAGAAGATTTCTCATTTTGTTTATCTCGAGTATATGATGCTGTTCGATATGCCATAATATAAAAATTTTTTTACTCTGTTTCTAACGTATTACAGTCTGAACAGATGTATAATTAACTTAATACTATATTCACTGTACAGTAGAATTTATAATATAGTGTTTATGCATTTAAGTTTTCAGATATATGTCATTGTACTCAGCAATGAGATGTCTGTAAAAAAGTGAAATATGTTTCACCTGTGCACATTCTTGTATAATTCTATTTCATGTGGCTAGTTGACATCAGAAATACGCTGATGTGAATTTGTACATCTGTTACAATTTTAGTTTAATACTTATAGATCTGAAATATGTTATGACCTTGGCACCCAGTTTATACATTGGCTTTGGACCAGCTGTAACTTCATTGTATGTTATGAATTATACCAGCATTATATGGTGAGACTCTTCCACGTATAGGCTACAAAACCATTCATCAGTTGAAAGTTCAAAATAAAGAGTACTTCATTCCAGTCCTCTTTGGAAGGCTTTCCCAGGATGAAATTTCCTTCTAACCACTAAGAGAGTGCACCTTTCCATGCATGTGTTCTCATCAAAATCCAGTAACTTTGAATTCCTCCTTGTCCATTACTGCCTCATTATCTTCACGGATTTGTCCAACCTCTAAAACTAACTTTATTCATGCCCTTTGTTGTCCTTACATATCAGAACCCTTTTTTTTTTTTAGTGGTGAAGGGCCCCACAGCAGATGCTACAGACGCATTGCAGCCATGAGGCTTATTGTGCAACCCTATGATGAAGATGAAGATGATCATGATTATTTTTTGTCCTTTCCCGAGTAATGGAGCACCAGTGGAATGAAATTGACGGGAAAACCGAACAACTCGGGGAAAAACCTGTCCCAGTGCCACTTTGCCCACCACAAATCCCACATGGACTGATCCGGGATCAAACCCGGGCCTCTGTGGTGGGAGGCCAGCGGCTAACTGCCTGAGCCATTGCACGGCCATCAGAACCCTTGCTTACCCTTCATCACACCAACTGACCATACTCAGTCATGGTAGGTTATCTCAAAGTGGCAAGATGCATGCTTTAGATGGAGACGGTACTACTTGTATACCACACACAGTACAGTGACACGGTCTGTACAGAGAAACACTGAAAAAAAAAACAATTGTCAATATGACAAACATTTCAAACCTGCAACATTTCTTCTTGCCCATAAATATATATGATTCAGGAGCTGGGATAGCATAGTTGGGATAGTGCCTAAGCTATAGCCTGTATAATATGGGGTTCGAATCCCAGCGGGAGCAAGAGATTTTCTTTCTTGAAAATGTCCAAACTGGCTGTGGGGCTGAATTTGGCCTGTTCAATGAACAGAGGAGTTTCTTCCTGCCAGCAGGGTGGAGCTGGGCGGGGGGTAAAGCAGCTGAGGCATGAAACTGACCACTTGCCTCCACCTAGTGCTAAGGTTAAGAATCAGTGGAGCTATACCTTTACTTTCTCTGTATGCCTTCAAGTCGTGGACAGGGACAACTGTATTACTACTACTTTGTATGTGTGACAATTTATTACAAAATTCATATTGTCAAAACTTCTGGTTTTAGTAGACAGAATAATCAGTGTACTGAACAGGCTGTGCACTGTAAAACCAAGGAATTTTGGTTTAATTCCTGGCAGGAGAAATATATTTGCTCTCCACAGCTCTGCAACCAACCCAGCCACCTATTCAATGGCCAAAGCATGAGGCTGACCATGTGTTACCACCTAGTGCTGAAGTTAAGAATGCCTGGAGTTATACCTCTGTTCCCCCATATTCCTTCAGGTCTGCACAGGGACATCTTTACTTTCACTGTTTCAGTTTAGCAAACAGCTTGGTGTATGCAAAACTTCCAGTCTTAGGAAACAGAATAATCAGTGTACTGAACAGGCCGTGCACTGGAAAACCAAGGAATTTTGGTTCAGGTGCATAACAAAATGAACAATTTGAACATTAATACCATATCATGTAATACGTCTTCTGTTTGATGTGTACCATACCACAGCAATATACAGATCACAGAAGTAAATCAGGGGGCCCGTAGGACAGAATATGATCATATTACTAACATCTCTAATTTAATATTTTTAGTGTTGCTGAGTACACTCCTTCAAGAGGAAATATAAACAATTTTAAAATAAATTAATTACCCAGGGAAACCTTAATTACATGATGTCATGACACTATACTTCATGTGTACATATATTGTAAACTATACACATCAATTTCAGTGAGTCAATAAACCATCCGTAATGTTTAGGACAGGCGCTTAACACAGGCAGCTTTGACAAAAGTAACTGACACAAATTCAGGTACTGTTTTACAGAATTTCAATACATTCTAAATTGAAGGAGAGAGAATAGCCAATATAAAGTCAAAGTGTTCAGTTGTGTGTGTGTGTATATTAAAATACATATATTACTATGACAAAAAATACCAGTTTGAAAGCCTTAGTCTGGTACTGTGTCGAGTTCTCCAGGCATGTGTATGGTACAACTGCTCGAACAGTTCAATTAAAAACTAAAAGGTAAAAGTCTGGACAGGGAGGAGCAGAAAAAGATAATGTTTACAGAGGGTCAGACCCTCACAATTGTGAACAGTCTTTGGACAAGCCACTGGGTGTTGACTTACTTCTGCCAGACATCACCTAGGTACATAAAAATTATTTGCAAAATATGTTGGAACATACTCCTGTAGTCTCTCATCATCCCTTATAGTGCAGAATTCACTCCTGTGTACTTTGGCATGTCCATTACTTATTGTAGAGGCTCCAAAAAGCTTCAATTCATTTTGGTTTTTTATTCTGAATGAAAATATTTGTGGAAATACAGGACTATATATGTACATACACACACACATGCGCATATGTGTGTGTATAGAGAGAGAGAAAGTGGGGAGTGGGGACGAGGTTCCATAACTCTTGCAGCACATGTACAAGTTACAAAACACACCACTCAAATTTACTGCCAGTTCAAAGTAAGATTTGGCATGAATAAAGAAAAAATTAAATAAAATAAAAAAAGCGGAGCTCTAAATGTTCATCAGATAAAAAACTAGATTTATTTTGTGTCTAAAAAGTGTGATAGTTACATATAATTTTTTACATTACCAGCAAAATACAAATTACTGTAAAGCAATAAGTTACACACCACACTCTGGTAAAATATCCATATATTTATCTCTTCATATAACTACAGCTTAGGGCAATGATATATAGACTGGAATAGCTGGGCCTGTATTTATCACTATTTCTCACGGTTCTAGTATAGTGAAGCAAGCATTTGCATCAGTACACTGAAGTAGCATATTCTACAAAGGAGTGAAGTGTCACTCAAACTGTGAATGTATGACACTGGTCCAACATAAACATGCCACTGATATAAAAATGATAGTCTTATATCAGAACTGACCTCAATACATTTTGATCTTTTCAAAATAATGTAATACTGAAAATCCATTAGTTTAATGAAATGCTCTGTAATAGTAATATATTGCGTTATATTCCCTGTCGAAACTTTATGTTCTACACAGCTCATGAGCCATTCAAGTAAACACAAAACAAGCTGTTATAAATACCTGGTGATAGAATATGCAACTTTTAAGAAGATTATTGTAACAATGCCTGATGAAAACTGCTGCACTATTCAGTTTCAATTCCACTGTGGGACAGTGTTTTCCTGTTTGGAGGAAAAGGATGTATGTTTAATGAGGCCACATTGTCCCATACATCCATTAAAGTTTAACCCTTTGACCGCGAATGTCGACTGTCGTCATCGCGCAGTGGGCATTTAAACGTGGCACAGTAGCCAAACGACGACCTCAGTCGTCGTCAATATTGTGTCGAATATGGAAGCATTTTTTTCACCCCATCCCACGTAACACTCAGGATTTCTGTGTGGTATGTCCCCTAAAGGTCAGAGCTGGTGTGTGCAGTTATAAATGTTCCCTCTCCACCCCTCTACCTCCTCCAACAGTTGTGATATATGTGTCAACACATTGGTGAACTGTGCATTTCTCAACTGAGTAATACTGTTCTAGAGAAGGAGTGTTCTGTTTATATGTCACACTGGAGTCATGTGTGGGTTGAATATCAACAGTCTGCTATGAAGCCAGTTACTAATTGACATCTGAACGGTTTTCAGTGGCATACTGTAATGCGTATTTTCAGACCGAACTAATATAAAAATACTGGAGATATCCAAGAAAATCAATTTGTACAGCTACAGGAGCGCTCATAGGCGTGTCTGTTGTAGTTCTGGGGCACTGTGTAGGGGTTGTGGGGCAGAAATGTGTAACACACAGCCGTCAAATATACAAAAAACGCCTTGTTCGCCCTTGAAATATGAGAAATTTTTCACAGCACTTACATCGTAGGCTTAGATCTGTTTTGCTCTCATCATGTAGGTTGGTCATTACTTAGGGTATTAGATTTATGACTGCAGAGGAATACAAAACCGTCTTTGTAACAGACAGACAAGGGCAGCGTTCAGTAAGCAGTAACAATAATAAAAATGAATGACCCGGGGGGGGGCGGGGGCAATACCTGTGGCCACTGTTTTTCACAGTGAAGCCAGAACGAGGGAGTAACCGAACCCTACAAATGTCCTTCAAAGCATAAACCCATACAATATTTCACACATACTGGTTAGGTTGCTGCAGCTGTTGCTAGACGCACAAACATTCTTAGTGGGTCAGAAGCATGTTCCGACTTCCTACCATGGCCAGCAAGGAGGCTTGATAACCAAGCAATTAGAGACTGAGAGAGACCCAACCAAGACGAGGAATATGACCAACCATGGAAAATAAAGACAGACTTTGGCACATTGAACCAGGCTTATGCTAAATTCTATAACCCCTCAGAACATTTGGCAGTGGATAAACTAACTGTAAAATTCGAAGGCAAGGTTATTTTCAGACAGTACCTTTCCTACAAAAGGGAATGTTTCGACATCAGAATTTATAAACTGTGTGACGAATAAGGTTATACATATGACATGAGAGTGTATTTTGGTAGAAACTCATGCTCCGACTCTGACGACATGACTGCAACACACGCGTGCTGCCTTGTTTTGCGGACTATCACACAAAAACTAATTTGTGTAAATAGTGCATGTGTATGTGTGTGTGTGTGTGGTGATAGAACAGTGATCAAAGGTGCCACGGATCTTGTGCAGCAACCAGAATTATGTGAGTAATAAAATATTTACCCCACATTTTATATAATGCATGCAATTTACAGGACTAAATTTATTGTAAAAATTTGTGAATATTTTTTCCCGAATGCATTAATTCATAAACACACTGTGAAATTTTTTTTCATTAAATTTGAACGAAAAGACTATAAGGTATGATTTTTTATCTAACAGCAATTAAATGCCCAGAGAAAAACCTCGGCAGGTGGACCTGCGCCAGGGTATTTAATCTCAGCATTAAACGGTTAAACCTTGTCCATTATGTGTGTATGTATAAGAAAGATGTACACCACACATCTGCAAAAATTATTTAATTTCTCTATTGTTTTCACTTAGAATACGCAACAGACTTGATGAAATATACACCACAGAATTCTGAAATCTGATACTGGCCGAGGAGTGGCAGCATATACACCACCAGCATTCCAAGACATTGGTGTAACATGGGGAGTGATGCACCGTTTCAACAGAGTGGGTGAAAATTTCAACTTTTATGAGGATTTCAGAATTTGAAAGACATAACACATTTTTGCACGACAGAACGTGTAACAATTTACGTAACTCTTGTCCTAATTTAGCTACAGATCTCCAGAATAACTAATAAAATGACGGTGTCCTACATCACATCACATGCCTAGGTTTGACGTAGGCAGCTTCAGCATCACTGATGTTGCAACTTGGCTATTTATCAGATTTCATTAAACTCTAAGAGGTCAAGCTGAAGATTTCACTTCTATGTATTTATCTGACTCCAGTGTAGCTTTAGCCTCGATTCTGACTCATATTACAGGCCACTTTATACATGGCCTCCATAATGAGACAGGCTGTATGTGGGGAGATGCCACACTGAAACTTCCATTTGTTTCAAATCTGGCAGTATTTTTTTAACATACTGTACAATACTAATTGTCTGTTGCAAAAACACTGGATCAGGTGTTGTGTGCACTGCTACCCAAGCCCACCAAAAGTGTCAAAAGTGGGTTGACATACAGCATCCTAGCTAGGATCATGAAATTACATTTAACGCATGTAAGTTCTGAAAGAAGATACAAGACTCAGAAGAGAGAAAAGAACCAACTCATGTAGGGTTCAGCAAGAATACACAACAGCAAGACTGCATTTCAGAGCCCTCATAAAATATGGCCAAAACTGAAGGACAAGACCGAAATGGATGACTTTTGACAAACACACTATTCAACACACAATGAATACCACCTGTCAGAAAAGCAATGGCCAATGCCAAAAGAATCAGTGCAGGTTTTAAAACATAAACTGAACTTCCCCAGTTCAACTTAGCCTCTATGGAAGCCTCGGCTATGGTTAAAGTTTCAGTGGAAACAAACTGCCAATAATCATTAGGTCTTAGCACAGAAATGTGTCATACGAAATCTCAGGCTATGGCATACCCATATCAAACCATACAGTACATGACCACCAGAACAAACGTCCCCATCCCACCAACAAGAATGATCATTAAGCACAGAATAAAGGTACTGTTTGACCATACCTTCTGCAGGCACTCCAAACAGCACAGTATATTGCAGAAAGAGGACCAAAGCATAGTTCACATGTTCCATTATTCATGCAAACAAGGCATGCAGAGATAATCTGACCAGAGACAGTTGGTATTATACTGTATTTTGTAATATCGTACAAAAATCTGCACAAGACCTTTTTTACTTTAGTCATGATTATGTAAGAGGCCAAGATGATAAAGGTGATAACGTGTCTATTCTATACCTTACTTTTCAACTGAATTACCCAAGGCACATGAAATGTCTTCACTTCACGTGTGTGATGACTTCAAGATTTCAAAAATATCTTGAAATGCGGCTCTTAAACAGTCTATGTAGCCTGGCCCATCTCTTGCAGGAGGGTAACTGGCCACAACAGCACCAAGAGATCTATCCCATATGCAGTAGCTGAATAAAACACACCACAAACAAACATGTATGCCAAGCGTATCACACACTCATAAGAAAACATACCATACTTCGCAAGATTTGAAACTCTCACAGCAGTGTTGATGGAAATTCACATCTTATAAGGCATGATGCAATGTCAATTAGCAAACAGTTACTGAAGTAAGGCTTTCTCTGTTAATAATTATCAGTAAAACAATATAAGCTGTAACAATCACAGTAAATATAATCCTTAAACTTACGCTACACCAAATCCATCTTTAACAACCGGTCCAAACCCTCCAGCTCTGACTGACGGTGATGAAAGTGTGGAAGTAGAAATTATATTGTGATTTATGGCAGCATACGCTGGGTCTTGGAAGAGAGCAGGCAATTTTCCTCCAGACTTCTCAGCAACTCTGTGAAGTCCAAACAGATGGCGATCAAACCCTTGACCTAAAAAACACAGAAAATGTATTTAGCTGGAACAAATTATGTTACTTCACATGTTACTACATACATGGGTCCAGAATTTAATTCTCTACTTTGATATATATAGTGGACTTAGGATACACTCTGAGCTTCAGGCTAAGTCATACAGCAGCAACAATATAATTGTAAATTTAACATATTTTCCAGGCCATCAAATTCATATCCTTCCCTGAAAAATGCTGTCTACAACTGCATGTTCTGTCCAAAGATACAATAAGACAATATACAAAACAACTGGCCTTAATCTAAGGTAAAAGAATGGGAGTGTCATCAAAACATGATGTGGCATGACCAGTGCAGCACACAATAGAGGCAATAAAAAGGACACTTGTGGAATCAAATTACACACCTGTAATTCCAGGAGGCTGCAATGCAAAACTGCAGCCAAAGAATATCTCTGTTACATATCTTTAAAATATCCTTGCATGAGTACACAAAATTGATGAGACACTTGATATTGTGCTGCAGACAGGATAGCAGCGTCTGTACACCATCTCGCTACAGGCTGAACAATCCAGGGATCGAATCCCAGTGAAGGTGGGATTTTCCACACCTGTCCAGACAGGTGCTGGGTGTGGGTACCGGGTCTCTTTCCTGGGGGTAAAGCAGCCAAGACATGGCATTGACCACCCACCCAAACCTAGTGCCAAGGGTTAAAGAAAGACTGGAACTATGTCTCTGCTCCCTCTCCAGGCATTCATGGCCTGTTCTAGGGTGAACTCTTAACTTTACCTTTATTCCAAATTATGACTTGGTACAAGCACAAAAAATTAAGCACCCATACATTTCATATATATGTAAATGAGTCAAAATTCTGTGACAGTTCTTAAAACAGGAGAAAACTGCCAAGTCTTTCAAGACAGTAACAGACCATTATCCCAGTAACAAGTTTCTAGATTCCACAAAAGTACATAAATATTTTGTGTGTCACTGTTTTCTCATGTTGTCCTGCCATTCTGCTTCATAATATTGGAAAATTTGAATTTAAGCATGGCAATAAAATGCTATTTCCACAAAATGTTGCCCCAGTAATCTTGGCACACCCAATTATCTGGAAAATATGGTACCACAAAAGCACTGCAGTATGCAAGTGTTTAGATAGCCTCCCATCAATCTACTTACATTGTCCCTTATAAACCATACACATTAATTTAGAACAGTGAAGCTGAAAATATATAAAAAATCAAAATACAGATCTGCAGTGAAAATACTTTAAGATTCAGCTCAGAAAACCTCTTTAATTTATAACTTTACAACTGTACACTTGCCATCAATTATATGCAAATGAATTTCAATCAACGTGTAAATCACAACTTTCAAATATGATTCTCAAGCATAGGACAACAAAGGTTCAGCACTGGAAATAAAAGTCCGGAATGTGTCTGACATTAATGTGTACAAATATTACCCATAGCAGCTTCTTTTGTGAGAGTGACATGAACTTCTGAACACTTCTTAATCATTGCAGCTAATTCTGAATTACTTGGCCGGTTAGAACTATTCACAGCTTCACAGAATGCCTGAAAATAAAGACAGTGCAGTTTCAAGGAACTTACTAACTACTCTGCTTTGACATAATTCTAATATTACTACTAAAAAGGCTGAGAATTTTAACATAGCATCAGGTAAAAGAACAATAAAAAATAAGGCTTGATATACAGTTACTCCACCTTAAATTTCTCAATCACACACGTTAATATTAACCTTTTAAAGCATAGCAGTAACTTTAAGTACCACCAGGTTTAACATTAAAAATTTCTACATGGTGCCCACATTGCGTTTATGTGTTTTGTACGGATCTCAGAACAAACAGCAACTTTTGGCTTATAAAACATTACGAGACTGGTTTTTATAACCTAGGTGGAGAGTGTTTACAGCGCGGTACGCACTGAGTTCTTATATAAAACAGATATGCTTCGTCTTTAAAGGGTTAACTACAGAGAAATTAACATAATTTTAGAGTAGTGTAGGAATCTATAATCCTGACTGCTACAAAGGAAAATTGTAATAGTTACCAAATTGCTGGTTGTATCCCTGCTAACTAGTGTATATGCCTGAAATAACAGGCATACCTACATACAGATATCTGGTTCAAAACTGTGTTTCTCAGTTGTGCCAGAATTCTATAACCACCATTTTTATTTTGTAAGACTGCAATTTCTCCCACTTCCGACATTACTTGCATTTTTCCATGAACACAAAATGACATATTACTTTATGACACACCTTTCCTCACATTTTCCCAAACTGAAAATTAGAGTGCATGTTAAATCTGAGGTATTGTTCTTCACTAATCGAAAGTCTTGAAAAACATAATTTTCCTAGAAAAGTAGCAAATTTTATGCAGAGTGAAATGTATCTGATTGCAAAAATTGTCAACTTGGATATTTTTAATTTGTGAATAAACTCCTTTAAAATACATTTACTCCATTCTAATTAGCATACAAATTTTTTTCCTGAAAATCCCTTTTTAAAAGTTTGGTATGTCTTATAGTAAACAGTGTCTTAAATTCAAAGTCACACAGTATGTAAAACTTAGCATATGGTATATCCAGCAAATACCAGCGTAAAAGGTCTGTGTATTAACAACACAGTACTCTTAAATTTCACAGTACAACAGAAAAATAAGAAACTGACTAGTACATGACATCACATATATATAAATTAAGAATATAAGTGTGTGACGTACACCAAACAATGACCTACAAGGAAGTCTGACAAAACATGATCACACATCATTCATACATACATGAAGTACAAAGACAGAGGAATTGCTAATAAAGCCTTATACACAAACATAATGTTTATGTTAATGGTAAATACAATCATATAACAAAACAAACTTTGATTTTTTGCTTCCACTTCCTTCAGAAATTGGGAGTTGGGATACATCACACCACCAAATACGAAGCCAATTTCAATTTTATTTTCATTCAGATATTTTGGAAACTTCTGATGCTATGCACATATATGCATATACAAACAGCTTTTACTGGGACACAGTATCCACAAAAGCCCATAATATAGTGTATTTTCCAAAAACAAACACAATTGAGTCTTAAAACCACTCCCTTTAAAATAATGTCAAAAATAAAAAGAACTTCAGTTGCCTGTGTAAGTCCTAGTCAGTGAATATACAAAGACCTCTGACTTTTAACCAGTAATGAACCATGTCTCTAGGTTACATAACTACAGTATGAACTGTATGATGTGCAGTCAGCTTCTTCCTTCAACCCAAAACCCATCCCAACATCAAATGTGCCAACACAACCAATCATCAAAAATTAAAAATTTCAAACAAACTATCTGTCCCCCACTCCACACTAAAAATCATCCTGTAGTTGAAACCCTGGCTGCATTAATTGTTCAAAATGCAAGTGTATGTTTAAAACCCACCTTTGTAGCCATTGTGCATGGTCTGATAGTTTCTGTTCGTCCATGTTTGAAAGCTGCTGTACTACTAGACTCATACGTGGACACAGTCCTCCCCACTTGCTTGAGGAATGCCATCTAAAAGTTTCAGAAACAAAACCAGTAATTAACTAACTCTAAATATCCCTAGGTGTTATTTCCCACATAACAGAAAACTGAACACCACCAATGTTACTGTAAAATGCCTGTCACCCACAGCATGTGGTATGATGCTAACTCAGTTTCTGTAACACTTCCCTGCTATTCTAATGTTATCTCTTAGTACTGCCATATGCAGCACACTCATTGGCACACATGCACATGCACATGCACACACGTACACACTCCCACACGCGCGCGCGCACACACACATATATTTGCAGCAGTTACAGAGATCACATACCCTATAACTAACACAGCAACCTGCAGCTATATAAACTTTAAAAAATTTATAAATTTCTCTTACCTGAAAAGTCAGCTGCATGAGTGAATCTGGACTAACTCCAAATTTCCTGCAGTCCTTCCTGCCATACTCCAGAACCTCAATGTAATTTATGTCCAACGAACTGCAGAATGCATCATAATTTTTCTTACCTTGAGATATATATGTCTTTGCTTTATCATCCAATTTGAATTCTGGTAACAAAACAGAAATAAAAACTGGAATTAAATACACCAAAAATTATATTAGGTATTGCAGCCTAGAGGTCCAAAATCTTCCAGCAGTGCGGTCTCTTCTACAGACACAACATCCACAGTTAATGGGCCACATGTAACTTTTTATCCTGCATTAACACCCAATATTGTATGAGATTTATAATCCCCCATTGCCAGACAATAAATCTTAACTGCCAATTTCAAGTATGGCCACCAACCCTGTAGCAGCAAATTTAAAACCCCCTAGTTCTGGATGATAAAGGGTGATATTACTGTTATATTTTTATGACATTAGAATTTTAGAGCCTCTTAAGCATATCATAACCTCCCAATGTACCTGTAATACATAATCTACATTTTGTGTGAGTGTTTGTGTGCCACAAAAAATCAACCTGCAAGAATACGCTTGACCACCCCGACTTGTAGGGTACTGAAGTAATAAAAATTGTTTCAAATTACACAGTGACATGAAATATTGTTGTGTTCCACAAAAAGTGCAAAAGGAATCGCCTTAAATAAAGATGAGCAGAATACATACAAATTATAAAGGTCTCAAGAAATTTTAGGTTCTTAATGAATGTGAAGAAGGAAGCTTTCTCAGATGTGATGCTGCACAATGTGGTATACTGGTACCAACATTTCAGAGGAACCTGCTGCCTTCATTTTCAGGCTTTCGTCCATCCTGAAGATGAAGGCAGCCGCTTCCTCCCAAATGTTGGTACCTATCTGCCAACTTCCTCAGCATCACATACCAGTGTACCATGATCAATTTTACAGACTGAAGTCACATGCTGACGTGTAGAGAAAACTGACACAAAGGTTCAGGAACACACAGTTGGGTTGTTAACACTGCATAAGGTGACTCCATTTGCTTGTCTTCTCCAATCAGACATCAACATCACATATTTCATCACTGTGGCACTTAACATAATTTGTATTCATTCTAATACTATACAACTCATGGTGGTCAACGCGTAAGCAAGCACGTCAATTTTTGTGGCACACCAACACTCACACACACAAACTTATTTCTATAGCAGCAGTACTTTTGAAAGGTTATGATACGCTTCCGGCTAAACCGAGCTCAACCACCCTGAAGATGAAGGCAGCACACTCCTCTAAAACGTCACACAAAAACTTATTATACTGTGGAGTGGAACACCCAACAGACCATCATCTGAGCAACACCTACCAAGAAAAAGAAATGTATACGAACAGAAGATATTTCAGAACAACATACTCAAAAAGATAAATAATATATACAATATGCACAAACATTTTAAAAATGCCTTCTTCTGTGGAATTACAGTATGTAAAATATCTATGGAAACAAGTTTTAAATCTGGAAATTATATATTATGGATCTACCATCACCTCTCCCTGTTAGGGAAATATACCTCAAAGATGTTATTACTCTTCTAAATACTACTGTGGTGATGAATTATGAAAGCTTTGAATAAATCTGAAATCCAATTTCAACAGCTATTATATTAATTTATATTATTTGTATTATATCAAATTATCTCATTAACTAATACTAACTATGACCACATGTCTAAGCTAAAATTAGCCACTATCAAGTTGATTCCAGATATTCCTTAATTCCAGTTATACTGAATAAAATTCATTTAACCTTTTAAAGCCTAGTGGTAACTTTACATACAAACAGGTTTAACATTAACCCTTTAAAGACGAAGCGTGTCTGTTTTATATAAGGACTCAGTGCGTACCGCGCTGTAAACACTCTCCACTTCGGTTATAAAAACCAGTCTCTTAATATTTTATAAGGCAAAAGTTGCTGTTTGTTCTGAGATCCGTACAAAGCACATAAAGGCAATGTGGGCACCACGTAGAATTTTTTAATGTTAAATCTGGTCGTATGTAAGGTTACCGCTAGGCTTTAAAAGGTTAAAAAATTCTACGTGGTGCCCACATTGTGTTTATGTGTTTTGTACGGATCTCAGAACAAACAACAACTTTTGCCTTATAAAACATTAAGAGACTGCTTTTTATAACCGACGTGGAGAGTGTTTACAGCGCAGTACGCACTGAGTCCTTACATAAAACAGATACGCTTCGTCTTTAAAAGGTTAAACATCCAGTCCATCTTATAAACTTTTTGAATTAAAATATCATTGTTTATATTTTCATCCAAATTCAGCAGTCACAGGACCCACTTACATGTTTGTTCTATATAATAATAACAATAATGTTACATGATTTAACACACAACTGTATAAGGTATAAAATACAAAATCACAAAAAAATTAAAACCAGGAAACAACATTAACTTGAAAATTACATTACATTTCATTGTACCAGTCAATATAATGTGTTTCAACTGTACTTCCCAGTAAAGAACTAGATGACCATACAACTGATGAGACTGAGATTCTGCCAGGTGAATTTTCAGTTTTTGGTTTCTCAGACAGGTTATTCTTGCTGCCTGTGCTTAATTTGGCTGTTTGTTCTATACTCTGGACACTTAAATGGGTTATATTCACTGTACTTGGAATTAATAAACATACAGAGTTGACTTGATAATAGCTAATTTTAGCCAAAACATGTACACAGTTCCTATCAGTTAATAAAGATAACTTGATACTGTGCCTATTAATACAATAGCAGAGAAAATTTTGTTTATTCCTTTGCATCAAATAAACATGGAAGAATGCATCAAGTAAATACAAAGATGGAAAAGCTTTATTTATTTCACACATATCATAACTTATAAAATGGATGCATAAATTTTCCAAAAATCTAGGCACCACCTCCAAATTCTAAGCACCACTGGGGTGACATAAACCAAGTTCCATATTGAAGCCCCACAAATATCTGGTGCCACCATACAAAATTTAGTTTCCATGGTGACCTGGTGCCTGGGATTTGTTCACCACCGACTTACACGCAAACTAGAAGCTCAAACTGGCAGACAAAATTTTGGATAAGACTCAAGAGAAACGTGTCTGACTCAACTTTAATGTGGGCACAAACGACTCACCTAATTTCTTGACCAAACTCTCTGGTCTACAGTTGGATGGCTTTGAGTCTGGATGAATCTGAGGATTCTCAGAACTGTCTTTCAACATGTCTTGAAAATATCGAAGTATAGCAACGCCATCACCCCATGAATGTTCAAAGTTCAGTGCAGCATATCCGTCCTTGGTCATAAGCAATGAAAATGACTTATCAAACCATCTAGAAAAGCAAATATTTTAATATTATTGTCTTCCCCAACCAGCATCAACTGCCCATCAAGACTGCATTCAGTACTGTGTATTACCTTTCATTTTCTGTTCTAAAAGCACTCTTTTCTGCAATCAAATTTTAATATATAAGAACAAACCATGTATTAATGCCAGAAAATTGAATACTTATTAAAGCTAATCCACTACTTTACAACACGCAAAAATCACATATGGTACAGCTACCACACGTCCTCTATTCCCTGGATATGTCCTCTCTTCTGACCCAAAAATTTCCATCCAGGCAGATTTTTTTAGATTTGTAGAAATGTCTACGTTCTTCACTGTTTGTTATTTCTCAGAACTTTTGCATATTTTAATGATATTGAAAATGAAAGAAAAAACAAAAAAGAAAAAAAAGAAAGAATATATATTTCTAATACTTTTGTAAAGAAATGCATAATTATAATATTATAATTGTCTGAGTGACAAAAATATGCATTCAGCAGCTGACTGTTGGAATGTCTCATAATGCTTCTATGCTGAACTCCTAGTGAAAAACATGCTTACAAAACATCTCCCTCTAAATTTTGTACCCATAAAATTTAAACAACTATTAGTACACAAATGTTGGGAGCACCTTCTATTTAATAAAACTGTGACACTTTTTTAAACTCCTTTTTTCACTGATATGTCCTGTTTTCTACGGTTAATAAGCAGGGAATATCCTCTTTCCTTGCAATGGATATATAGCAACCTTAACATATGGCTTGTTTCCTCTGACAACTGAATTCCACATGCATTTCAAATACAGTTTTCCATTTTTACTTTCCACACACAGGGGTAAATGGATACAGAATATGATTTTTTACTTTAAGAACTTAATGAGAATTGAGATTACACTGATCTCCACATTCATACTGCATCTGTTCATATGAACAATAAATCTCAACTAAGACTCAGCCCCGCTGAAATAAAACACAAGTTTTGTGTTAAACATCTGCACACTACACACAGCAATTTTCATAGTAAATACAAACATACATGTGAAAATAGGTATATTACTAATGTTCCATAAACATGGGAATATGGTTTGGAACTAAATCCTGCATTATCAGTCTACACATGACACATATCACAAGGAAATGTTAACACATGAAAATATACTGTTGTTATCAGAAAACAGCACTGCACTGGTAGTGCACCATGAAACACATAATTTCACAATTACAGTGGACTTTCCCATAACTGTCTCAATTATTAACCTGGCTTAACGGCCTTGATTCTATTCAACAGGGAACAGTTCCCTGTTGACTCCTAGGAGCACAGCATGAGTAAGCACACAAACCAACATAAAACATGATACACGACATTACAGTGAAACTCCCCCTTTGGGAACAGCATAGGAAAGAAACCTAAAATCCAAGAAAAGAGAGGAAAACCACACTCATAAAGAATATGGTCATAACAAGACACCATTCTCCACTAGAGAAATACAGTGAGGAGAAAAATGAGACATACAGGGAACTGGAAAAAGAAAACAAATTTTTACGTAAAACTACACAAAGAGTAACAATTGTAAACCATACGGCATTTATATATTTTTACAAAATAATTTTTAAAATAATTGATTTTTAAATAAAAACTTTCCACTAACAAAAGCAATTAATTGGAATATATGAGAACGTAGACTAACATATAAGCATGACAATATGTATATTAACGCTATTAACAAAAATAAAATTTAATACACGTAGCTTTACTATGGACGATGAGAATATTTATTTTTCCAATAAAATGTTGGACCATTTTTTTAACTTGAAACAATATTATTTGTATTTCTCACTGAATCAAGGGCATAGTGCTTAGTACTGTAACACAGTTACCTCGGTTCAGGCAACTACTAACATAATACTTGTATATTTGAATAACTAAATCTTTCATGTTGTAGGTACTGCTACAAAATCATCTATATTTTGTAAAGCCATGATAATGCCTGTCCTTATAGTACGTATGGATGATTAAATTTCAAAAATTATTGCAACGCCTTTCAAAATGAAGTTTCACCGTGACCGGTGACAGTGATGTAGGATTCTTACAAAATTTATCGAATGGAGGCAATTACAATGTACACTAATGTTATGAATCCAAACTAGCAGTATTAACTGACCCCATACAAGGTTAGAGGGCAAAAGGTGTAATCCAATTTCAGGCAGCAGAAATTAACCACACAGTGAAAGATATTGAGGGATATGTTCATCCAAATGAATAAATGTAAATATTTGTGTGTGCCAGCAGGATGTCACCGTATCACAACATCATCACAACTAATATAACTGCAGAAGAACTATGCCTAGCTAGAATCAGGGATTTTCTTTGCAATTAAGTCCTTGACATGGAGAACCTGATAATATAAAACTGTAGTACACATCATAAAGAAGGATGAAGGATTTTAGCATATAATACACTACACATATTTAAAATTTTACCTATATTACCTGCATACTGGAAAGATACAGAGGTAGGTGTGATTTCTCCCCTATGTTGAGCTCATTTTATCATAAAAGCTGTTAGTTGCAGCCACCACCTCTATGAGAAGACCATGGAATATCACATATGTACAGGTTCTGAACCAAAGAAATGAGGGCTAATGACTTATCCACAAAGTACATAATGATGTATCACATATTCTAGGCATTAGGTGCTGATAATAAGAGTGGATGCTAGACAACATGCTCCGTTCACATGGAAAATGAAACAACCTTTAAAAAATCTGCCTAAAAAAACACTATCCATCATAAATCTGGCATATATTGGATGGATCTGCGTCCCTGGGTTTGACTTTTCATCAATCTGGGCACCAGGATAAACATGTGGCCTCTTATGTAAAAATTTGTATAAATAAGAGGTTAGTATTCCATTCACTCATTCTTTCATTCAAAGTGGAAGAAAACAAGAAAAATGTAGAAAATTTGTAGGAGAACTTCAACATGATACCACTTGGGATGCTTGTTATTTAACAACTTAGATACCGAGAGGAAAATACAAACTGTATATTACAGTTAATAAGGTGTTAAAGAGTATAAAGGAATAAAGCTGGCGAGTCTATAGTCATTTACCTATTGCATCCATCACTGTGCAAAAAATGTTGCAGCAGAAAGTGAAGGTTACCAGCAATTTCAACATCATCAAAGCACAACATAAAAATGCCTGAATCAATTAAAGAGAATACATCAGCATTGCCTATACTTTCAAGATGTTGCCTTGCTTTAGCCCATGTATTCCTGTTTTCAGTAGTTAACACTCCAATGGGGTACTCAGCAGGTGGAGCTGCATCATCCAAAATGTACTTCAAGCAAGCCAAAAGATCAGTTGGCTGAAGAATGTTACCTGACAAAATAGGAACAACACATTGTTATATGAGAGACAAAAGTGAACATGTGTATCAAGCTATGTTTTAACAGTGTTTCCTGTGAAAATGACCACATCAGACCAGTGACCATGTGGTTAGGTCTACTGCACACAACAGCTGTGCGACAGATCAGAATGGATCATTGACGGGATCATCAGCAGCGAAAAAATTACACATTCCAAAAAGTCCTATCCCAGTAACACTCTTCCTATCACAAATCCTATTCCAAATGCCAGGGACTGAACCAAGCTTTCAATGTCTTTGACGAATGTCTGTCTCACTTATGACACAACAGGACTTCTCAACTGCTCCTTTCTTGTTTTGGAGGAATCAGTTTCAGGATATGGGCTGTACTGCCAAAATTTCAGGAATTATTACTGTCTCCATTCTCAAGGTGGACTGCCCAATGGTCCCTGCTCATACCCACAGTACAAGTGCACCGGATCATGGGAACCGCTCCACACAAAAAACAGACTACACAGGAGCAACGAATTGCTGTGAAATTCCCTATTTCCCTATAATGTTTATTTATCTTACACCTTTCTTAACTGACTCCCCCACCACTATGCCCCTACTAAGACCTCCCTTTCCACCAATCTCTTTCTCCTCAGATCCACAGGGTTGACTCAGAAGTTTCTCTTCTGCTCTTTGGGGATGTTTGTAGTAATACCAAATTAAATCTAGATTATGAAACAAATAAATCTCTTGTTTATTACAATAAACACAAATAAAACTCCAAATGTGACTTTTCACGTAGTATGACTGCCTCTTTGATGCAATGAAAGATATAGATCTCTTCTGCTCTTACAGCAAATTGTTATGTGGTCGTTCAGGATGTTTATACAAGGGGCTACAACATGGTGGTGGTGGTGGTGGTGGTGGTGATGGTGGTGGTGGTGATGGTGGTGGTGGTGGTGGTGGTGGTCATGGTGGTGGTGGTGGTGGTGGTGGTGGTGGTGGTGGTGGTGGTGGTGGGGGTCGGGGAGGTGTGGTAACAGTGGCAGTGACACTGTAATGGTGAAAGTGACCACACACATCACTGAAGGATGTTAATACTGCACCAGCATTCAGTACATATTCAAAATAGAGACGTCAACTCTTTTTAAAGGGAACAGACAACTTGGAAGACTAAGGTATAGATGAAAGGCCAATATTAAGCTAGACCTTAAAGAAACAGGATATCAGAGTGCGAACTGAAATTGTGTAGTCTGTGACACAGAGCAGTGACAGGCTCTTGTGACACCATAAGAAAACTTCAGACTCAATAAAACATGAAGAGATTTGACCAACCACATTTAGCTTTCCATGAAAGACTCTGCTCTACTGTCAGTTAATCCTTCAAGCTGAACAGGTTACTTTTTGCAAAGCGTGTAAATTCCACCAACAGCCATAACACTTCAAATCACAACAGCTTTGCTGCTTCGTATACCACCATTAATTAACAATCCATTCAGAGGCAACAACTTGTAAGCTTAACAACCTTTGCTGGACAATTTCAGTCATTCTACTGTTTCAATCGATTCTTATTTCCCCCCTGTGTGCTACAGGTTTCACCCATCTCATCTCATTGACCTAACTGCCTTAATTATATCTGTTGCAGCATACAAATTCTGGATCCCCTCATAGTGCACTTTATTCCGGCCTCCTTACTTCCTTCCATGTATGACCACAATCAGCCACAATGCAAGCCTTCAAACGCAATGAAAACTGTCTGTCGATGAGAAAATAACTTCTTATGATTTGGAACTTATGACCAGTGCAAATTACAGCACTCATACGCATTGTACTTGTCCTATTATATCTTGTAATATTGGTAACCGATGCATGTTGGACAGATTTTGAAGCTCTGGGAGGAAGCAACGTTGCTTTAGTTGTGTCTATTCCCAAACAGCACACATTTGGTGGATCATGAAGAACAAGGAAGGAAGGTGTACTGAAAGGTGGAAACCCAGCATCTCTGTGGTGAATGTGGGAAATTATACAAAGTTTATTTCTGTACAGGCAGCATGAGGATTTAACACAGTGACTTTCTAAATAGAAGACAGTTTACTTAAGAAATGTCTCTTCATACTCTAAATTGGCGAACACTATTAACTTGTACAGGTGTGGAAGTGTCATTAACTGGAATCCATCTCTGCAATATGTGAGGTACAAAACTTACCATCTTTATCAAAAACATCAAAAATATAGAAATTTCCTCCTTTCATCACGACCATATGCTTGGCAGATTCATTTTGAAAGAGAGAATCTTTGTCAATTTTTGGTATCCTTGTCGTATTGAATAAACTGCCATACTGGGACATATCCAGTGGAAAAGCCTACAATTTAATAAAGCAATAGGTGTCATATATGTCATGCATTTAAGCACAAGCAGAACACAAGAACCTGCAACTTTCTGCAGAAATAATACACACATACCAAATTTTCAATCAGAACAACAAGAAGTTTGGTGTTAAGGATACATATTTCTACCTGATTTCTGAGATAAATGATTACAAACATGCTCATTATTTAATGATGTAATCCACATTTGTGTCTTCTCACAAAACACTCCCTTTAACTCCTTCTCATACCCAAGTAATCAGGAGAGGATACAACACAAAAAACGCTCAATTTTTTCGTCCTCCTCTTTTGTGTGTTACATTCTAATTGCACAGACAAACATTAAAAAATTCTGATACAAGCACACATTTGTACATCCATGCAGCATTGAAGTCAAAGACAAAGATGTCATGAGGAATGAATAACATACTACTAGCCAGCATGGTAGTGCCTTCTGATTTATAATACAGCACAGTACTGAAAGAACAAACACTGAATAATGAAATTTGCTTTCCTTTTCCTCATTTCACACACACATCACTGCAAAAATATATGGCACACAATTTTGATTAGCCTATTCAACAAAGTTATCATAGTGCCCTTTTATCACCAATTCCATGAAATCAACCATTCAAAAATATGAACAACAGTAAACTTCAGAGAACTCTAGGGTCACAACAAACTCTTTTACTGCAATGGAAGGGAAAGTTGCGTTGTAAAGGAAAGTCAACAGCATTAAGCCCAGTGCTAACGTACACATCAGAAAAAAATTACAATTAAAAAAATATACACACCAAACTAAGCAGGACTGGCAGTACGAAGCTTACAGATATCAAACAGTTGCAAGAAATATACAAGCATTTAATGATATGAATATTATTCAATGGATTTCAATAATCCACAACACTGTAACACTCAGGCGTTCCAAACAGAAGAAGGCTATGTATGGTCTCTCTCCACAAAAGAAGTTCATCTTTAGTACTTGAATCACTGATTGGTGCAGAATATTCACAAATGCTTCCTGGTACACTAAAATGCATCACGGAACAACTATACACAATCAAATTATACAAGAGATAGCAAAGAGATTTTCATGAGTTAGTGCGTGGGAATAGGATGGTGACAGACTGAAGGCATGTTGAAGAGTAACATCAGCTGCAGACACCCCTATGATTATCAGGTTTGCAAAGCTATCATTGACCCAAAATGTCTTTAACAGTTACACAAGATATTTCAATTGAAGTAGTTGTACATCAGTTTCATATATATATATATATATATATAAAGTAGTTTGGAAGGCTTTGTGCATGTATTTACCAATCTTTACTCTGCAAAATAAATTCCTGATACTCATTACACCTATCTGCATTCATGCCGAAGAGTGTATTTCATTTTCATGTATATATTTAAATTTTGTGCAAGTGTGTTTTGCAAATAACACTCTCCACAGTCGTGAAACCAAAAACAGCATATCTGTATTACATTGATACTCACCCCAAAGAGATACGCACCATACCACGACAGTGATGGTGGTAAGATGCGTGTCACATTTCGGAACAGTTTGGTATCACTCTTCTTTGGATTTAAATGAAACACTTCTGGTTCCAGAATCCCTTTGCGAATAGATTTCATAAACCTGTAAATAAACGGAGCATTTATTAACTGTATGCAAGGTTGTCGAGATTTTGAAATGCTGACAAAACCTGTAAGTCATGCTTTTATTTTATTTTTCTTTTATTTTTGTGTGTATTCCACATTTTAAACATTCCTATCAACTTACTGATATTACTTGGGCACACTAAAGTGCTTTAAAGGAACAGAAGTTTGTTTTTATTAGTGGAAGTTATTCTGAAAAATAGGCTTTATAGCAAAAGGTTAGGAACCAGTGACCTCCATTAGCTCTTTGCATCTGAATGCTCAACGCTT
The DNA here is from genome assembly GCA_013340265.1 of Coptotermes formosanus. Taxonomy (NCBI): domain Eukaryota; kingdom Metazoa; phylum Arthropoda; class Insecta; order Blattodea; family Rhinotermitidae; genus Coptotermes; species Coptotermes formosanus. Next base: position 1,141,541 of record BLKM01000905.1, on the reverse strand, counting down.
TTTTTCTGGATTGGAGGGAGGGAGGGAGGGTCCAAAATTCATACTATTTACAAATTGAGAAAACATCCTGCAACTCCAACTGTTTCTATCACAGAACAGTATGCATTTACAATTTATATGTTAAGCATTTTAGCAGAATTGCTATATCAGCAGGAAAACTGCAGGCCCTTTGCAGACAAACAAGCCGAAGGGTTACAACGATGTGCTAACTTGAAACTTCTGTAGATATATATGGTGATGGGGAATGCTTAAAATACAACACCACTATGAGGAATTAACTATTAGCAGTGGACCATATAATGGTATACCTGTAATTCCTTAATGTTGTCTGTACATACACACACAAATCATAACAAACACAAGTATGCTATATACATATTCATAACAGTATAAACACAAAGTTGAACTAACTGTGCTGATGCTGAGCCACTGCTGGTGTAACGGCAAAGTAATATACTGAAGAGTTCACAGTCCATACAATATTTCTGGAAATCTTACATGTTCAAAATTCTAATATACTGCTATAATTTTCGTGATGCTGTACAATACACAGAAAAAGCCAGCCTTATTTCAGGACAATTTGCGCTGCACTTTAGATTTTCTGAGACTGTACCACCAAACCCAGGGATGTAGCAGTAACATATATTTCTGCTGCAAAGATACCTGGTTCAACTCCCATCCAGGGCACCAAAATGTCAAGCTCAGAAGAATTTTTCAAGTACATACATGTCTACCACCATTAAGGAAAGCACTGCTTTTTGTTACTTCTACATCTGACTTATTCTGAATTAATAAAGCATAATATTATGTGGAAAAAACAAAGTCCAATTTTTCAGAACCAAATATAAAGCCACATCAAGCATAGAAAAACAAAAGGATAATCTGTTTCTATACAAAGAGTTACACACTTCAAACAAAGAAAAATGCCTGTTAACAAGAAACTTTTGTTTTAGTTTCAGGCTTTTAAGGCAGGTATGAATTGAGAGACGCCAACATTAAGTGTCTTATCACACAGGACCCAGATCGGTCACCATCTTGTTCTTTTACTACACAAAACCAGGTCCATAATTCTTGATGCAGCTCTCTACATAAGCCACAAAGTTCCCGAACTATGGTTTAAACTGTCAGATATGTATGTCACTGGTGATACTTCCTTGGTGTTCCAATGATGCAACACCATCTGAAACCAAACCCTTCCAGCACTCTCTGTTGCTCAGCACCAGGAATTATATGGACTTGTAAGTCAGAAACTTTTATTCTCTTGACAGAAAGAAAAATAAAAGAGAAAAAGTTATACAAAGATCATGTTGTGGCACCTGTCATAAAAATTCATGCAAACTTGACTTACCTCAGTGACGATATCAGCATGTTGGTGGCACGGATCAGCTGGGTACCATACTCAGGGTTTTCCTCATTAACAAACACAACTTGTGGGTTGTAGTTAATGGGGAGTGGTACCCTGTCCCTTAGGTACTTGTCAAACCAAATTTCAGAAATATAACTTGTGTGTTTATTGTTGTTGTCCCAATCCTTCAGTTGTTTCTGCAGTGATAACCCCTCCCCTTTCTTGAATTCAGAGACAAGAGCTTCAGTATTTGCATAGTCTTGTGGTGACAGTAATGGACGCTGAGCTGCTAGATAACGTTCACATGTTTTTTCAAGCTCTGGAATTGGAAGTCTTGGCAAAGAAGCTTGGAAGTGTAATGTAGGCACTTTACTTCTCTGAAGATACTGATAATCATAGTCCTTATTTGACCTATTAAATAAAACGGTGAGTTTGAAAGTGTAGAGTTTATGACAATGACATTTTTTGCAGATCTTACTTCTATAAAAACACAAATCAGAGACTGAGAGTACGTGTGGATAATATGCATGAGTTATGTGAGTGGGTGGGTTAGTGAATGGTCTGTTTAAAACTTTCCACCCACATACAAGATTTATAAGCAACTCAATGAAACAGCCATCCTTGCAAAATACTTCTGAAACAAGTACATAACTTATGTAGCCTAGAATACCTCCACTCATTATGGTTTCACACAATCCAACAAGTCTAGCAACGCTTTCCAGTAAAGATAACCAAATTAAGGTGCTTACCTCACACTTAAGTTCCAAGCTTTCAACCTACATGTGCATAAATAAATCCATGTCAAGCACAGAAGCAATTATAATACCACCAGAAAACAAAACTAATACTGTCATCTAGTAAAATATTCCTTTATTTACACCTCCAGACATCTTGTTTTACATTTTACAACATAAAGCTTGCTGAAGAGAACATGAGTTTTTTTTTATTTCATTGGCAATGCCTCCTAATTGTATGGGAAGTGAAGTCAATACTAAGAGATTGTTCTGGTCCAACCAAAATAATATCCGAGTGTTAGAGAACTGAACAGTCATACAAACAGTGCATTCACAGTTAACGTCTTGTGTACCATACATGACACACTGAGGACTGTGACTACATGAAAAAAGGTAAACTTTAATAATGACTGTCTGAAAAAACAGACCTATTACAGTCAAAGCTGCTTCAGCAGGAACTGGATGATCCAGAAAACTCACTAACCAGAAATTTACACAGGCCCATTACATTTCACTATTCCATCTGCCTGCAACATGCAGCATTGAATCCAAGAATTTAACAACTACAAGTTGATCATGAATGATTATTGACAGGGTAAATTTATGTAAGAAAACATGGAAGATACTGACAGCAAAATGTGTGTTTTTGTGTCTTGTAGGTGTTTTAAATTATACATACACCATGTTACATTAGTAAGGAAAACTGTTGGAAAATGTGATACAGAAAACAGGACAGAATATCGAGTGACAAATTAAGTGGTTAGGTCTGCTGCTGGAGTTGCTAGAGACACTACAATGCACATCAAATACAACATTCTAAAATCCTTAAAACTGTGATATCCAGCTACCCTTTGGTCCTGGGATACCAGATAAACCAGCTTATACTGTACATACCAGTTTGTAAAAAAAACTACACAGAGACTCCTAACTGAAAGCAAATGACCGGAATTAAGTTCTCATATATGAAAATCACGTTCAGTTTTAGTAAGGTAGGCACCCACGTACAACCTACACGGTATCACACCTACAAAGAGAAGTACAGTCGAATGCCATTATAACATCATGAAAGGGACTGAATATTTTGTGTTGCTATACACGAGTGTTGTTATAACCGAGGAATATAATGTTATGGGTATCAGTGAGGAATTAATTGGTACCACATAATATCTGACGTTATAGATGAGGTGTTGCCTTAACTGATATTGCTAACACCAGGTTCGACTGTATCTTCAAAAATTATAAATCCCTTCATTATACCGTTTTTTCCAGTTTTCTTTCACTTCCTGTTTCCTAGGTTTCAGTAACACACCCATCACACTGTTCATGGGCTCTCCTCCTGTTCAGTAACCAACCATACAAAACAACATGTAAGATTAGAGTTTTGTCTACTTTAATTTTTATGCTATTCAACAGCAAACAGGAAGACAAAAAGTTTCTGATTTAAGTATTTCCAAAAATGAACTGTCTTTTTAATCTACCCGTAAACACAGTTTTTACTTTTTAATGCCATTCCTAAATACCCAGGGTGCAAAACAAACACATTAATAACAAAGTCAGATAACTTTACTGGTACTTGAAATAACAAACTGGTTTTGACAAGAATATAAGCACTATATGTAAAGTATCAGTCTCACATCTCAACATGTTAGGAGACTTCTCTGTTCCAGCATTACAGCGATATCCTGGCATGTTATTACAAAGAGCTTTCTTTCAGGAAGATGCACACTCTCACTTTGTCCACAGTGTTAAAGTGTTCTTACACAGAACATTCCCTGAACATTTGATTGGTCACAGGGGGAACCCACATTGTCTGGCCCATTCACCTGACCTAAGGCCTATGTACTTCTCATCTATGTTATTTTCTGACTTCACTGATCATAATGAATGATGTAAGACACATAGAAGTTATTTATAACTTGACAAAATCTATGTAATATAATGCTGAATCAGAGGAAACTAAAGATTATACATCTAGTGCTTGTATTCTTGTTAAAGCCACTTCATTATTTCAATAACCAGAGAAGTTACTGGTCTTTCTTTTTTGCATATTCATTTTGGAACACCCCATATTTTAATTCTGTCACATTTTCAAATGCTGTATTAGCTATCTTTATATTGCAGTTTTATCCTGCATTCTGAAGACTCTCAAGGTAAAACCTATGCAAGAGCATAGCTGAAAAGAATATGAGTGGATAGCAAGAAAATGAAAATATGAAAAAATCCCACGTTAAGGCTGTCTGTCAATATACACAATGGCCCTTTCTTCAGCCATTCACCTTCTTCAAAAATGCAATTACCTGTTCCTCTTCTGACACACCAGGACTGAGGGCTGCACATACTTCAACTGTAATGAAACAATACATCACATTACTAAGTTTTAACAATTCCAGACTTAATGTTAACTATAAAAACAAACAAAAAAGCTTGAAATAAGTACATGACTAAATAAAGAACCAAATAAACAAATTAATAAAGGAACAACACACAAATAAGTGATATCTACATATTTAAGTACAAAGACCTGTACCAAAAACACCAGGTCACTGCTGTGGACAGTGCTCAGAGTTCTACACTTTCATGTAAGCTTACTCTTTACTACTCGAATTGCCGTCTCTTACAGTAACATTATCTCATTTATATTTGTGAGTTCCACTCACTGAATTTCAACTTTATATCCTTCTTACTCTGCTCCCCACTTAAACTCAAACTTAAATAATTATTTCCATGCAAGACTAAGATTACATCCACTTGTACAATTTAATGTTTTGAAGAATGCATAAATGAAATCAGAACAGATGGTATTTCTGTTGGAAAAAGTCAATGAAGAGACAACTTTGGATAACTCAGAACAGAAAAAAGATAATAAATAAAATGTATAACTAATGAGCACAATTCCTTGCCCCCTCACATACAACAGAGCACACAGTTCAGGCACAGTATGGCAGCTGCTTCTTGCATGAAAACAGCAGCACAGATTAGTTTTTGCTGCCCAAATCACACTAGAAAACCCACTTTGTTAATCTACTTAAATTATGTAACAACCATACACATAGTGTACCAGGAGGAATCTACCATAGTTCAGGAGGATGTTCCTTATGTCAAATTACATTAATATAGCCCAACATGTCTACATCAAAAGTTCAATCATGATGGAGATAACGGCAAGAAAAGTTTTAACGAATCAGAACAGTTATACATATATGGATTGCAAAATACACATTAAAATTAGGATAAAATTGTAATTTTTGTCATTTTAACACCTGTACTGAACTACACAACATTAACCTTTTAAAGCCTAGCGGTAACTTTACATACGACCAGGTTTAACATTAAAAAATTCTACGTGGTGCCCACATTGCGTTTATGTGTTTTGTACGGATCTCAGAACAAACAGCAACTTTTGCCTTATAAAACATTAAGAGATTGGTTTTTATAACCGAAGTGGAGAGTGTTTACAGCGCGGTACGCGTTGAGTCCTTATATAAAACAGTTACGCTTCGTCTTTAAAGGGTTAATTAAGCTAGAAAAACTTGTACTGGTTACACAAAAACCACCCTTATGGTTCCAAATACTTTACACAGCATAAACGTTGAGTATGCCCCCTCAATGCCATCTTCACCTTGACGAACGATTGGTAAATCCAGGTCAGCAGGCTTGAGTGCCTCAAGGATCCTAAGTGCTAGGCCGGCAGTAGCTTTGCTACTGGTAGAGTCACCAATGCCGGACAGGACGAAGGGGAGAGGTGAACCTAAGTAAGATGTCCTGGTCCAGGTTGGGGGTTTGGCTAGAGGCTAACAACCTCTTCCAGTAAAAAATAATTATGTTAAGACACCCAAGGACCAGCCTCGGACAGGAAGATTAGATTGAAGACGAACAGGGAAAAGGAAAAAGACTATGATGAAGGATATAACAATAGCCACATGGAATGTAAGAACAATGATGCAGCCAGACAAAAGGCAAGAAATAGCAACTGAAATGGAAAGGAATAAAATAGATATACTGGCACTTCAAGAAATGTGCTGGCAGGAACAAGGCAGAATTGATAAACAAAAATATACAGTGTTATATAGTGGACCAGAATACAGAACAGGGCAACTGGGAACGGGTTTCATGATCACATCATCTATGAGGAATAGTTTACTGGAATTTGAAGCAGTTAACGACAGAATGTGTAGGATTAGGATAAAAGGAAGATATAGAAATATAGCGATAATATCAACTCATGCCCCTACAGAAGAGAAAGAGGAATATGAGAAAGATGAATTTTATGACAGATTGGAAGAAATATGCAATAATGTCCAGATATATGACATCATTATAATAATGGAGGACTTCAATGCTAAAATAGGAAAAGAAAAGCATTCGGCAAAGGTAGCAGGAAAATACACAATCCATAATGAGACTAACGAAAATGGTCAACTCCTGGCACAGTTCGCAGCAAGGAATAAATTATTTATAAAGAGTACCTCCTTTCAACACAAGAGGATTCACATGGGAACAAGGAAGATACCAGGAACAGATGAAGTGAATCAAATTGATCATGTACTCGCATCACTGAGACACTCCTCCTCAGTAATAGACGTTAGAAGCCAGAGGGGTCCAAACTGCAACTCCGATCACTATTTGGTTAAGGTTAAAGTGAGGGAAAGGATTGCTAAGACCCAGACAGCCCCAAGGATAGACAAGAAGAAGTGGGATGTAGAGAAATTACGCAATGATCCCAAAAACCAAAACAGGGAAGAGTACCAACAGCAGTTAGTAAAGGTTAAACTTCGAATAGGAAATAAGGGAGAGGAAGAAGAGGAATTGGATGTAGAAGAACAATGGAAGAAAATAGAGCAAGCAATAAAAGAGGCTGCAGAGGAGACAATACAAGAACAAAAACCAGCAGGGAAAGAAAATTGGTTTGATGAAGAATGCGCACAAGTTATAGCAAGAAAAAATATGACAAGACAAAAAATGTTATAAAAAGAAACTCGGGCAAACACAGAAAGATACCAGGAGTTGAGAAGAGAAGCAAACAGGATATGCAAGAAGAAGAAGAAGAAAGAGAAAATGAAAAGACAAATAGAAGAAACTGAACTAAGCAAACAAAACGAAAGAAGAAAATTCTATAAAGCCGTAGATAAAGTTAAGAAAGGATTTCAACCAAAGACAACTAACTGTAAAACTAAGACAGGGAAAGTAATATGTGAGGAAAGCAAGGTATTAGAGAGATAGGAACATTTTAAGGAACTCCTGAATAGGGAGATGGTGGATGAAAAGAATGGAAGAATAAGTAACAGGGGTGGAAGTAGCACACAAAGGGAAGCAGAGGAAGGAAGAAGAAGTAAACATTGATTTGCCCACACACCAGGAAGCAGAGTATCATATTCAGAGAACCAAAAATAACAGAGCACCTGGAGAAGATAATATAGCAGCAGAGCTGATAAAATATGGAGGGAAAGAATTATTATATGCAATGTATAAATTGATCAGAACGATATGGGAAACAGAAAGAATGCCAGAAAGCTGGAAATTAGGGATTATTTGCCCTGTATATAAAAAAGGAGACAAACTGGAATGTGAAAATTATAGAGGTATTATATTGCTGAATGCAGCCTATAAGATTTTGACTGGCATAAGTAATGAGAGGGTAAAAAAGGTGACAGAGAGAATAATTGGAGAATACCAATGCGGCTTCTGTCCAGGTAACAGCATTATGGACCAACTGTTCATCATTAGACAAATAATGGAAAAAAACTGGGAACATGGACTTGATCTGCATATGCTTTTCATCAACTTTAAACAAGCTTTCAATAGTGTGAACAGAAGAAAACCACCAGAAGTAATGAACGCAATGGGAATACCACAAAAACTGGTCAGACTCATAGAAATGACAATGGAAGGCACAAAGGCAGTATTTAAGATTAACCTTTTAAAGCCTAGCAGTAACTTTACATACGACCAGGTTTAACACTAAAAATTCTGCGTGGTGCCCACATTGCATTTATGTGTTTTGTACGGATCTCAAAACAAACAGCAACTTTTGCCTTATAAAACATTAAGAGACTGGTTTTTATAACCGTGGTGGAGAGTGTTTACAGAGCAGTACACACTGAGTCCTTATATAAAACAGATACGCTTCGTCTTTAAAGGGTTAATAATCGAAAAACCGAAACCTTTGGATATAATACAGGTGTAAAATAAGGAGACAGGCTATCAACAACTCTATTTATAATAGCCCTACTCAATGTAATAAGGGAAATAGATCAGAGAGGGACAATATTTAATAAATTAAGTCAAGTATGTGCATATGCTGATGATGTAGTCCTAATCACAAGAACAAAGCAAAAGTTAACACAAATGTATGAACACTTAGAGACAGAAGCCAGGAAAATTGGTTTGCTCGTAAATGAAAGGAAAACTGAGTACATGTTTATGTCAGCAGCTGGAAACACGAGAAGGCTCCAAAATTTGAGGATAGAAAACAAAGAGTTTGAAGGGGTATCTGAGTTTAAATATTTAGGACATATAATTGAGAACAAAAACTGAAATGATAAATATATAAAAGCAAGAATACAAGCAGGAAATAAAGCATATTATGCAAACCTTCAGATGCTTAAAAGTAAAAGTATATCTAGAAGATCAAAATTAAAAATATACAAAACATTAATAAGGCCAATAGTGACCTATGGAGCAGAAACACAGACGTTAACAGACACACAAGAGAAAGCTTTGAGGTGGTTTGAAAGGAAGGTACTACGAAAGATATATGGACCAGTGATGGATAATGGGGCGTGGTGAATAAGATACAACAGTGAGTTGTACAGGTTTACGGGAGGAGAGGATATAGTCAGGTTTATAAAAGCGCAAAGAATACAGTGGCTAGGTCATGTAGAGAGGATGGATGAGACAGCCATGCCCAAAAGAATGTTGAAGGGAAAACTGTATGCTAAGAGAAGAATAGGAAGACCCAGATTAAGATGGATGGATGATGTGACTGATGACCTAAGAAGAATGGGAATCAGAAGTTGGACAGAGAAGGCGAGAAATTAGGATCAGTTGAGGCTGATCGTTGCAGAGGCCAAGGCCCACCCAGGGCTGTAGCGCCAAGCAGAAGAAGGAATGTTGAGTATGAAGTCCTAGCATAAACCATAAAGCATATGGCCTGGCATGGCTATCAGCTCAAGGACAGACCTGCAAAGTGTACAGATAAAACTTCATGTTAAACAGGCAGAACCACAAAAACACCATTTTCTTCACAGCATTATCTCTATAACCATTCAACTTGGATACAGATATGTTTGGTTATGAAGATACAAATTAACCTAAGGAATGTTCTCCTGAAGTATGTGAGATTCCACTTGGTACATCCTGTACATTTACTTATTCAACCACTTGATGGGCCCAGGTTTTCTTAGGACGATACTGCATGCTCCCAATGTGTCACAAGGACATGCTACTGTTGGAAAGTTCCAAGAGAGATGGTTAAAGCTTCGTGAAATATAATTGGGATGATAAAATCAGGGACACAGAGTTAAATGTGTGCAGATGCAGGGCTTAGGGTGGTCAAACCAACAAGCATTATCCAGACAAGATATGAAGAACATAGACATGAAACAAGGAACAGATGACATTTTGGTGAGAATATGTCAAGGAAGTGATGACTATGGAGATCTAGGAGCAGATCATAAAATCGGGAAGGATGAAATGAATGGAATATGCAGTACATTAAATTTCTCATACAATTCATCAATCCGTCAGTGTCACACTGACATTGGATATGAAACATGTCACAAAATTTAAAAAACATGATTGTAAACAATCAGTAGTCAATCACTAAAATAATATACAAAATACTTGTTAGAAAATGCTACAAATGACTGTTAAAACCAACAAACAAGTAATTTTAATTAGATGATACACTCCTTAATACACAATATTACAAATGACTGTTAAAAGCAATAAAACAGGTAGTTTGAATTACCCAATCCATTCCTTAACCTTTTAAAGCCTAGCAGTAACTTTACATACGACCAGGTTTAACATTAAAAAATTCTACGTGCTGCCCACATTGCATTTATGTGTTTTGTACGGATCTCAGAACAAACAGCAACTTTTGTCTTATAAAACATTAAGAGATTGGTTTTTATAACCGAAGTGGAGAGTGTTTACAGCGTGGTACGCATTGAGTCCTTATATAAAACAGATACGCTTCGTCTTAAAAAGGGTTAATCAACCTCACTAGACATCGTCATGTATAAGAGTTAATTATTTAAGAAATCTTCCATGGTGTAAAAAGGATTTTTAATTAAATACTTTTCCAGCAATACTATAAAACATCTTTTATCTAATACCAGATCAGCAATGAAAATCAGAAAGCAACAGAATGAAATGCATATAAAATTTGGTCACAAGATCTGAAAGAAGCATCCACTTCAAAGACCATGGCATATGACCCACAATACTTTAAAAAGATCTTACACAGAGTGCCAATGACAACATTAGCAAAACAATATAGCAATAATACTAGCAGTAGCAGTGGTGGTGGTGGTGGTGGTGGTGGTGGTGGTGGTGGTGGTGGTGGTGGTGTTGGTGGTGGTGGTGGTGGTGGTGGTAATAGTAGTAGTAATGACAGGTGCAGTTACAATAACAACAACAATTATTGCAATGAAACGTATATAACTATTTACTACTCACATTCCCTCGGTGCACTAACATATTACAGGAAAACAGTCTCATGTTTCAAATTAACAGTAGTGCCACCACAGTTCTGAAATGAATAAAAACCATTATTAATGCATTCACTAGTGTGAGACATGGACCAGAAAAATGGACTTGTTACAACATCACACTGAGAATCTTTGAGGATTCAGGTCTTCTGAGATGTGACACTTGACCCCTGAAGATGAAGGCACTACATTCCTTCAAATGTCAGGAATCACGCACCCAACAACACAATGTCACATCCTAGAAACCTGAATTCCCAAGCTATACCGCTGTGAGAACCTCAATATTTTTTAATGTTGCACTAATCACTACATAATGTTTCTCACACACCATTAAAGTGGGAGTTGAGACAACATGTAACAATATCTCAGATTTCATACATAATTTTATTTTAATGTAAAATGAAAACTGTATGTGCTTTCCACTTTGAGTACACTTACTGAACTACCATACACTTTGGTCTTTGCTGTTTACATACATACTGACCTTAAATGTATTATTGGTACCACACTGTTTCAGTCTCCATCTAATGTATGTCAAATTACAAAATCCACCCTCACAAGAAACATATCTACTGCAAAAATACCAAAATCTTTAACTTTCACTTAACTTTGTTTGTATGCTCACATGTTCATAACAGGTTGAAAACCCAACATAAATAGTCCCTATGCATTTTTAAAGATACGTGGGTACATTTGCACACGTACGGCCACAGTCCACTGACATCTACATGTCACCAGGAGCGTAACATCACACACATTTTGTAAAACATTAACAAGAATGTCCAGGCAGTAAGGTTTTAAGAAAACATGATTCAGCAAAATATTAGCCTGTAAACACAACAAACACAATCCTACCTTCGCTAACTTTGAACAGTTCCATCAATGTTTTATATTCCCTCCCATGTGTGAATCCAGACTAGCCTACATAACCTGCAACGGACTCCCTGGAAATGACACAAAGGATGCTTACAAAGAATGATGCCAACACATCAATAAATACTAGGGTCAAATTTCGCATGCCGTTATTCACAATATCTTGGCCACGAAAAATTCAAAAATAAGTTCCATCCTACTGTCTCTGTTTACAAGTCTCCAAAAGATTGGTTGCAGGCTCCTTCTAATGTTATTATTTTAAGCATTTTTCACAACACATTACTACGCAATGTATCTGACAACAGACCGTTTAACATTACTGGGAAATAATGGAATGCGAACACCGGCCACAATGCACGTACAACCGCCACTACAATGTTCGGCTGACGCATACTCACCCTGCAGTGTAGTCCCTTATCGCTGCCACGTGACATCCCTAGTTCGTTAGTGTCGAGCACACAGCATAAACCAAACTACATAATCTGTAGCATAAACACTCCACCGCGACACAGAACCTTCGGTCAAGCACCACTACTCAGTGTCTATCGTGCTTCCCCAACTGGAGTTGTGACGTTAGTCATTTTGCTTCTGGCGACGGTCGCTCGGGCGTTATTTAGTGGTATTAACGTCGCGAAAATCTTTGTTCCTCCTCACATCAGGTGAATGTGGTAGCGTAGCATAGGACAGGTCTGTGCATGGCCCACTTATAATGCGCTGTTGCTACTCGAAATAAGCCCCCCCACGTGCTACGTTCTGCATGTAATAGTTTTACATGATGCTTCCGGTATGAAACCTTGAGGCAGGCTGATCATGTGGCAAACATGATGCTTGTGGTTCTCCCCCCCCCCCCCTTTTGCAATCAGCTAAGCCCCCTGTTGAACACAAAATTTTCAACAAGCATTGTGATCCTGTTTTGCAGCGACTTCTACTTGTACCCGACAAGATGCCGGAGTGCTATGATTCCTATTTACATATTACGTGATGTGATGGAGAGAATTATGCCTTGCAGAAAAAGTTCATACATCCTGCTGTTATGCCCAGTCCTTGACACAGTCTTATATTTACTGGCAATATAATACTGTGTTGTTGTTGTTGGTGGTGGTGGTGGTGATTATGATGATATCATGCAAAATACATTCTATTTTCAATTTCTTACTTTGATAACTTTTCTTGTACAAACCAGGGGCACACTGTCTCCAGCTTCTCTTCGCTTTCTGGGACCATGGTCACATGGTTTGTTCCATACCATATTAACTTTTATGATCCAACTGGTAGAACGTTGGGTGAATTCTCACTAAATCAACTACATTTTTAAACCAAAATATGGAAGTATGTGATGGAGCCACTCTGGATTTAAGTCCCAGTAACCTACTCAAACAAATTTCTCCTCCCCTCCCTCACCAAGGACGTATACCATTCACAGCACAATTCCTTAGCAAGACTACATTAAGGCCCTCAAACAAGATGGGAAAACTGTTAGCATAGGCATAATTCCAGGTATAGCTTACTGTATAACAAGCCGAGCAATGTGTTCAGTATGCAGGTACAGCTAAAAAAACCAAGTGGCATTGTCTAACACTTGATGCAAGTTTCTGCCCTTAGCTCTTTGGTTGGCACCAGAAACATTCATTTCCAATATGTAATATTATTGAATGACAGGCTGGATGGCTGAGGAATTGTGGTTTGATTCCCAGCAGTGGCAAGAGATTTTTGTCTCCTCTAGAACATCCAGATGGTCTCTCAGGTCCACTCAGCATCATATTCAGTGTGTATTAGGAGCTGTTTTGCCAGGTGTAAAACAACTGGGTCATACTCACACGTCTAGAGCCATAGTTAAAAATGAGTGGAGCTGTACTTATATATCCACTCCCCCATATACCTACATGGCAGCAGAGGGACATCTTTGCTTTGCTTATTTTTCAGTGTGCAGAGACACATTTAAAATGGAGTGTTGCATTGGTTTAGATATATTCTAGTACTTAAATGTGATAATCTGTGTTGACATTGAATATGCATACTTACCCTTGTGTAGGGTTTAAAATTATGTGTTCCCATTGCTGTTGTGCTGAGTAATATCAGTAATTAGAAAAATTAGTTTTTCTCTTTGCTTAGTGGCTTACTTCTCCGTTCACATTTTTTTCTTTCATTTCAGTTTATTTCTTTATGTTATATTTTCAGCACTATAATACATGTTATTACAGAGCTACAAATTTAGTTTCAGATATTTAAAATGTCTTCACCATGGTTCATTAAATGTTTCCTAATGAATACAATACTATTTACTACACAGCATTTAAACCTCCCAAGTTTCAGTATGTGCCCACAACTGCTACATAAATCCAGAGAAAGCCTGAGTTATGGCTGGAAACTCAGACATGGTGTATAATCATGAAAGCTCATTTATCCTGTAGAAATTTTATATTCCTTCAAAGGATTGTGTGTATATTGTTTTTTAAATCTTCATTCAGTATGGGGCCTTATTTGTGAACAGACAACTTGCTGAAGTAGTAATTTTGCTACCCTGCCAAATTTAATCGAGTGAGTGCTGTTACATCATTCTGTCATATAAGCATTCTCAAGGTTTTCTGTAAATATTATGGATGTAAATTAAGAAGTGTCTTTTTTCTGGTATGGAACAGCAACACAGAACTACGAAAAGGGCTATAAATATATCTCGTATGAAATGTCCCATCTGACAGAATATTCAAATTCAAGAACCACAATGGTTCCAGAATAACATTACGGTCTTTTATTGTAAAATATGGGCAGAGGGAAAAATATGGTTGAAATATACAGATTTTTACATGACTTAAACCTACATTTTTGCTTACATATAAGAAAACAAAATATATTCATTATTACAGTATCCTTGGCCAGTTTACTGACATTATCACACAAGCTGCTGAAAGTAAAATTAACTTTGCTTTCTTCAAATATCTCTGTTATATTCTGGAAGTCTGAAAACAAGAATATTTTTCTATTAAAAATTAATTTTTCATGGTAAGTGACATATTTATTTAATACTGGAGCATTGTGCAAGTAAGTGTAGGCATGTATAAATTTTAGTAACAACTAATAATATGCATTAAACACTCACCATATAAACACCAACAATCAAACCAAATAAGCCAATAGCACTTGCAAAGATCTCTATAATGAGTATTTTTACAAAAAGTGAGGAATTTGCAGCATCTGATATTGCTGCTCCAGAGCCTGAAATGAAGTACATATGTTGTTATGATCCATGGTCATAAATTAGGGAGAGTTATGTAACATGTATTTGTAACAGTTCCATTCACATCAGCAGCTGAAAAAATTAATCCCCGTTTTACCTGGAGACAAGTCAATGACTGGTGTTTGGAAGAAAAATTTTTATAATGCTTAGGGTATCCTGGTAAATATATGAAGTGTACAGTAACAGATAAGAGTGCATGATGTGCATTGTGTTTGCTGCTGCTGTTGTTGTTGTTGTTGTTGTTGTTGTTGTTGTTGTTGTTGTTGTTGTGGGTGGTGGTGGTGGGGGCAGCAGCGACAGCGATGGTGACGATGACGGTGACAGCATCATCACCTCCACCAAAACATTGGTAACTATGTACCAACTGTCACGGTATCATATCCCAGAAAGTATGCATTTTCATTTATATGGTATTAAGAGTGCTGTCTTTGGGAATGTAGCACCATCTAGTTTGGTAGACTGGTTACTCCACATTGTTTCATTTATCTTGCAAAGTACATGTTGTCATGTCCCAGAAAATCATTATCTTAATATTCCCATGCAAAATTCAAATCTCACAATTACATAGTAATCACTAACATAAATGGTATGGTGTCACTGAAATTTACACATAAAGGAAAATTGTGAAGAACATGCTTAGCATATTCAGTTTTTGGCACTTACATTTCTGTTATAAAATTCATAAAATTCAGAAAGCAATGTTAAATAGACCAAGAAATAATCTGACATTTGTACCTCACTGAATCACTTTGCCCACATGGCAACAAATTTTGTATTTTATGTGTGTTATAACATTATTAAAACCCAGTCTGAAAAATTATGTGTCAAATTTTGAAGTCCAGAGAAGCATGTCTGTGGCCTTATAAATTACATGCAGTGTGGAGCCATGGGCCAGCCAGGCTGCCTTTTAAATACTGAAAGAAAAATGCAGCAGTACTTTTATCCTGGTTTGTCATTGATTTCCCTTCTCAAAAATCAAACTATGAATGTTCCAATTTAAATGTTTGCATGCCTGCAACTGAAATATTTAATGAGGGCCATGCTTTTCTGGAGCTTAGATATTCTTTTGTAGTCACTACCTTTACTGAAGCCACTCATGTAGTTTAACAGTGGCTATCATAATACTTGCATATCATTTATTATAGAGGAATTAATTTGAGTGATGTGCTACAGTCACTTACCAACAGATCCTACACAAAGCCCACAGAATAAGTCAACCAACCCAACACACAAGCCAGCACCAAATGTTACATAGGCTGCCATCATTTTCTGGGGATTGACTTCTGTCTCCTGAAAATAAAAAGTCAGCATTACTGATGCTGAAAGCTTTAAAGCATGTATTGATATGTGGTAATTGTGGTTCAACACCCGCAGATCTAGTGGTGGGCAGTTTCACTTATCATGTGTGTAGATGCAGTGCTGCCACTGTCTTACTCACATAGCTGAATTATAGGTAACAGTTAATTAAGTGTGCCCATTCATACCTTACATTTTGTGCTCAGCCAACTAGACATGAAAAAGACGTGAAAATTCTGGAATCCCTAGTGCTATAAAGATCAAAGGACCAACAGTTATGTTACATTTTGGTGAGTGTTAACACAACCTATGGAGTGTCTAAATTTCAACTTCCTATAAAGCCTTGATCTTTCCAACTGCTGAGTTTTCGGTTAACTGCAGTTAACAGCTTGTTTTATCTCTATTTGCAATCTTGTAATGTTGCATGTCTGATACGTACACCTTAATCACTTGTTAAAGCAAACTGACTGTGTACTGTACCCTGAAGTTAAATTTTCTGACTCTTTTATTATGCCTTTAATATTTTTGTCAAAAGAATCATCACTTGCAGAGAATAAGTTACACCAAATGCATTTATGAACCTCATAATTAAACTTTATATAGGCAAGTCTGAATCAAGGGTGCATCGCTCAGCTTACTGCACGTGGACATGAACATGTATACCACACACATAAATGTTAGTGAATAGCAAGAGATGAGAAAGACAAGAAAATGGAAGAGAGTGAAACTTATTCCTACCTCAAGTGCTGTTGTTCCAGACAGAACAATTGCAGTTATCAACCCATAAATTGCTACAGCTTCACAGAAAATAACAGAAATTAAATTCTTGGTTTTAATGCGTGGTACCTTTACACCTCCACCAACAATGCTAGCACCAGTAGTGTAGATGCCTCTAGAAAATTGAAAAAAAAATAAATAAATAATAATAAGGGCTTATTTTATAAGACAGATGGAATCCAGCAAAGTGTTTTGCATTTCTTTCCTCTCCGCCTAAAACTAAAAATATCATGCATATATAATGGAACATCTAAAATGTACTCTGTTTTAATACAAAATATTCCCTTTCAGTTTTGTGGTAGTGTATCACATCTATCAAATTCTCAGGCAAGTTTTGCATACTGCAGAATATTTCAATAAATGTCTTACAGAGCAGCTCCAACCACTGACAATCCCACGCACAATCCGATACCCATACTAGCCCACATGTAAGGACTGGTTTCTTCAAGGAACCTGCATAAGAAGTTCACAGCTATTGGTACAAAATCGTGTAACTTGTCATAATTACATAATGTCATAAAGGATCATTTATTTCAAAAGATTAGGAAGAGAATTTACATGTTCTTGAGAGGGATTTATGTGACAGTATATCTTGATTATATACAATTAAGAGGTTATCCAAATACTGGCATAAGAACAGGTTGGTGAGAAGTCAGGATAGATAGATTGCACGTTCCTGCAATTCAAGGAAGCAAGGTAATTAAATATACGTCTTGAAGATGTCAAGGCGACAAAATTCAATAAAATCTTCTTGTGCAACCGGCCACATTAAAGAGTAGAATTCTTCCAATGTTTCTGGGGCTGACCCTGTCACAGTCTCTGGTTACCCAAGAACATGTTATTAAAAGTAATTAAATTTTGTTTGAATGTCTTAAATATTCCTCACCCGACTGACCTTGTGATATACAGTAAAACATGGCTATAAGGGAAGCCTGAACACTCATCTGTTTTAGATAGTTTTCGATTTAATGCAGGTACTAAAGTGTATACAGCATACATTTTGTAGAAGACATTCATCTATTTGCAATCGAAATGGCAAGATAAAAACTCATTATTACAAAAATACTGAATAATACACCTTTTGATGGATTTCTTTCCATGCTTTCTTCTTACATTTCTTTTATTTCTAGTTTTTCTAGTAGGCCATTTAAATCTTCTGTACACACTTTGTTAATAGTCAGGCTTAATTCTTTTCCATTTGTGACAAGAAAAATATACTGGACCCAAGACAGGTGAAGGAAGTGGAGAACAGAGAATATCACATAATAATTAAATTCATACATACTTTTACACCTGTTGTAGAATTCTTAGGGTCATCAAAAGAGTAACATCATGAATTTCTAGACTGAAGAATTCCACTAGCCTTGTTAGTATTTCACTGAGGTCTTAGAGATTTCGTAAGTAAATAGATGAATGAAATTGTAAAGTACTTACTATATCGTTTTGTCACAAGCAAATTTTACAGTGATAAATTCACATTCAGTTTTAGTGCTGGAATTAAAAAAAAAAAAACTGTATGCTGTCCCTATAAACTATGAAATGAGCAATTGAGTGGAACATGCATTCAGTAGTCATACATGTCTCATGAAAAACTCTGAATCTGCATTCCAGAATGGCCTAAAGGGACAATTTATAGATGCGGGAAGGTGCACCTAGCCGTATTCTCCATTTTAGGGTACCCAATAATTCCATCAATTGTTGGAATTACGTGATGTTGACTTCTCAAACAAATTTCTTTCTGCCAGTAGTAAGTCTAACTTTTGTACTTTAAGTTGGGTTAGTGTGATACAGGAAGGTCTTTCATTATGAACCATTTATCTATTCAACGTACAGGGCAATCATAAAGTCGCCGTGCAGTTGCTACTACCGCGATAGGTATGTAGTAATGTAAGACACAGCAAACCTCGCACAATTGGTGATGCAACACCATAACTTGCAATACTAACAATATGCAGACTGTGGTCTAATCACTACTTGCATATTGTGTGCAACTGTTATTAGTTTTGTGTACATGATGGTATGTGCTACGCATTTAACTGCACAGCAACTTTTCAAGCACTGTGTGCAGTGAAACTGGTTGCACTGAAAGACTGTTACAGTACAACACATCCATTCAAAGAGCGAAATAATAAATCTGAAATTTCTTCTTTATAAACCACAATGCTCAGTTACAGGACACATACACAGCAGTTCAGCCACATGACACAAAGAGTACACACATAATTTTGTTAGGAAAAATTAACTGGAAGGCTGGCAGTTGAACAGCTGGGAAGTAGATGGGAGCAAAATATTAAAATGGTTCTTAAATAGACACAACTGGCTCTGAAGCACATCAAATTTGCTGTATTAGTAGAGTTGAATTTTCAGTTCCATTAGCAGAGACTTTGTCATTTATCAGAATTTGGTTGCAGCTTTTGGCATAAATTTAATATAATGATCATATCTTAGGGCTTCAGACCACAGCCACTTTGTAGGAATTCCATCAAGCTTTCCATTATGGAAGAGCTGCTCCCTTTTAAACACTACAAAATTTCTGAGGATATCTTACCATGCTATGCTTAGAGCTTCTCCTCTTCCAGTCAATAGATAAAACAGAACTGTAACAGATACAATGTATGTAAGCCATAAGGACATTAAATCTTCACTATGGAAGCTCAAAAAATATGAACATCCAATGGAATTCTAACCGTCTTTCAATCAGCCTTTTCTGAACTTTCCTATCAACCAATATTATTATTTTTTTCTGTGGCAAAACAGCCCCACTCCAGCTCACGCCACGTAATTGTTGAGGTTTCTAGGTCACACACTTTTAGACACACACACCTGGTAGGACTCCTCTGAATGGATGATCAGCTCGTCACAGAGGCCGCTACCTACACAACACACAACAAACACAAGAGACAAACATCCATGACCTCGGCAGGATTTGAACCTGCAATCCCAGCAGTCGAGCAGCTGCAGCCCAATGCCTTAGACTGCATGGCCACTGGCAGCAGCTGCCCAAGCCATAACATATTCACAGAAAACTGTTATAAGTTTTGGCATCACCTGTCAACTTACACATAGACCTTTCCACTGTGACAGGATTTGAGAGCGTGGTAGTTTCCACCACTGCTTCAAACAGTATATATGCTTTTTTTTTATTTCAGTCAGAATTTCCTTGCTCTTATAGCTATTTATGACAAATTCCATGAGGTGACATCCTCCTTGGAAAAAGAGTAGTAGAGTTAAGAAATTCCTCTTTTATGAAATTGGAAGTTTTACAGGAGATGAGACATGAACTTATATTTCTCTGTGTGTTTTTCATGATCAACCTCCTTACTAACATATAACAGATATTCCGTGTTTCTCTTATTGCTTTTTATGTATTTGTACACTAAATTATAAGCATCAGCATAGACTGTAAGTTGGCATGTTCTGTTCAGGATGAGTACCTCACATTTTTCTTTGACCTTTTAAATAGTGTATTCTACAGCAGAACCAAAGCACATCTTATTTCAGACAATTCTGTATGAGAAATATATTAGAAAAGTATTTATGTAGCCTACATGAAATTTACTACAGCTGTCATCTGAGCATGTGTTCATGGTTGCAGCAAATTCAGTAACAATACTTTACAGTACTTTTCTCCTGAGTCATCGGCTTTCTTTAAGTATACAGGTAATGTACTGCTGTTTCTTCCCCCATATCTAATGTATTCAAAATATATTATTAATGTTAACAAGTATGTGGGTTTTTATTTCTTTTTTTGACTGTCATCAGGAAAAGCATAAAATACTAGTCTGGTTCTGACTGGTCCCTTGATCTATCTCCAAACCTTAGCAGTTTAACATAAGAATAAATGTAACACGTATCAGTATTTATCTTCCACAAGTTTCTACTACACATGCATTTTCACTTCACGGGTCTAGAAAAACCAGAAGTATTTTATGGCATTATTGTCCCACTTAGGTCTATTTAGCTGCAACATGCACGTCTAAAATGTATCAAGTGACTGTTTAACTAATACTATCTAGTTCAAGACACTTAGTGTAAAGGGATAAATATATTTTGTCACAGAAGTTTCTCAGTTTATAACCATATTAATACAAGTAAATTTGCTCCATATATTTGTGATAATGGGTTTCATTTCTGGCACTGTAACTTACTTATTCCAGTCACTAGAAGACTGAAAAATCCAACATACAGGTTTGCTATTGTGGTTCTCATTCTTACTGCCTCACTTTTCACCTGACAGCATGAACACTCATGTGACCTGAACCTTGCAGTTACCACATAGTCTTCCATCCAACTACCTTAGATTAGATAATGTTATCTTATCATATATGGAAACAGGTTATATATGATGTTTTGCCACCAGTATTTTGCCTAAGGTGACTGACATAAGGTTCTGAAATACAGCTGCATATTTTTACTGTTTTCATTCTTGTTACGTAACTTTTCAGGTACAAATCATTTGACTTAAATACAGCACAAACCCAGTAACATATTTTTGTGACACCAGCTATCAAAGATTCCGTTTTTTTTTTGTTGGTACCAAGACATTCAAAATTACATTATTCTATAACCTTCATAATTGTCCTCTTCTGACTGTGGATGTTTCACAGGTATTCACTCTGCATTTTATTTTTATGGAGTTACGATTAATTTACATCCCAATTAACTCACATCCAATTCATTCAATGGTTATCATATGGGGTACTGTAATGGCCCAATGAAATGTCAACATACCTTCAGACAAGATAATCACCTTACATTTTAATTAGCACTCTATTAGGTATGAAACACAGGGTCTTCAGTTATCAGTTGTGTGAGAACAGGAGTACAACACAGTTTCATTCCACATGTGATGGAACTCCTTGCTACCACCAGTTTTATTTAATGACTCTGTCAGTGTCTTATACTCTATGTCAAATGTTAGGATGGTAAGAAAACAGTAAAACGGAAAGAATGTGACACGACTAAAGTCTGGACATTTATTTTGAGGGTCTGAAGTAAACCATAACAAACCTGGGTCATTGTCTCAGTGGAGCCCTGAACTTGCTACCCCCAAACAGAAGTTAGCGTTACTGCTTGAGCCACGTTGCCTGCACTGCTACATGGATATTAAGTGGTTGTTCACTGCTGATTTTTTATATTGTTGACCTGTGTCATTTAGCACTGCTGCATATCTTCAACTTGCAGCACAGTACTAACATTTCCTTCATTATCTTGTGATACTGGCACTGTTCATTCAGGAGCCAGGATTAAATGTTTCAAGTGCTGGGATTGTGGAGGTGAGGGAGGGACAGAAATGTATGAATAGGCCCAAATCCTAAATGTTTAAACTAAGTTTGATGTTTCAACTACATTTAAAATTTATTTAATGATGTGACACGGTGTTTAAGGGTTTGTCCGTTATCCTAATTTATAGAATACAAAAATGCCATTTCAGAATCATGTTCTGCTTCGATCTTCAGGTGGAAAGTATATGATGAAATTCACGCTGTCATGGGCCCCTCAGAACACTGCCTATATACCCTCAAACCCAGGTATGAGCCCCCCACTTCATTATCTGGTGGAAATCATGGGAACAAATACCATTGAGCCCCTTATTACAGTTAGACTTATGCCATTAGCTCAGGTTATGTAGTCCTTCAAGCAAAAGACTCAACAGAGTATGGATTTCTTGATATCTTTTTGACCAGAAGATGGAAATCGAACTAATTTCTGAACCACCGTCATGTGCATATAACAAAAAGTAGAACAATGTGCAAAGTCCAACCCTTAAATGTTCTTGCATTTTTAACTTTATATTGTATTAAGAAGAGAAAGGTTGTCCACACTATGAAAACATATACAGGAAGTGGAGGTATTGCTCCACTCATTCTTAACCTTGGCTGTAGATGAAGTTGAGTGTTTAACTTCTTCCACTTCATCCCTGAACAAAGAGCCACCAGGCCCCATTGGATAGGAAGATACACGAATCCCACAGCCAGTCTGTACGTCTTAGAGAAGAGAAAAATTTGTAGCCCCTGCTCGGATTCAAACTCCAGATCGTACAACCCTTAGCCCAGTCACTATACTGACTGTGCTATCCTTGCTCCTTAGAGTTTGCATCCCCTCCGACTCCCCCCTCCCCACAATTTCCGAGTATTTTTTGCAGCTTGTTTTTATCATGAATTGTAGATATATATATATATATAAGAACTCAAGCTTAAAACATGCTGATTGAGAGCTGAAGTTCCAAAAGCATGAGCCAAAGGAGTCTATCAACATGTGACAGTACTGAAAATGAAAGTAATAAGCAAAATACAGTTTTATTTTACCCTCTTACAAGACCAATTCTTTGTTTTTTCTTAAATGTACACCAGTCTTCTCATTTGGAAGTCATTTTTGACACTATGTGACAAATATCCTATGGAAGAAAATATGAAAATGGAGATCTTGTCTGCAGACTGAGACTAGAAGAATTATCTCTTCCAACAACACCTGTTACAAAATTTAATGAACTATTTTCACAATACCAATTACTTATACATATGCACAGTCACTTGGAAAGTGAACCAGATTCTGTGCAAAATATGCAGCAAATATCTCCGATATCAATACACACTTGAACAGGAAGAATTCAGTCAACTGCCCTCCATACTGCAGGTGTAGCAGTGTCTGATGTAGCCATAACAATTCTACTGTAATGAAATACAATTTTATAAATACAGGCACAGTTCTGTTGGTACATGATTCATTTTACGATGTAAAATTTGTATGTTTGAGCAGTTTGGCATATGGAGTTTTGCAATGATATATGGCAGTTGTAACTTTAATCAAGTTATCTAATGATGCATTACAAATCAGCTGTAAAGAGCTATCACACTAGGTTTCAAAATGATCCTATTAATAGTGAAGGTATATAATAAAAACTATAATTTATCATACAACCTTCTATTTCTTTAAAAAGCCTTTTTGAAATATACCTCAAGAAATGTGCTAGATTTAGTCACCATTCATGGCTTACTTTTTCATTCAACTTTCAATTACAGAACAAAATTTATGAAGGTATCAATGAGGCAGCTAAGTGTCAGTAGTTGAAGTTGTTACAAGTAAGGAGCCTGTAATGCAGGAACACAGCATCCTCATCACATACACAGAATTTAGATTGAAAAGAACTGCACCAAGTGTGGACCTTCGTATGCCCCTTGTTGTTGCACTGTTTCCTTTTGCACGTGGTTTGACTGAGTTACCTTGTGAATTAAGCTGAATTAGACGGTCACAGTCTGAAGTATCATGTATCAAAACCCATGTCCAAGACATAGAACGTTTTGCTTATGTCACTGATTGTACTGTTATGCACTGGTTCTGGAAGTCTGATGACAAGGCAAACACCGAAAATCATTTTCATGAACAACAAACAAGCTAACAACAAACTTGCCCTCTCCTTTATCATGTTTTCTGCATATTTTTGAAACACACAACAAATGTCCGTTATGCACTTAAAATACAGTATAAAAGTAGGACACTTTAATAATATATTGCAATTACCTCAGAAATTTTGCTCTGAGTTATGTTTCATAAACGATCTAACACAGAATCTAATGCAATATATTCAGTAAATGATGTTTGCTTGCCAGCAATTATAAGTTAGTTACACACTTACACATGTTTTTTACAATGTAGTTCATTGTCCAGAACATCTGCAAACTTTCTCTAACCACAACAGCGTAATTTTTCATCTGCATTCTCTAATAAGTAATGCAATATGATGAGGCAACTTAATGGTCATGTTGTCCAGCTGATCTAAACATACACATTCAAAATTATGAGCAACAAAACTAATACTCAGTATTTTCACATTAACACTCTGAAGACCTGCATTCACATATGCAAATGCACATAAGGAAACAACTCTAGAAGTTCATTTCATATATTTAGGCAACAACAAAAGTAATGCATTTTTAAGACATGCTGCATAATCTGTTTTATTTTCCACAAAATGTCATTTATTCCATAATTTTATCTTTTTCTGTACAAATAATCCTCACATGTTTCATAAAACATATTCTACAATTTAAATACCCACCCTGGCAGAATAAAGGTTAAAACACTGATGTCTTGCAGATTTATTTAGATGTTGACCTGACAGGCATAATAACTTCCATTGTATCTGACATAAGCAACTTATAGCAAAGTTAAAATTAAAATTGTCCCCATGCCTAAAGTTTTCAGTCTAGACTTCACTGCCAGATGGATGTGGATGATAAGCTACATGGTCTACTCCAGATGCTTTACTCCTTGGAAAAGGAATCTCTTGAACCAACTGGACAGCAATGTGAATGAGACTGTAGGTTGTTCTGAGATACAGTGGCAAAGTGAAATAAACCAATGCTCAGTCTGTCCACATTTATAAACTACAAGGAACTTAGAATCTCTCCTCTGAATTCATCCTCAACCAAATATTATAATGAACATTATACTAATACAGTATATAAAGATACATAAAGTGCTGCTGTTATATTAACCAGCATCCCATACTGTGGGAGTAGCAGCATCCTTCACCTTGCCAGGTAGAGAGATAAGACTGTAAATGATGACATTCACTACAAACTGATTTGTAAGGGTACACTTCCTGACAGAAACTAAAAGTGTTGTATTTGATAGAATACACGGCATATTTAAATGGTACTGACATCAGCTGCAATAAACCAGTGAGGAATATGTCTCAAGAAATCTAGTCTTCATCAGTTAATGCCCAGATTACACTTCACAAGAGTTTGTTGTTTCATTTTCAGTGTGTACTTTATTGTGTATTTGCATAACTGAATCAATCCGTTCAACATTTTGTTTTAAAACACTGTAAAATCTCTGCTATTCTATTAACATTTTTTGCCACTTCTATCAACAGTGTAGTCAGAGAAGTAATCAATTTAGCAATGAAAGCTGTTTCAGGCAATTATTTTTGCTGCAGCTGCATAACACACAGTACTAGCAACTGCATGGCGCTTTGCTCACATCGATACTTATGTTTCTTCTGTGGTGTATCCCGATCTGGAAGTAAGGTCTTGCAGATTGATACAATGCTGCACTGTGTACCCTTCTGCCACACCTGACTTTTGGAACAGGATTTGCCACCACTTTCTTTACAGTGGAATAATATGACTATATTATAAATTACCTATTAATCTAATTTTCCAATACTGTCATAGGCAACAAATTATCATATAGGCCCAACAAGTTTCAGAAATAATCTAATCTTCAACTAAGTGTAACCTCATAACACTGTTTCCAGCAATAACATAGTATAAAGCATACATCAATTTAAAATGATCCTGACCACACAAGTAACATATAAAACACAATACTATACAACTTCTACTGCCTATTATGATTAGCGGAATGTAAAATAGCGTTAATACAGAGGTACACAAGTGAAACTGAACTGTATTTCATGTTTATATCACAAAAATTCTATATATAAATAATTTATGTATAAAGTATTTTATTAATGTCATGTAATATAATACTCTTTAAAATAAATACAAATATAATACCTAAACTGGAACCAGTTTGAGCCATACTTAACAATGCACTATGTTTCCATAGCTTGCCTCTACATTTTGAGCACAATTCTGGTTTAAGTCTCACATCCATTAAAGCTCACATGTATAGTTCTTCAATTATATTTTTCCAATATACAATCAGTGACAAGGATTTGTGACTTGATGAGATCAATGAATCTAGGCTAGAAAATGAAATGTAAAGAATATTGGTTTCAGGGGGAATACCACTGATGGAATGGGACAGAACACCCACTTTAACAAGTGACACTTGTATCCCATACATGATGGGAGTGTTCAGTGTTAACTGAATTCCTTAAGGCTCTTAAATTCTAAATCATAAATTTTAGCAGCATGGGTAATATTCCCAGTCTGCCAAATAATTGGTGTTTTTATGGAATGTGATTAATTTACCAAAAATTCTATTTTCATGGTGGCACAAGCCTATGCGATTTGTATTTTAAATTCCATTTTGTCATTTGACTGTCACACAGCATTTTGAATTTGGATTTATATATATTTTTAAATACACTCTGCAAAATCCCAACAGATTGCCTGTTGAGGCTTAGTTCATGAGGTTGGGAGTATAGAACATAGCTCACATAACAAAGTCTCTGACAAAAGCACCAGATGTGTCAACATTACTAACACAAAAACTTATCATATGACTCTATTCCCAGCCAGTTCAATTCAGTTCACATCTCCACACTTCATTACCTCAAAATCCATTTTAATATTATTCTTTCATGCCCTCCCTAGTCTTCCAAGTGGGTACTCTCCAAGCAATTTCCCAGCCACCAATCATATTCATTTTTAATTCCCTCATCTACAGTATATATATCAAGCATCTTTGAACCTCCTTGATTTAAATGACAGAAGCATATAAATAAGTAAATTCCCCATGGTGTGATTTTCTCCAGGGCCCACTTATTTTATCTGCCATAGCTCCAGCTACTTTTGTTAGGGTTTTGTCCTCAACCACTTGCAATTTAGATTATTCCACCAGGGGGAGAAACAGTGCTTCACAACCATGTCAAGTAACAGGAAATATGATACTAACATACACCACAGGTCATGCAAAACTGCTAAATTTGTTGTTACACAGATAACAATATTGTCTTTTGACAACTATGTTAGCACCACTCACATCACATCACAGACAGCACTCTCTCATTATGTTATACAAAGAGCTTGCAATAAGTTTAAAGACAAATTACAGAGAAAACTCTGCTTACTCTGAACTTCAATGAGTCTTCAGCAAGAAAGTAGCCAGTCAAACACAGCCCAAAGACAACAAACTTGCAAAATCTGTTGCTCTCACAGCAGCGTTGCTGAAGATTCAAAAGGCACTAGAGTTATTCAAAACGTTGAGAACCATTTAGCCAATGACAAAGCATAACCTCCCAGAAGACTTGAACCACCACACTGAAATGTTCTTGACCAAATGTGCTGGTAAGCACTTCAACAACCCCCACAGTTCCAAGCAGACAGGTTTGAAAACTTGTATGCAGCAAGGCTTACAAAAGCTCATGATGATGGAAAGAACACATGGAACTTTAAGATGATTATATACAGAAATGGCAGCACTATTAATCTATTAAGTGACCGTTTTTCCCGTGGCCTATTTGGGGACGGGGACAGCAATGAAATAACAATTAGAATGATATACATGTTACAGTCATGTTTTTTCTTCTTGCACACATGTTTACTACATACTGCTCCATGCACAGCACTGTCGCCATCTCCTCATCAGGAAAGTCACTAATAAGATACAAAAAAAGTGTCCATTCTGAAGAATATTATCAGGAAGACAGAATAAAATCAGAAGAATATAAAAAATGGGGACAAATTAGGGACATAAGTCTTATTTCAGGGACAGTCCCTGAAAACCCAGGACGAATGGTCACCTTATGTTGCTCTTGCACCACATGTACAGTAAATGTAATGCAATAAAGTTCTGGACTTACCGAATTGCTCCTCAAAATGTTTGTCTTCAATACTGAATAAGTGCGCATGCAAAACAATATACACATTATTGCTGCTCTATGATCCTACTAGTCAACATAACCTGAAAGACTGTTTTATTTAAATATATTAATGTCTAATTGTTCACTTCTCTTTGTCCCTTGTCTTTACTGATAAAGACAACTTGCTTCTAGTAGACCCAGAATCTTTTTTTTTTGCGCCTTGATTTTCTTCTTACTCTCCATTCTGGAGGTACATAAGAACATGCTATACTTAGCCACCTTGTCCTCACTCACTCACTCACTCACTCACTCACTCACTCACTCACTCACTTCAGATAGTTTGTCCTGCCATCTCTTCCTATGGTAGGTTTAACCTTTACTACATCAAATTGTATTTATCATTATGTTACCACATCAAGTTCAGAATATCATACTTAGCCATCTCTTGATGCCATTTTCACAGTGTCATCAACCTCTTAATTTCATACTTCCCTCAGAAACCAGCTACAAACATCTAGTCTGTTAAAGAATTATGTAACCTTTTGCAGTTATACTCATTGCATATTATTAATGTATATATGCATAAGTAACACTTTTAATTAAATAAGGTTGCATGCTAAATATAATTAATAAGATATGCAGCTTAATCAGTCGAAGAGAAATAAAATGAACATAATGTGTCAATATGAGTTCAACAAAATTTGGTAAAACTAATTACCTCCCCACCAATGGTATAGCTTATTTTGTTCAAACACTAGACAAGTCCTTTCTGATAGTCACCACCACATAAAAATAATCAGCTATTACATGGGTAGTGTTTACTCTTGAGTGGCACATTCTGTAAATAAGAATGAACTCAAAATGTCCCACATTACAACCCTAAATTCCTTCTTAATAAGAAGTCACAAAAAATAAAACAAATAGCACATTCACTTACAAAATTTGGTACAGTATGCCATTCAGTGCCATTAAAATGAGACAAGCTGAATTTTACCACTTCAAATTCATACATGTACAGGGCACTTGGATTGTAAGGTATTTTGTCTTCTCATCCTGTCGTATCAAATTGAACACACCCTGCATGAAGCATCTTCATTTATTTCCTGGCTCCTCCTTGTAAATACTTGCAGCAATTGACAATGGACTCTGTAAAAACAACCACACAAACATAATGCTGAAGTGTCTTCCACATTTACAACATATAAAATGATAAAATACAAGTATCACACAGAAAATCAAGATACAAAGCTTTGTGGCCAAGGAGACATTGTGCCTTGAAATTACCAGTTCAGCCAACGTAGTTTGGGCAGTAAACGCCATTATGACACAGTTCCATTCTACTTCACACTTCCTAACACAGATGTTAATAGTGATTAAAGATACCAGCCCGCAGTTCCTACAAGTCACACTGGGGTAAAATGAGGGATGGCTGCTCAAATGATAGCAGGCTGAGTTTTTCTAACATGTAGAATAATGACCTTGTTGCAATATTTTGAAGGAACACGCTGCCTCCATCTTCAGGGTGTCTGGCAAGAGAAAATGTGTCGATTATACAGAAACACTGCAAGGAATGTGGCCAATCAGAGGTGACAGATTTTGTACTGAGCCATCTCCCATCTGGAGTTGCATATGTCATAAGTTTTTCATTATGCAGTTACTCCATGCTTCAGTGCCTTCATCTCTTCCAAGTCCAAACATTTTCCCTTTTGAATACAGGGTTTCCATTTTTGATTCACAGTTAGAGATTTCATTTCATAGCTATGCTAAATATTGGAGAAATGGCTGGTTATGAAGTTGAGTAATACAGCTTAAGCCTGAAAGACAGAGAGTTTAGCATCAAAGGTTTCAACATCCTTCACAGGGGTATAAAAATGGAAACTCCTCCTTAATAAGCAAATGGTACTACTAAAATAGAACATCAATCACCAAAAACAAAATGATTACTAAACAAACTGATTTTGCACACTCACACACAAACCTAAAACAAGACTGTTTACATTTCTCTTCCAGTAATTTGCTGGCACTAAAGTATAAATATTACATTAGGATAACATGTATAACAATCTGTTATTACTGTAATCTTACCTTATTCTTACATTTGTTTCCCACTGGACCTCACCATCACAGTTCCAGACACTGACTCCAGGCATAATTCTGGGTGGAGGAATCTCTGGATGTGAGACTGGAGGTGGAAGTGCTTGGAATCTGAATTCTCTGGCTCGATGGACTTCCACAAAAGGCAAATCAAGCTGCACAGAATAAAAGCAGAGACAAGGGAGTAAAAGTTGATCAGCCAGCACCAGTTCTTTAATGCAAAACTGTCTCATTCACATGCCAGAGATGTTCTGATATCACAAACAAAAGATGCTGTGGTGACTTGCATGTGAAGAATTCACCTACACACACACACAGCAACAGTAAACTGCATAAATGTCTTAATATTACATTCCTTTGCATATTTTGTATTAGTCTCCCCTGAGGATGACCCTGTTATGGTCTAAAACATGTAGTGACTTCATGTAGGTAATGAAACTTTACTCCAACAAAGTGTCATGTTTGACTGACTTTATTTGTTACTATATAATGTCATAATTCATTTAGTGAATACCTGTAAATAACTGTTCACCAACATTCACAGATGAAGTCACATCTTTATCTTGAAATTTGTCTGATTTACTAATGTGCAGTTGAGGGGTTCTCAAAATATGCGACACCATAGCCCCACTACAATAAATTTGTGCGACCTGCACCCAATGAACTGAACTAGGTTAATTCATAGGATTCGGCAAGAAGTAAATCCATGACATTGCCTAACATCACACCCAGCAAACAAATTCAAAGCAGTGCCTTCAGTAAGAAGATCATGGAAACTGCCTTGTGGTTCCATAAAGGTGTGCTCCTTGTCAATTTTCTTGATCATCGTGGCACTGCAACTACTTAGAGTTATTGTGCTATACTTCAGAGGTTACGGCAGGCCTGGGTTGCTGCACCAAGGTGTCATCATTTTGTGTGATAAGACTAGGCCCCATACTGCCAACTGAACTTGTGACTTGTTACAGTGCAACAGCTGCGAGTTTATGGACTGCTGTCTCTATAGTCCTGATTTCATGCCACCAATTTCCACCTCTTTGGACCCTTAAAAAGCACCTGGCTGGTATGTGATTTGCAACAGATACCAACATGAAGCAGCAACCTCATGACTATAGCCACTTGACACTAATTTCCTCTATGACAGGATACAAGCCTTGGTGCCATGATGGGACCAATGCTTAAATGTCAATGGTTGCAATACACAAGCAGATGTGTACCATCTGCCACCCCGGTGCCACATGTACAGTACATCAGAGTCAAAATAAAGGTCTCAGCTTCAACAGACAACATCCTGTTGTTTTTTTATGACTTAATATATTAAAGAATAATTCAGTCAACACAACTACTTTTTATAGTAGAAACCACGTCTGGTGAGAGTTCCTTCACAATAAACTATTAATAATATAACATCACATTTTATATAGTATAAATTTGCATATTTTATATATTGTATTGTATTAGCATGTTTATGTTATTTTGTTTTATTGTACTGTTTTTAATGATGTTTGATTTTTGTATTTATATTATATTTGACAATGTTTCATATCCGAATGCCCCCTTGTGGGTGCTGACATGGATCAATGAAATATATATATATATATATGTGTGCATGTCTGTGTGTGTGTGTGTGTGTGTGTGTGTCTTTTTTATAGTTCACTACACATTTCAACCTAAGAGGTCACCATAATGCAAAAATTATATAATATATGAAAACAAATGTCCATTTACCCTTCATATATAGTACAATTTTTGCGTGATGATGATATACTAGGTTGAAACATGTAGCAAACTGTAAAAGCAGTTGTAAAGACAGTTGTGTTGACTGAATTACTATGATGCATACAGGTCTTGGCATCAGAGTGTTTAGATACATTATATTTGAAGCTTCTTAGTTGTCCAGGAAGCTTAAGAATAAGATTACGTACCACATTTTTTGCTTTGCTTGACAGACGCAGCAGCAACCTTAGATTGTTCAGTATATTTGAGTGCTTTATAATTAACACATCCACACACCCATCTCCTAAGTGGCAGTAAGGGGATATACCATTTGGACTCCGTGAACATGCACAAGAAACATTAGCACCGTTGACCATAAAAAACTTCCCATGCAATGTCTTCCACTCTGTAAAAAACAATATTTTCTTTCATACTATATACAATTATACTGTTCACAGATTTATTATATCTAAAACATTCATTGTGTTCCAGTGTTTATGTATGTATAATGAATCAACCATGTTTTTTTTCCTGCTGGGCTCATTTTTCTGTATACATATAAATATATACATAAAAGTAACTCACTGGTAATTTAATACTGAGAATTATTTCTAAATTACAACAAAATAAGATATCTTAGTCAACAGAAGGATAGATGGGATGACGAAGGTTCAAACCCATTGTACATATTAAATTCTTCCTCTTCACCATAAAATTTAAAATGTACCGGCAATCTAACCATTTCCCAACCCACTTAGTACTTAAGTGAGCAATGATAACACAGTCAGTACAGTAATTATGCCACAGGTTGGACAAGCAAGGAATTGTGGTTAAATTCCTGACAGAAGAATGAATTTTTCTCTTTTCTGAAGCATCCACACTGGTTCTGGGATCCACCTAGCCTCCTCTTCAGTGGGTGCTAGGCATTCTTTCCCTGGGTGGGGGATAAAATGGCAAGAGCATTAAGCCAACCATTCACCTCCATCTACTACCGAGATTACTAATGGGTGGAGCTATTCTTCCACTTCTCCATAAGATTTTATGTTGTGCATAGGGACAACTATTGGTAACAAAGTATCTTTCTGTATAACTAAATACATCTGGAAGAAACAAAGAACACTATAAAACACACAATATATGATTGTGAATGGATACAGATTTGACAAAGTAATTATGGTGTGCAGGTGCAACAAGCACCAGCAGGAAGTAACAGGCATCACCCATGCTTCAACTGACAAGAGAAGTTACGTACATTCATCAACAGAGGTAAGGGCATACTGAAATCATACAAGCACATGACTAATGTAAACACAGGAAGTTGAACATGAAAGATAAACTGAACTAAAGATGGCTGAACTGCTGTGGCTGTTGATCAAATGAAGAATGTCGCATGACTGGGACAGTTCTCCAAGTGCAATAATGCAGTGATTCTGGAAAGAAGCCAATGAAGTTGAACAAAGCATGCAGCTGGTTAGTCATCATCAACTATTGATGCAAGTTTCTCTGTAACAAGTGAAGTAATCACAGAATACACTTTATTACTGCATGTATTCATTATTGCTTTTCAGAACTCCTGTCTTTCCTGAAATAATGTATACAAATACAAACCAAAGTGGAGTAAAACTTTGTTTTTCCCTGCAACATGTCAAAATACTTGTTCCAATAAACAATTCTGTACAATTTGGACATCAGGAAAGAAGATGCAACTCTCAGTTCACTTGTGGTAACAACACAGTATTTCACATAGCCTAACATAACACCATTGACTTAGAACAGTTCAATGTCAAAATATGCCACCATTCTACACAATCAAAGTACATCAATACCTAACACATGCAGTGTTAATTAATCCACTATGTGCCTAAACTTTCTCACCTCCTTCACTATGACTTGTCTTGTCTGGTTTGTTTTCTGCATGGGCTTGGCATCTTGCACAATTCTGCAAACATTTTGGGCCACTTGATGGACTACAAGTGTCAGCGAGCAATGTTACTTCCGCCTCATAACCATTATTTGCCATAAATTTCTTGAAACCTGTGAAATAATAATTATTTTAACAAAAATATTAACTAACTGGAAAGTGATTTGACAGACTGCTCCTCACATGTTTTATAGGGCAATGAACTAAAAGTTTTATGTCCATATTTCATACAAATATGCATTTTCCATTTAAAACACTACTGGCAGTACAATATGCATATTGCAGATAGTGTTTTAATAGGTGGAATGAAAACTACAGTGTCACTTTTAAATTAAAACAGCCAATACAAACAATATTTTGTGTGGTAACTTACTGTAGCCTAAATATAAGACTAACTGGTTGAGTTTTAAAGTTTTCATGGTGATAACAATGAAGATTGTGGTCTTGTGCGATATGATATCATAAATTTACACAGACAGTTACCAACAATCTGGAATCCTGCCTCTATCTTAATGATGGTCTGTCATTATCTATACAGAATGAAAATATTATGAAAACTGATTAACAGTATGTTACATGTGAGATTTTAGGTTCTCACAGAGGTGCTGATAAAGATTCAAGTTGTCTGGGATATGACACCATGTTTAGTGGTAGTTACCAATGTTTCTGAGGAGTTTGCTGCCTGTATCTTCAGCATTCAGGCAGTCCTCCGCTTTTTGGACACTCACTGCGAAGGATGTGTTCGTGCACATGACTGGTTATTTAATTCAGTAAATGTCCTAGGCGAACTTGTGTGGTGTGCTGAAGGAAAGTGCATTCATATCACACAGCAGGATAATAAGTTATGAGCCGTAAAGTGTTGCAACCTTTCTTTTTAAACGAAGTGGAATTTTTACTAGGCAGGTACTCATGCAGATTTCAACAAAAATTAATAAAGCATTTACCCCCACATTATCCTAAAAACTTAGCTGTAAATGGTGTCAGTGAATATGGACAAAGTATGTGGAAGATGTTATTGTTAAACCCTCCTGAAAGATTTTGCTGAGTACAATTATAATTACCAGAGAATTCGTATCGTTTTGGTCCCATCCAGCGAAACTTTTCACTGTCTCTGACAACATCACCCAGGTAACCATATGATATAACACTGGAGTAATACCGCAACAAAGTTGTATTGTTGTGGATACTACAGATATCCAGGCCAGTGCTGTCCCCTGCAAAAACAAATAGACTCCCTTGTAACAGGCGTTACATACTGTCACAAAAACAATGATATGATGCATTTCTCATCACACAATATTCAGTCCAGCAAAATGCATTCTATTATTTTCAGACATTCTATATTACAGTATCTTGTTAATCAAACCAACATGTTTCGATCCCTCACAGGATCATCGTCAGGGATTCGTATCAAAGCAACATTTCACAAAACAAAACTAACAATGTACTTGTACATCTGTACTAAAAAAACATAAAAAGAAAGATGATGTGTTAAGATGTAGGCAATATTGTAATGGATCCCTGGTTTTTTTGTGGAATGTTTCTTTTATATTAATCCCTGATGATGACCCCATAAGGGATCGAAACATTTTGGATTGGTTAACTAGATAGTGTAATACAGAATATCCGAACACAATACAGTGCATTTTGTTGGACTGAGTATTGTGTGATTTGA
Organism: Coptotermes formosanus; assembly: GCA_013340265.1. NCBI lineage: Eukaryota > Metazoa > Arthropoda > Insecta > Blattodea > Rhinotermitidae > Coptotermes > Coptotermes formosanus. The sequence continues at coordinate 1,105,664 of BLKM01000905.1, read as the reverse complement.
TTATCCACAATGCACGGTATGAACAATATAAAATGCATTTATCATGTCTCTTTTTCTTAATTTCATAGCATGACTGGCATAAGCAGTTTCCATTGCTTAGCAATAATGTACTTTTTGACACATTTATAAATGAGAAGTTAAAAATAACTAACAGGATGAACAACAGAACACTTAATCACAAGCATGTATTTATCTTGCCTTTAGTATGAGATAAATACTGTTCATTTTAACCATAAGCATAACTTAGCTAATAACACCGAGGGGGCAAAACTGACCATGGGTAGTAGGAACTTTATTTTACAAAGGAGTCAAATTTGAAAAAGGGGAAAATTGATCCCATGAAACGGAAGTTTTTCATTTCCTTTTTTCTGTCCATTTTTTATTTGTCATTATACAATTCAGTAACCAAAAAAATTCCTAGGTTGAAAAAATATTGGGGGGGGCATTTGCCCCCCTTGACCCCCCCCCCAAAGTTACTCCTATGGTTTTAGCTTAATCACATGATACTCATCAGTGAGTAACTCCAGTGAGCCCACTTTCCCCCACTAGCTGATGGCAGACACCATTATCCCCCTCTTCTCACTGACGGACAGCATTCTCACGATTACTGTAAACAGCATGCCACACTTCGTTTGACAAAGTTTCCTGGAACAACCGTTGCTGTCGAATAACCGATACAGGTATGTTTATTTAACGTGTGTTCCTTTCACTTCAAGCAGACACAAACTTTTATGTTCTACCCATCGTCACAATGCAGTTTAATCGAAAACTGCTGACTAAAATCGTATTTTATAAACTAAGGTTCAGCATATTAACCTTTTAAAGCCTAGCGGTAACTTTACGTACCACCAAGTTCAACATTCAATAATTCTCCATAGTGCTCAAATCGCGTTTATGTATTTTGCACATATCTCGGAACAAACAGCAAGTTTTACCGTAAACATCAGCAACTCATTCCTTTTTTATAATTGAGGTTGAAAGTGTTTACTGCGCGGTACGCACAGTCTTTATATAAGGCAGATTACGTTTCTTCTTTAAAGGGTTAATATAGTGAAAAAAAATGTCGTAACCCCTCGCGCAACGCGGTTTTGCCCACAGTGGTTTTGACTACACGCGATTGAAAATGACTGAACATGCGGTAGAAATATGCCAAACGCCTAAAAATTTAAACGCGTACATATAAAAGCAAGTGGGTGGTCACTCAACCGCCGCGGCAGGTAGCAGCATTAGCTAGTGTAAAGGTTTAATGTCCAAAAATGTATGTACTTTAAGCGACGGAAGCCGGGGGGGGGGGGGG
>BLKM01000905.1:1092138-1104130 GCA_013340265.1 Coptotermes formosanus | reverse complement strand
GTTTACAGCGCGGTACGCACTGAGTCCTTATATAAAACAGATACGCTTCGTCCTTAACCTTTTAAAGCCTAGCGGTAACTTTACGTACCACCAGGTTTAACATTAAAAAATTCTACGTGGTGCCCACATTGCGTTTATGTGTTTTGTACGGATTTCGGAACAAACAGCAACTTTTGCCTTATAAAACATTAAGAGACTGGTTTTTATAACCGAGGTGGAGAGTGTTTACAGCGCGGTACGCACTGAGTCGTTATATAAGACAGATACGCTTCGTCTTTAAAGGGTTAATATCTTAACTAGTTACTCCACTCCCACGTATGCATCACACTCCGTAGATCAAAGTAACAACGAGATGGACAGGGAGACTGCCTTCAACTTTCTAACCTCACAGGCATTATAACAAACTTGTGTTCGAAATACTCTACATTATAAAACATGCTAAAGCTACCGCTGTGCCTAGCCCACATACATGTTGCATTAGGTGGGCACCCAGAATTTTTCACTGGGGGGGGGGGGGGCTGCCCCTGAGGCTATACATATATATAATTTATATTTGATTTTAAAAACTGTTATGAACGTCATGTCATGAGTATAACATAACACTGTTTGCAACTGCATTTATGTACATACAAATATAACTACATGTTCCATGACTCAATCACAGTGTCCTATCTTCTTGTTTTTTTAATTTTCCTAATTTATTTTTCGGAAGTTTAATGTAGGCATACTAGTCATCAGCCGATTTCAGTGGCTGATTTCGGCTGAAGGGGAAATCACGTAAAACTTCTCATATCACAACATCTACAAAATCTGTGTTTCTTAAATTTCGGTTTTGGGGGGTTTGGGGTGGGGCTGCAGCCCGGCACCCTCCTCCCCTTGAGTGCACCCCTGTGTTGTATAATGTGGTGTAGGGCAGGGCCGATCCACCCGCAGCTTGCGAGCACCATGTTGCTCGCGACGCAGTGTTATGCTACCCGCACAAACATTTGAAATGAGAAAAGTCTTTTAACCGGTACCATGGTAAAGCCCCGATAGAACGCCGAAGCAATTTTGAAAACGTAAGAGCTGTTTATTTATGGAGACATACATTACGTACTTTATACTAATTAATTTTGTAAAACCTGGGCTAAAAATAGCGACACCCTACCCCAGGTTGTAATTTTCACTTTTAAATACATTTTTTACTATTACTATCAGTTCAGATTAGGGGTTCGAACCCCGGTGGGGGGCAAAAGATTTTATCTTCTTCACACCGGTACTGGCGCCCACCCAGCCTCCACTTTTCCAGGGGTGAAGCAGACCGGGCGTTGCGTTGACCACCCACACCCATGCCGCACCAAGGTTAAGAATGAGTAGACCTATACTTCCACTCTCCCCATCCTCCCCCGTGTTATGAGGCGGTCTTTACCTTTACTTTATAAGTCTGATATGTTCTTTCTAAACCTTCACGCACTCAACAAGCAACCTTACGGAAGAAAGTATGTATGCTTTTGTCAGGGCTGTGGAGTCGGTACACAAAAGCTCCGACTTCGACTCCGACCCCTCGATTTTTAAAACTTTCGACTCCGACTCCTCGATTTTTAAAACTCCGACTCCGACTCCTTCATAAAAGCTCAATATGCATTAATAATAGTAAACCTATAAGACATTTCATCACCACCACATGAGTCATCAGGCTGCTTTTTAGACTTATAACCTACATTTAACCTTTTAAATCCTAGCGGTAACTTTATATAACACCAGGTTTAACATTAAAAAATTCTACGTGGTGCCCACATTGCGTTTATGTGTTTTGTATGGATCTCAGAACAAACAGCAACTTTTGCCTTATAAAACATTAAGAGACTGGTTTTTATAACCGAAGTGGAGAGTGTTTACAGCGCGGTACGCACTGAGTCCTTATATAAAACAGATATGCTTCGTCTTTAAAGGGTTAAATATAAGTCTAATGGTTACTGTAGCTATCATAGCTCTGGATTTGGAGTATCTAGTTAAGATTTTAGACTAAGGTCGGAGTCGGAGTCGATACATTTTTACCGACTCCGACTCTGACTCCACCTAAAATTCCTTCCGACTCCGACTCCACAGCCCTGGCCTTTGTTCAGTGGCCTCTCATGTATAATACCCTACATCAGTAGCTGTTGCGTCTATGTTGAACGTTTTAATAAGAGCCTTGATATGGCCACAGCTGAATTACATGTTGGACGTATGCCGAGCTGCATAGAGTTCGTGTAAAGGTAATATACGCCAAAACAAACTTACGTAATAGACCCTGCGCTACACGTATTTTACATAACTTTCCTGGACAAAATTGCTGTTTCATTCTCTTTGGTTTTACATGCTTTCGTAAAGTTACGAAAAGCGACTATTAACTTCATGTCCTCCTGTCCGTCCGTCCGCCTGCATGGAACAACTCGGTTCCTACTGGACGGATTTTCATAAAATTTGATTTTTTGGGCATTTTTCGAAAATCTGTCGACAAAATTCAAGTTTCATTAAAAATCTGACAAGAAAAACCGGTAGGTCTACTTTGCTTGAAGACCTGTCTATATTTATGATGTCTCGAACAGTTCTTCTCACACTGAGAAATGTTTCATACGCAAGTTCTACCGAAAACCGAACACACACTTTATGTTTACTAAATTTTTATCCCTGACTAGTGGACATTTGAGATAATGTGCAAAAATATGGTAGAGCCAGACATGCCACAGATGACAGTATGATATGGCGCATGCGCTTTGCATGCCTGTAAATAACGCTAGAATATAGACACACACACACTCAGAATATGTAACACTTATTGCTTCTCCACGGCAACAATGGTTACGCGAACGCGTCTCAGTGTTATGTTATACGTACACTGCTTGCCGTGTTCCAGCATGCGAACAGAAATTGAAATTTGAGAGGCTGAAGTGTCTTCCGTCTTTAACTTCAGTCACTCCAACATGGCAATACAACATTCCTCGCCTGCTGTTCAATGGGTACCGGGTTATTTCTCAGAGTTAAAACGCCCAGGGCGTGAAGTTAACCGCTCACCTCCACCCAGTGTCAAATTTAAGAATGAATGGAGAAATACCTCCACTCCATCTATGTGCCTTCACGGCGCGGGCAGGAAGACTTTTATACAAACTAATCAATCCCGTTCTCCTTCCCACAAAATACGAGGTTCGGTCATAAAGTAAGTTTACAATATAAATATCTTCGGTTCTTTAATCCCGATTCTAATACGAACAGTCCACACTTGATTGAGCCATTATCATACTGCTTTTCCACACAGTGCCCGCCACGACACTGAGGCACTTATCACATCATGAGGCGAGTACAAGTATTTCTATTCTATGTCCATATAAGTCCGTTCCTTGCGTTGTCAGCCATCGTGTCACAACCGTTTCCGCCTCGCGATCATCTTTAAAACTGTATTCGCCAAGATTTTCCTTCGGTGATGGAACCCGATCACAATCGCTCGGCGACGAATTCTCCTGATATAACAGTGTACACTTTTAGTTAAGAAATTATACCCCACTTACGACATACCTCGTATATAAACCACCGACTCTGAGAAAGGTGAAAGTGGAATGTGAGTTACAATCTGTCTGGAGGCGGAAGGTAAAAGTCAACCGAACTATAATACGACGAATTTGATATCCCAAGCAGAGTGATGTTCAAATAGGAGCGCACGAAGCGTTCCACTGTTTACTAAACACTTGCATCCTGACTATCAATGCAGTCATCCGTCAAGTTGAACAATTCAAGGCCCTTACAGTTATTTACAAAGACTGTCAAGGTAACCAGCAAAATACACTCGCCTTGAAGAACGATTCGAAGAACATCGCGTACTTTTTTGAGGTACGTAAGTACATACTGATATATTTTTTTAATGGGGCAACAGCCCCTAGTGGGCCAGGGCAGCTCCATTATAAAGACCTCACGATCATACGCAGACACACCACACTCGGTAGGACTGCTCTAGACGAGTGATCAGCCCGACGCAGAGACCTATACCTGACAACAACACAAAATACCCACAAGAGAAAGACATCTATGCCCCTGGTGGGAGTCGAACTCACAATCACAGCAAGCGAGTGGCTGCAGACCCACGACTTGGATCGCGCAGGCAGCGGGCTCGGCCCATTAAAAGTTCCAAAATTGAAATGAAATGGCCACGATGCCTCGAATAGCTGGAACACTGGGTTTGAGGGGTGGAATCATGTTCTATTCTTTGTGTTAGCAGAGGCCTTGCAGTGGGTCACTGTCCGGTCGTACTAAGTATAACAAATACCAAATAAAATGTGTTCTTTCAGAACCAATTACGAACAGGCTTAGCCCAGTGGTGCACAAGTCCCGGGCGCCCGGCCGCTGTGGTGAGAAAATTTTATGGCGACGTCTAAATTATGCAGGCAGATACTTGGTATAAAACGTACTTCATGTCCCTCTTTTGGCGCTAAGGATTTTAACCCTTTAAAGACGAAGCGTATCTGTTTTATATAAGGACTCAGTGCGTACCGCGCTGTGAACACTCTCCACTTCTGTTATAAAAACCAGTCTCTTAATGTTTTATAAGGCAAAAGTTGCTGTTTGTTCTGAGATCCGTACGAAACACACAAACGCAATGTGGGCACCACGTAGAATTTTTTAATGTTAAACCTGGTGGTACGTAAAGTTACCGCTAGGCTTTAAAAGGTTAAAGGGGCTCCCAGATTCTGTTGGAAGATTTGTGCATCCCTGGCTTAGACCATAAAAGCTGAAGTATTTCGAAGTGACAAAAACACCAACCAGTGCACAATGTGTGCACATATTGTGCATCTGATTGGTGTTTTTGTCATTTTATGTGAGTTTATGCCCGGAAATGGAACACAGAGACTCTGAAGGATCACATTGCTGCAAGGTGGGCCCTAGGTCTTTTTTTGGCCAGAACTAATGAGCCACGATTTTTAACCCGGATTTTTATATCTATAAAGCTACAAAACAATCTAAAATTTAAAACTTCAACTGCTCTTCCTTCTCTGACGACCTTGCACTCAATAAACTGAAACTTAAAAGCTGTAAATGGCAAACTGGCGCCTGTTTTTGAGGACTATGCCTCTAAGACGTACAGTTGACAAAGAGAGGTCACAGAATCTACTGAAGACGAAACGGGCTGGGCGCCAGAACCGCTCACTGATCATGCAGGTGGTAAAAATAAAGGCCCATACACCTTTCGGATTAAAAACTAGGCTATTTATGCTGACGCCATTCGCTTTAATGATCAAAATGTTCTTGATTCTTGACCACAATCCCGACTTCGACCGACATAACTTTTTATCAATATTACTACCGCCTGTTTTACTCGTATTATGCCTGTTTTTTAAAGTGTTTCAAATAATTAAAAGTGCATCGGTGGCCGGATAGCGCAGTCGGAATAGCGACTCGCTAAGGTCCGGGATTCAAATACCGATGGGCAGCTTTTCCGTACCCGTGCAGACCGGCCCCGTGGCCTACCCAGCCTCCTGTACAATGGATACCTGGTCTCTTTCCCGGGGGTAAAGCGGGCCTGAGCGTGGGGTTAACCACCACCCCGGTTGTGTATGTTTAGAGCTATACCTCTGCCTCCCCTCTCAGACTTCATGACATGTTACAGGGTGACCTTTTACGATTTTCTAAGGTCTGTCCATGCAAAATGTTAACAAAAACACTTCGCCAAGTGTAACTCAAGTGATTACAATTCGTGTGACTCAAGTGATAAGACAGTCGCCGTAATCACTTTCACGGTGTCTTATCGCTTTTATCAGCAAGCCTTGAAGTGTTTTGCACAGTGACACTGCTAACGACAGGATTAACCTGACTGTAATGCCTGCTACAGGTCTACACGGCTTCTGCGATTAGGAGCCATTACACTTTTTGTTTTAAAAATTTCCATAACAATTTCTAACTGAACGTATATAAGGTAAATTTGTGCCTGCGCTTGATTAACCCTTTAAAGACGAAGCGTATCTGTTTTATATAAGGACTCGGTGCGTACCGCGCTGTAAACACTCTCCACTTCGGTTATAAAAACCAGTCTCTTATTGTTTTATAAGGCAAAAGTTGCTGTTTCTTCTGAGATCCGTACAAAACACATAAACGCAATGTGGGCACCACGTAGAATTTTTTAACCCTTTAAGACGAAGCGTATCTGTTTTATATAAGGACTCAGTGCGTACCGCGCTGTAAACACTCTCCACTTCGGTTATAAAAACCAGTCTCTTAATGTTTTATAAGGCAAAAGTTGCTGTTTGTTCTGAGATCCGTACAAAACACATAAACGCAATGTGGGCACCACGTAGAATTTTTTAACCCTTTAAGACGAAGCGTATCTGTTTTATATAAGGACTCAGTGCGTACCGCGCTGTAAACACTCTCCACTTCGGTTATAAAAACCAGTCTCTTAATGTTTTATAAGGCAAAAGTTGCTGTTTGTTCTGAGATCCGTACAAAACACATAAACGCAATGTGGGCACCACGTAGAATTTTTTAATATTAAACCTGGCGGTACGTAAAGTTACTGCTAGGCTTTAAAAGGTTAAGCACCACGTAATGAAGACGTATGGGAGAATGGAGGTATACTTCCACCCACTCCTAACCTCGGCCCCCGTCCCTAGGAAAAGAGCACCCGATACCCATTGGATCAGATGCTGGACAGACTTCTATGACGCTATGTGGATTAGATAGTAAGAGACAAGTCGGCGGTAATTGGGGTTCAGTAACAGGAAGTGAGGGTTCCATCTTTAAGCGCACTGGCAAAGTATTTGCGAAAAGCGGTTATTAGCCTCGTCGTATTTGTCCGCATGAAACAACGCAACGCCCACCGGACGCATTTTCATGAAATTTCACAGCTATGATTGATGCATGTAGACTTTGGTTAAAGCCAGACAAAAATTATGGACAGTCAGCATGAAAACCTACATACATTGATGTGATTGGGCTTTATAATGGAGACAATGTATTCTGTGCGACATCAGGTGAGACTGAACAAAGAGTTGATCGAAACATAACAATCTAGCACGACCGACTGTGCATCTCCACGTTTACTAGATACCCTTTATGATCGCATGAAAATCTGTCCTTATGATACCAAGAAATCTTAGAGGGTGTGCTGTCTAAAACGTCCAAGGCGCATTCAACGTACTCACATCTGCCGTGATTTCTTTAAACATTATTCACGAATTTATACCATATGGAAAATAAGAAGGCGAATGCGCCAAACGCATTACTGTCCACGGTAATGGTCTTCACCACAGTCAAGACGGCTCTGTACCACCCATCCTTTTGTCCAACTTGTAATGCATGCCCCGACGCCGGGCGTACGCTACTATAGCACGAAGCAAGGCACTCTAAGTCCCTTTACAGCTTAAGGTAAGAGCCAGTGGAAATGTACTTCCACGTTCCCCCCCTCCCCCCCCCCGCCTCTCACCCTGGCATGCTGCTTAAACATGACAATAACGTTTACCTTAGAAACCACCCGTCTTTCATACACGCTGATAAAGGAGGCAGCAGATTCCTTTGAAACGTCGGTAAATATGTACCAGACTACGCGAGGTCACATCCCAGAAGAGAGTTATCTTCACAGTTACGGCCGGGAACCTTAAATTTCATTAGAATATCCACAGGCCACGAAGAGATTAGAAGCTAGGACATTCAGAATTCTAACCTTCTAACCACAATACAGCAACATCTGAAAACAATTTCCTTGTTTTTTTTTTACTTATTTTTATGGTGAGTTGTTATTCATGTCACAATCTTTTGAAATAGTGTGTACAACGAACTTCGAAGTTGAGATGTTCCTGAATCCCCCCGGGATGGGGCACATACGAGTACATCGTAGAATGCATGTCGCTGCTTCTTAGCTCTCCACAAGGGCTTCACATAACTAGCCTGACAAGGAACTTTCTCCTTGAAAACCCCTACATCCCCGGACGTTGTTAATGGACTGGTTAGCAGAGTGACACGAAACCGCCTTATGTCAGCGCGAACACAGCGTCGAAAACCACATATAGCAGATAATTATGTAACCCTCCTTTTATTTAACAACGCTTTGTGGACTGCAGAGGTTAGTTCTACAGGATTACAGCACCAATTCGAAGATTCATTTATCGATTCTTACGTTATTTAACAACGCCTAAATTGTTGTTTTGTTCCAAAACCTAAATGAGGTTCTAAACCTAAAGAAAGTCGGAAAGAAATTAGTAATTGCCGTCTAGAAACCTGTCAAACCCCCTCCAAAGCCGAAGTTACACACCAGACAGAAGCTGCATAAACCTAACGATAAGAATTACCATACCAACACAAACACATGGCAGGCAGTGTACGAATAAAGCAACATTGAGACACATCCGTGTAACCACGGTTGGCGCGGAAAAGCAATAAGTATTACATACTCTCAGCGCGTGTCTGTGGCCTTAGTTATCCAGCATGCAAAGCGCATGCGCCGTATTATATTGTCATCCGTGGCATTTCTGGATTCACCATATTTTTCCACATTATCTCATAAACGGCACGATTTTCGGGGAAAAAGTTATTGAACATAAAACACGTGTCTTGACTTTCTCTACACATTTTGTCTGAGACATTTCTCATTCTAAGAAAAATACAGCGAGATATAATCATAAATGTACACAGGTCTTGGTGTAAAGTATCCGTTATTATTGTCAGATTTTAACGAAACTTGAATTTTCTCGACAGAGTTTCGAAAAATCCTCAAATATCAAATTTCACGAAAATCCGTCCAGTGTGAGTCGAGTTGTTCCATGCGGACGAACGGACGGACAGACATAACGATGTTAATACTAGATTTTTTTTTTTTCAATTTTGCGAATGCGACTAACAACATTGTTTAGGAACTGACACTAGAGAAGCCCCCTTCCATGAACATTTCAGGTCTGTCTCGTTATGCACTATCATTGTTTAGCATAAGACCGATCGTAAATGCGCATACACACACATAGTTATATGCCTATTGCAGTTATGGCACCTGTGTTGTGCTGGTATGACCAGAGCAGAAGGAGCCATATTGCGTCTGGAGATAAGTATGATGTACTGCAACAAACGAACGGGTTTTTTACACAGATCCAGCACGCTAACCATGAGGTAAACTGCATCTGTGTCAGATTATAAACTTACAGCAACTAAATATACTTATTAACCTTTTAAAGCCTAGCGGTAACTTTACATACGACCAGGTTTAACATTAAAAAATTCTACGTGGTGCCCACATCGCGTTTATGTGTTTTGTACGGATCTCGGAACAAACAGCAACTTTTGCCTTATAAAACATTAAGAGATTGGTTTTTATAACCGAAGTGGAGAGTGTTTACAGCGCGGTACGCACTGAGTCCTTATATAAAACAGATACGCTTCGTCTTTAACCTTTTAAAGCCTAGCGGTAACTTTACATACCACCAGGTTTAACATTAAAAAATTCTACGTGGTGCCCACATTGCGTTTATGTGTTTTGTACGGATCTCAGAACAAACAGCTACTTTTGCCTTATAAAACATTAAGAGATTGGTTTTTATAACCGAAGTGGAGAGTGTTTACAGCGCGGTACGCACTGAGTCCTTATATAAAACAGATACGCTTCGTCTTTAACCTTTTAAAGCCTAGCGGTAACTTTACGAACCACCAGGTTTAACATTAAAAAATTCTACGTGGTGCCCACATTGCGTTTATGTGTTTTGTACGGATCTCAGAACAAACAGCTACTTTTGTCTTATAAAACATTAAGAGACTGGTTTTTACAACCGAAGTGGAGAGTGTCAGTTTCATTCCACCGGTGCTCCATTACTCGGAAAAACGAAAAAAAAAAAAGATCACCCTCATCACAGGATTGCAAAATAAGCCTCAAGGCTGAGATGCGTCCGTATCATCTGCTGCGGCGCCCTTCAGCATACAGAAAAAAAAAAACTGTGACGTATGTGACAGTACAACATTAAGTTCACCTTTGTCTTTCAGATGACTGTTTCGAATTTTAGAGCTTCTACATGCAGACTAACAGCACGAAAACAACAGTAAATATTTCCGCCATAGCTACCGTACACGTTTTAAAGCTAATTACCTAAGATATTTCTATGATAAACGACATTACATGCGTAGCCAGTCATAAAAGAACCTCATACTGTCGTCGTCGTAGTCCTCACCTCTTCTACCCACTCACAGCAGGTGTCGAGGTTGTTTATTTTCAGTTAATGACACTCAGACACACACCACAGTCGGTAGGACTCCTCTGGACGAGGGATCGGCTCGTCGCAGAGACCTCTACCTGACAACACAAACACTCACAAGAGACAAACATCCATGCCCCCGGTGGGATTCGAACCGACGATCCCAGAAAGCGCTCGGCCGCAGACCTACGCCTTAGACCGAGCGGCCACTGGGATCGGCACCTCATACTGTAAGACATACATAAGCATTATTTCGGACATCGAAGTATATTTGAGCTACAAGACGATTTGAGATTTCGCTTTAACACTTGTCTTCACATGGCTTATTTCTATTTTACTGACAATTGTTACGTATCGCCTTCTTAATTTTATGTTATTGGAATAACTGGCTTTGCAAGTGGTATCTTTTGAATATGAAGCACCACATCCTGAAAAGCAGACATAGTGCATAACAGACAAGGCCCGAATAATATTAACCCTTTAAAGACAAAGCGTATCTGTTTTATATAAGGACTCAGCGCGTACCGCGCTGTAAACACTCTCCACTTCGGTTATAAAAACCAATCTCTTAATGTTTTATAAGGCAAAAGTTGCTGTTTGTTCTGAGATCCGTACAAAACACATAAACGCAATGTGGGCACCACGTAGAATTTTTTAATGTTAAACCTGGAAGTATGTAAAGTTACCGCTAGACTTTAAAATGTTAATGTAATGTTGCAACATTAACACATCTGATATATTTTAATTCCAAACACTGAAAGAAGCAAAATCTCAGGTGACACATACCGGTCAGTTTGCTGTTCACTCACCGAGGATGATGTGGAGGATTGCAGTCCGAATGTCCGTTGTCCCGTGGAAACAATAGGCCATGGTATCTGTACTCCCACCTGGAATGACCCCCACTCTCAATGAAGGCTTAGGAAGTCTTGCATCAGGATTGTTGTAATCTACACCACTGTCTCTGGCTGTTCTTAATACCAACCCATTGAACACTTCAGCGAAAGTACCATCACCCCCTATGCACACCACCCCATCTATACTGTCAAAAGAACAGCTGAGAAGCGTGTCTCTAGCATGGTTTTGACGTTGTGTGGTTATCACAGTAGCTTCAATACCAGCCACAAAAAACAACGGTTTCACGTGCTTTTCGTATATTTTCGATCCTCTCCTTTTCCCTCCGTAAGGATTGACGAATAGGAGCAACCGCTTAGGTCTGTTCTTCAAACCTGTAACAAGGAACATACGTATGTCAATGCACTTACCTCAAAGGGGAACGTCCCTATTGTACGAAACAGCGACAAGTCGTCTTCCCTTGGTATGTGAGATGGTAAAAGTTAAAAAGGTAAAGCAGTCCCATTACAGGCCTGGACAGGCCCTGAGGGTTCCTGGAGGATGAGGCTCGCAGATCTCAAGACAGTTGGAAATTGAAGGTGGTAAGGTTGTCAGCCCTACGCACGGGCCGCTTTTACCCCCAAGAAAATATTCCTGGTACTCATTTCTGTTAGAGGCTGAGTGGACAACATGGACATAGTGCGACCGGAAGGATTATGCCAATGAAAAATTCCAATTATACCATCGCCCCGCGACATGCCGGCTTGTAGCGCACTGCCTCAACCAACTGCGCCCCACGGTATGGATTAGCAAAATGCATTAATTTTCACAGCAAAATAATGAAATTTGTCATTAATTTAGTATGAGTCCGGATGGCGTAATCGGCGTGGGGACAACGCTATGCGACCCACAGTCGGGGGTTCGAATGCCGGTAGCAGAACGAGATTCTTCTCTTCTCCAAAACGTCCAGAGCGGCTCTGTTCGCG
>BLKM01000905.1:789304-1092050 GCA_013340265.1 Coptotermes formosanus | reverse complement strand
CCCCCCCCCCCCCCCCCACAGGCTCAAATTCAATGGGTATCGGGATTCTTTCCCGGTGGTAAAGCGACCGGGGCGTGAAGTTAACCGCTCATCTCCACCTAGTTCCGATCTTAAGAATGTGCGGAGCTGTACTTCTGTTCCCCTTATGCGCCTTCACGGCGTGGACAGGCAACACGTCGCCTTTTACCTTTTGCCTTATGGGATTATCATGCTATGTGTCTGTGTGTTTGGGGGGGGGGGGGGGCATGCTTCTTTACACCTTTTGAATCGGTGGTGCAGAAGTCATTTGACACATTGAGTGTCAAACGACTTTTCCTCCATTCTAGTTAGTACAAACGTTATGTCATGGTCGCCAGCCGGATCTCCTTTCTAACTTCCCACCATCAGGAACAAAAATGTTATTTGTGGAATTCATCCTGTTGTGGGCTTTTTTTTTTTCCAATGGCGCAACAGCCCCCAGTGGGCCAGATCCTCATTATCGAGGCTTCACGATCACACTCAGTAGACACACCACGCTCCGTATGACTCCCCTGGACGAGTGATCAGCCCGTCGCAGAGACCTCTACCTGACACCACACAACACTCACAAGAGACATTCGTACCCCCGGCGGGATTCGAACCCACAATCCCAGTAAACGAACGACCGCAGACCCACGCCTTAGACGGCGCGGCCATCGGAATCGGCCACGTTGTGGTATAACACATTAAAATTGACATACGTACTGCCGTCAACCATAACAGCAGGGAGTTCAAAACTAGCAATAATAAATCAAATTTCGCAAAACGTCTCTTAGACAAGAACCATTCAATAGGCCCAACAGATGACGACATGAGTGTCCTCTATATATTGAAAAAGGGAGGACAGATGAACTCTTTGGAAAAATGCCATATTTATACCAAAACTAGAAATAATAAAGAAAATAATGACAAACATATAGCATATATTGAGGAATCTATTAGAATTTGTTGTGGTTGGCGGCAGGACGTACGTCAAATTTAACAAAAACGTTACATTAATATACAGAGTGATTACACATGACATCATAGACTACAAAAAATTTATGGGTAAGATAGTAAAAGCCACACAGAACTTAAAGTAGCAGCACTGTAAACAGCAACTGTAGGCACTGGCGGAATACGAAGGGGGGCCGCTGCCACCACACATCCAAAACGAAGTGACATTCTGGAATAGGCACTTGGCCGAGCGATGGTTCGGCCGAGACGGTTCCCATTCCTAGACTCGCCGATCTCCAGACCTGAACCCCTCTATTTTTTCCCTGTGTGGCTTTGTGAAAGACGTGGTGTACGTCCTGCCAATGTCCGTAACCCTGAACAAATTTAAGTCTTCAAAGACGAAGCGTATCTGTTTTATATAAGGACTCAGTGCGTACCGCGCTGTAAACACTCTCCACTTCGGTTATGAAAACCAATCTCTTAATGTTTTATAAGGCAAAAGTTGCTGTTTGTTCTGAGATCCGTACAAAACACATAAACGCAATGTGGGCACCACGTAGAATTTTTTAATGTTAAACCTGGTGGTATGTAAAGTTACCGCTAGGTTTTAAAAGGTTAAGGATCGAATACGAACAGCGATTACAAAAACTGAACTAACTTCACTGCAAAATGTTGGGCAGGTAGTCGAATACCGTCGTGCGTGGCAAAAAAAATGGAGAATATTTTATTATTAAAACTAATTGGTGATGCACCCCAAGTTTCTGCAACACACAATATTCGTAGAAGTTACAGTTGTTCGAACTAGAAGAGATATGCGGGGGCGAGTCAAAATACAGTCAGATCAATACAGGTTGTGAAGACAGCTCTTGCTCTGTCGTTTTTAGCGTGGGCTGCCCTCGAACTCAGCAACCGTCCAGCCATATAGCAGTCTTCACCGTTTCAAAGAGTCAAATTACGGGACAACGGTACAAAAATACATAAAAAGAATTGAGGAGCTTGTGGTATCACAATTACCACTACGCTGTCTTAGGTCGCATGTCCTGTTCCGATATTTTCCCAACTATGGAGCCAAGACGGCGCAGTTGGCACAGCGATTATACGTGGTTCGACTCCCGGCAGGGGCAAAAGATTTTTGACTTTTCTAAAATGTCCAGCCCAGCTCTGGGGACGACCATGCATCCCACGGAATGGGTTTCGGGGAAACCTTAGCCGGGGGTAAAACGGCCGGAACATGAAGCTGACCACTCACCTCTATGTAATGCTTAGGTTAAGACTGAGTGGCCAACTACTTCGACTGTAGAGAAAAACATTTACAAACTGTATACCAAGGTACTATTTCACTGTTCGAATATAAATACAGACTCTACTCTGTCGTCTAATCGCGTTAAATTAGAAAAGTAAGAACTGCAAAACTTGAGGTTTTCACAGCGAAACATTCCGGAAGACTAGTATCCTGAAAGTAGGCATTAATATTTGCAGTACCCAGAGGCACGCGTACATGTTTTGTACTGTGACAGCGGTATAGTGCAGTTATGGCACACGCGCAGAAACCGGATTTCGTCTTTCGGCGAAACGGACGAGTCCATGTGACTCGGAGGGGGCGAATAGTGCAGTCGACTACCGGCAGCCCAGGTGTGCGGGTCAGCTGGCAGCATTTGTACTGTGCTGGAGAGGCTATGCTCCACGGTCTTGCGAGGCATGCTGAATACCCACTCCAATCTCCTGGTGCCCCTTCATTTCCCCTCCCACGCGTCGCAGTGTGCCATGTCATCTTTAATTGTGCTCTGCGCGTACATGTTTTGTATTTTGATAGTGGTACGTGAGAAAAAAAGTTTGGAAAGCCATGCTTGTATTACTCAACTTGGGCGCGAGAAAATGCCCGTACAATTCGGCACTAACAGTCATTTTTACGGCCTCAGACGCTGGGGAAAATGTAGGGGAAATGCGTGGGATAATTCGCGGAAGGAACACGCCTTATCACTGCTGCCAGCAGAAGTGAACAGGATGTAGCCTGTCGAAAACATTCTTTTCAGACGGCAGTGTGAGAAGAGCGGTCGCACAGCAATGGGCACTGTAAAGGCTAATTCACATGGCCTGCCGTGCCCATGCCGCGCTAATTCACACATGCCGTGCTGTTCCCCTGCCCTGCCTTCTCCTTCGTGAAAGTTCGCGTGGTAGCCGGAAAAATCCGAACTGCTAATCCAACGATTTAACGGATCCTCGTTTGAAGTCTGTTGCTACCACTCTTCTGCTTATTCATGACAGACGTTGTTTAGGTGTCAGTCCCCAGCTGCAGTTCAATGGAAGAGTGATAAGCATTCTGGTTAACAACCTTCGTGAAACTCCGCCTGTTAGCCGGAAGAAGCCGAACATAGGCAGGTCGCCCACAGGCCGTCGAGAGACGGCCGATGTTAATTCACACACGCCATGCCGTTCCGCTGCCGCGCTGTGCCGTGGCCGCGAGAAGTCGCTTTCGAAACGGCATGGCAGGGGAACGGCACGGGCGCGGGCTGGCATATGTAAATTAAACACGGTCGCCCTGTGTAAATCATATGGGAACGACACAATCTAAACCTCTAGCGGCACAGCATGGCATGTGTGAATTAGCCTTAACTGTCTCTTGTATTGCTAGTAGCGTGAACTACGCCGGCGACCCTAGCTAAGCCCCTGTCTTCAAGCATCCTTTTTCAATAGACGTCAAATCATCTTGACTTAATCGCTTCAAGGGCACTAGCTGACATAATGGTACTTGGCTGCAGTCTGACGACCAGCTCCACAGATTTCGAGACTCAGCACTGCGTCTTTTGAAGGAATTTCATAACACACCTCGTTACCGAAGACGAGCAAATTCAATAAATAATTGTGATTTTTTTAAAGTTCATAATTTCTCTAAACGCCATAAAACTATCTGCACCACTGCTTCTGCAGATGCGGAAAATATTGCAAATCTCACGAATAGAAGAAAGACGCCAACTTCTTTCACTCGACTCTGATGTAGTTTTTGTACTATACACGTAACTACAACTGCTCACACCTGGCGTTAATAACCAGTTGCAACTGCCAAGTGCATAGCGGCCTTGAAATTAAACACACTCTGCTGACGTCACTTACCACTGAGGTAATTACGGATTGTCTTCACCCATGATGCCACTTGTCGAGGGTCCGTATGATGCATGGTCACCGTTTCATGCTTCCATTTGTTCTTGATTCCTCTAGCCGCATAGTGGAGGACGAAACTAGTATGTCCAGGTGTTGTCACAGGCGTGGATTCGCCGACCGGTTTATCATCTGGTTGCTCTGCAGTTGGACAACAGTGTGTCCGGTCCGGGGAATGAATGTAGTGGACCGCCATCACATCGGACAGCGGTAGCGTGTGACGAGCTGTAACAAGAAATGTCACTCATGCTTTATATTGCGGTCTTGTAGAGCCGTGTTGTTAACCGACAAGATAGGAGCAATATCCTCCTTCTAAGCAATGGTAACCATCTACCAGACTACACAGCCGCCGGGACAGATACCAGGAATGCTGACTGATACACATAAAGGAGCAAGAAAAGCAACTGCCGCTAGTCTTTTGCGCCCACATACTGCAGGAAATGAGGGATGAAGTCTGGATCCATCATTTTGAACCCGAATCTAAGCGCCGATCGATGGACTGGTGCCTCATGACATCCCCAAGGACGGAATTCAAGAATACGCTGTCAGTAGGAAAAGTCATGCGTACAGTCTTTGAAGATGACAGAAGTGTTACTCTTAAAGACCTCTCGCCTAGGGGGACAACAGTGAACTATGAAACATTAAGAAATCTGAATGTCACCTTCGTAGAGGTCGTCCCACAAGACGAAATATCGAAGTGTTACTCCTCCATGGCAACGCTATGCCGGACACATGCGTGCGCACCACTCAGGCCATTATAGGATTTCGATGGACAGGGTTGCCGCACACATCCTACAATGCTAACCTCAGACCATCAAATTTTCGCCTAAATTGTACGAATGACAAGGCACTGTAGCACGCAGTGTTCCTGAGGCTGCACAGCAACTTTGACTGGGCAGGAATTCACGCGCTTGGTCAAACATAGAAGACTGCTGACAAAGATGTAGACTGTATTGAAAAATAACTATGCCTTTGGCAGTGCTGTACTGAAGGTCTGTGTAATTTTCACATGTAGTCGTTTCTGCTTTTACGCATGTTGGTTATTACACGACTTCAGCAACCAGTGTGAAGATACAAGGTTGGATGACATGCCAAATATTTACGATCTGACCCTATTTTTATTACGCGATGTTCTATGACGTTAGTTCTCACAAGAACGCAGCTATCCTGTTACAGAACTGACTATACAGCTTGTAAATAGTACGAAAGGGAAAACGTGGGCCAGTATAGGGTAGTTGGTATAGCGACTCGCTACGGACAGGACAGTCCAAGGATCGAATCCCGGTGGCAGCGAGATTTTATGCAACCGCCTAAACCGGCCCGGGGGCCCACCCAATCTCCTATACAATGGACAACGGGTCATTCTCGGGGGCAAGCCGGCCAGGGAGCTGCGTTACACACCCACCCTATCTAACGCCAAGATTAAAGACAGAATACAAGTACACCTCTACTCCCCCTCTGTGCCTTCATGACAGGTTGTAGGGTGAAATTTACCTGTTAAACATATAACAGAAAATAGGAGGCATTACTTTCTGACAAACGTATGTATACTTACGGACTGCTATTAAAAACTGGCATACATATTAAACAACGTTTGTAAGACTCCTTACTCGTGTAAGATGTTTCCCTCAATACGACAGAATGACTGAAACGTGTCAGAAACTCTGACGTAAATAAAGGAGGACACATAAGTTAATTAACTTGTACGTTGATTACATATGATTAAATACCATGTATATCTGACAAAGGATACAACAGGAATACTTCAAAATGGGCGATATTGTAGTTTTGAATGCTTCTTTGTAAAATGCGACATGGGAAGTTGTGGTTTTGTATGCTTCTTTGTGAAATGAGACACGGGAAGTTGTAGTTTTGTATGCTCCTTTGTGAAATGAGACACGGGAAGTTGTAGTTTCGTATGATTCTTTGTGAAATGAGACACGGGAAGTTGTAGTTTTGTATGCTTCTTTGTGAAATGAGACACGGGAAGTTACAGCTTTGTATGCTTCTTTATGAAATGAGACATGGAAGTTGTAGTTTTATATGCTTCTTTGTGAAATAAGGCAAGGGAAGTTGTAGTTTTGTATGATTCTTTGTGAAATGAAACACGGGAAGTTACAGTTTTATATGCTTCTTTGTGAAATAAGACAAGGGAAGTTGTAGTTTTGTATGCTTCTTTGTGAAATGAGACACGCGAAGATAGGAATCTGAACCGAACGGCGGCAGCGCACTCCGCATTCAGTTCACTCTGAATTATTAGAAGAATATGCTTGTTACTGTGTTAGTCGTTCCTACACACTTCAACGTGCCACTTTTTCAAGTTATTGCATTTCTTCATTTCAGAGCCAGTCCAGCATATTAGTCACACGACCTCTTTTTTTATGAACCTAATTCCCTACGTGTATATCTATGCTAAACCCACTACAACTTGCAGCCTTTAATAAAATTCCTGTGTTCCTTTACAGCATTTACGCTTATTTCTAATAAACTATTATTCGCATCGAGCAGAAGGTGACGTGTTTCGACCAGTTCCTATTCCTCCAACATACGAGGCAAGCAGAATTACTGACTTCGAATAAACTGTTCAGATAGGTGTTTTAAAATATTTTATTTGAACGTAGGCAAAATGCATGAAAGCAATTAACGGCTCCCCACTCCAAAACGAAAGGGAAGATTTGTAATTAAAGTTTTCAGTGATAACAGATTACATAAAACATTACACACAAGTGACTGGAAAGAACAACTTTAAAGAAACAAATCTAGTTGGATCGTAAAAAGACCAATTAAAGGTAAAGATCAACCTATAACACGCCATGAAGACAGAAGGAGTAGAGATATAGCTCTACTCTTTCTTTAACCTCAGCGCTAGGTCGGGATGGGTGGTCAACGCCACGTTCCGGCCGCTTTACCCCCGGAAAAAAAGCCGTTACTTATTGGACAGGAGGCTGAGTGGACCCCAGGTCCAGTCTGCAAAGGGTGCGGAAAATCTCGCCCCCCCCAGTGGGGTTCGAACTCCAAGCCGTCCACCCTGTTGTGAGTCAATGTACCGACTACGCTATCCCAGCCCCCCCCCCCCAATCCAAAAAGGAAACAATTTACATATCAAAGAAGAGGAAGAAGACACATAGGACAGTGTCTAAAGGATGGAAGAATTCCGTTGTGTAATAATGGAAATTGTGTTATTTAGCCTATTTACGGTACCGCAGACTTAGGGATGATTATTGCGAACGTTTAGTATGTCCAAACCCAGGGCATGCACAGGGCAACAGATCCGTTACAACTGAATATAGTCTATTTTTAACACCAAAACATACAAAATACAAGTACACATAGCACAGAGTTCAGTATCGACAGAAAGATGCACTACCGGCACTCCTGTTCCCTGCACTTGTTCTCGCCACTAACAACGCTTATATTCGCGTGTTTCTTTTTTAGAGAAAGAGAACCAAATCAGTGACATTTCATTTTAATTCTGCGTTATTCTCTTCCCCGTCTACGTATCTCAGCCATGACGGTCTTTCAATAGACGGGATGTTAACCGTGACGAGGAAATGTCAAGCGCGACTCGAACAATTGGCATTTCACACTGTATGCTGGTGTTCAGAACACATATGGATTGTACAAAACGACAGAGTAATTTGTAACAGCCTTTATGGTTATAATAACAATGCAGACTTTCAATTTTCTCTTATCTACCAATCTGACACATACGGAATACGAATATTCCTGAAAAAAGGAAAAACCTGATGTTATAAACTGTCTTGTGGATGACAGCAGAATGTTATGAATCGTAAACCAGCAGTCTAAGGTGTAGGTCTGCAGCCGCTCGAGTGCTGGGATTGCGGGTTCGAATCCCGCTGATGGCATGGATGTTTGTCTCTTGTGAATGTTGTGTAGGTAGTGGTCTCTGGGACGGACTGATCACTGGTTCAGAGGAGTCCTACTAGGTGCGTGGGCGCGCCGGCGCGCGCGCATGTGTGTCTAATTGTGTGTGATCTAAAAACCTCAACAATGAGGCGGCCTAGGCCCGAGTTGGGCAGAAAACAGTACACAATGTTCTTGCTTGGCTGCATTAGTTCCACGTCATTAATACAAATTAGGAGGTTGGAATTTTTATGTTTATCGCAAGCAAGCCGAGCCCGGTCGCCGGACGGTCTTAAGGCGTACGTCTGTGGCCGCTTGATTGCTGGGGTCGCGGGTTCGAATGTCGCTGACAGTCGAATGTCGTCATGGTCAAGTAACCGGAAAGTAACACATCTAGTTGTCACATCTGATCTGAAACCTACAGCTAAACCCGAACACGGGATTGCAAATTACAGCTGTCTGGGCTGTGACACCGTGTCGTGTGGTATACTGTATATGTAAAAAGTCTCAAAGAAACCTGCTGTCTCCATCATCGGAGTACTTCATCCAACCTGATGATGGAGACAGCTAGTTCCTCTAAAACGTTAGTACATATCCTCTAGACCATTGATTCCCAAAGTGCACTCCGTGGAGAGAGCTAGTTCCTCTAAAACGCCAGTACATATCCTCTAGACCATTGATTCCCAAAGTGCACTCCGTGGAGACAGCTAGTTCCTCTAAAACGTCAGTACATATCCTCTAGACCAGTGGTTCCCAAACTGTGCTCCGCGGATCCCAAGGGATCCGCGCCCAGTTCGCAGGGGATCCGCGGATACATTTCA
The DNA here is from genome assembly GCA_013340265.1 of Coptotermes formosanus. Lineage (NCBI taxonomy): Eukaryota > Metazoa > Arthropoda > Insecta > Blattodea > Rhinotermitidae > Coptotermes > Coptotermes formosanus. The sequence continues at coordinate 1,083,255 of BLKM01000905.1, read as the reverse complement.
TAATGTCCACTTGGAAGTTTACTTATTTTTGAATTAAAGGAGTAACTTTTGTTAAAAATAACCGAGAAACGTCTTGAAATGGTGACATGTTTCTTCCGTATGACCGTTAGAACATCTAATTTAGGAACCCCCTGCACCCACGCAGCGAGCGACGGTTTAATTAATGTCAAATCACGCAATGCATTGTTACTTATGCTACTGATATGTATTTGCAGCTATCTCAAATCACTTCTGAGATATAAATTTTCAATTTTGGACAGTCTATATTTACGTGAGCAAGGATGTGAGGATCCGTGGTTATTTTTCGAAGCCAAAAGGGCACCGCGAGCAAAAAAAGGCTTGGGAAGCACTGCTCTAAACTACACCAGAACACAGTTCTCTTCACACTTACCGCCACGATAACATCAAACCTCACTCACCAATATTTTATTAATCGTTTGAGTGATTATTTTTATTCAGTCACATCTTTTCAAGTATTACACTACCTACTCATATTCATCATCGAACGGAAGGACCCGAATACATCAAATAAAATGAATGTTTCGCACAATAACAACCCCAATTCGAGTGCCTTACAAATCGCCCAGTTACAGCATTATTATACAGTAAAATGACGAGCAATAATGCAGAGGGCAATGACAGCTGTCCAGACTACAGGCCCCATGCACCTGTTCAAGATTTCACCAAGTTTGATAAACAATTAGAATCAGTGATAATCAACTGATAATCAACAATGATAATGGACTGACTGCATGAATAAACATCTTTTTTATTTAAAAGATATAATAACCAACTCCAACACTATGTAAAATATAATACAATAAAATAAAATATTTCGAGTGGAATGTGATAGTGCAGTGCAACTAGTGTTAGCATATTAAATGATGTTCTTACGTGTTTTTCAAACGACTGTCTCATCGCAGTTTTAACAATACGGCTCTAATACTCTCATACATCGACAGTGGAAGTCGACATACTAACTTAAGATTGACGTCCGTCACATTGGTCTCCTTCTTTCTCTATTATGTTATAAGACCCTGATGATGATGACGGGCTGCCAGTCGAAACATGCTGGACCACGTAATGACTTTTTTAAATTTTATGTCTTGAAATTTTACTGTATTTTATTATACACAGTGCTGGAGTTGGTTATTGTATTTCTTACTGAGTTACCAACACGGTATGGAAAACATTAAAATCTTTTTTATTTATTCAAACTATTCTCAGGTAAGATAACGACCCGGTTATACAACGTGACACAAGATGACACAATTTCACTTCCTCAGAATGATCAGTCACAACCAACAATCTGTACTTCATTAAAACTTATTTGGCGAGCAGGTTTCGGCTTATAAATCCATCACCAGGCCTTACAAAGCCGAAACCTGGTCGCCGAATTACGTTTAATAACGGAAAAAGTGTTGGTTGTTATTGATTACTCTGAGGAATTGAAATATCTACCGTTGTGTACATACGCCAACTGGGATGTTTAGCAACAAAAAGAAGAGGCAATAATTGTCTGTGGTGAATTGGAAAGGACATGTGAGGTAACATATACTATGTGGTAATTTTCCAAACGGTTACAATGATTCCCAAAATACGTAATTCTTAGTAAAATACTGATAATAGCCCCGTTCTTCACCTTCGTTGTTCGTAAAATAATATGTAAAACGAAATGGTTAATCGCTTATTTGTTAATGACCTAATGGTGTCAACATATATTCCTGTTCATTAAACACACTGGAAGTCCAAACAGATGTGACATCCGACAACTATTCCATTTACGGCATGACGTCGCTGTCAACGCGGCCCCCGGGCACCATACGTCCCGAGACGCCTTTCAGAACAAACCACGTAAGACGTCCCAGAGATTAAAACTTAACAACTACAAACGTTAGACTGGAAAAAATCATGAAATCGATTATCAAATTACAGGGCGAAACTTCATATTTCTGTGCATTTTCACAGCGCTGTGTATGTGATCAAACGATAATCTGACACGAAATGGCAACGTGACTGCTCCGTTGCCACGGCGGTAAGTATTAACCCTTTAAAGACGAAGCTTATCTGCTTTATATAAGGACTCAGTGCGTACCGCGCTGTAAACACTCTCCACTTCGGTTATAAAAACCAATCTCTTAATGTTTTATAAGGCAAAAGTTGCTGTTTGTTCTGAGATCCGTACAAAACACATAAACGCAATGTGTGCACCACGTAGAATTTTTTAATGTTAAACCTGGTGGTATGTAAAGTTACCGCTAGGCTCTAAAAGGTTAAGGGTGCGAGAGAAGACGGGACTGTGCAGTCACGCTGCAACTTGCAGACAGTTATACGCACCAGTGTTTGGATATGTCTGGGCTGAAAGAAATCAACGAATTTAATATTCAATTACATTAATTGAAAACTGCCGTCTTATCACATTGGCAATAGTGTAGGTTTTGAAATTCTTATTTACACGGAATTTGCAACACGACATAATAACAAACCGAATAGTATCCAAACGTACATCATCTGCTACTACGAGAAGGCAGAAGATTGAGGTGGCATATTCCAGCGAAAGATGGGAAGATAAATGTTTCTACGAACAGATAATTGGCAACGCAAATACGAGTAAGAACTTCCGCTTAAGACTTGCGCATGTGGTGAGTGACGGACCTCGCGTTAAAACGAGTATTAAAAACGGCCTTGTGGAAAAACTCACAGTTGTTGCTGTACTTCGTACCATACGCAGGGCCGGCCTTAGGCCGACTGGACCGATTTGACGCAATCGGGACCTGGGTTTACGGGGACCCCTCACTCATGGGATCCGCGTAATAGTAATTTTTAAGAATGATAAAAAATGGACCATTTTAATTTTTCATCGGAACTTACGTTAATATACCAAGACGTTAATCCTTTTTTTTGCTCTGCACAATAACTTGTAGGGGCACGCGTTTGCTAAGGCCGGCATTGCCACACACCAAGAAATCTTACAGTCAATACACCAACCAAGTTATGCACTTAATAAAACACATTCAGAACTAATTCTAAACTCCTACATGTTTCGGCACCGGGGTGACACTATCAGGAAGTTATTCTGAACAAAGGAGTAACAAGGCCAACAGCTACCTAGCTAACTGCCATGACATTATGCCACTAGGTTTCTGTCAGCTAACTGTCATGATGTTAAGCCAGGAGGTTTGTCTCAGCTAAATGCCATGATACACCATGAGATTTCTATCAGCTAACTGCCATGATATTACACCATGAAATTTCTATCAGCTAACTGGCATGATATTACACCATGAGCTTTCTATCAGCTAACTGCCATGATATTACACCATGAGCTTTCTATCAGCTAACTGCCATGATATTACACCATGAGCTTTCTAGCAGCTAACTGCCATGATATTACACCATGAGCTTTCTATCAGCTAACTGCCATGATATCACACCATGAGCTTTTATCAGCTAACTGCCATGATATACCATGATCTTTCTATCAGCTAACTGCCATGATATTACACCATGAGCTTTCTATCAGCTAACTGCCATGACATTACACCATGAGCTTTCTATCAGCTAACTGCAAAGACATTACACCATGAGCTTTCTATCAGCTAACTGCAAAGACATTACACCATGAGCTTTCTATCAGCTAACTGCCATGACATTACACCATGAGCTTTCTATCAGCTAACTGCCATGACATTACACCATGAGCTTTCTGTCAGCTAACTGCAATGACATTACACCATGAGCTTTCTATCAGCTAACTGTAAAGACATTACACCATGAGCTTTCTATCAGCTAACTGCCATGACATTACACCATAAGCTTTCTGTCAGCTAACTGCAATGACATTACACCATGAGCTTTCTATCAGCTAACTGCCATGATATACCATGAGCTTTCTGTCAGCTAACTGCAAAGACATTATAGACCTACCAAAAAGAAGAAATTGCGAGAAGCGTGCACTGATTTCCGGAGTTGCTTCAGCAAGCACAGGCAGGTAACTGTAACTGTAACGTACGGTGCCTTTCCACATCCAGCCTTTTCAACTCAAACTATATGAGTGTGAAACTTACTAAATGGATTACGACACGAACAACAAATCTTACATCAAATCTGTTTACCAAATTATGGAATATTCTGTGGTGTTTTCCTGCTGTACAATTATTATAATTACGGATTTCATCTCTCTCGTCCAGAGGAGTCCTACCAAGTGTGGTGTGTCTGAGTGTGATCTAGAAACCTCCAAAAGGAGGCGGCCTAGGCCCGCTTTGGCTGTTGCGCCACAGGAATGGAATGGATTTCATCTAAATTACTTATTCTGCTTCATTTTAGTAGTGTGCGTGTATGCGTGTGTGCGTGCGTGTGTAACGTGAATTTACTTCTCGTTCCGTGTGCATTTATTTAACAAGAACAGTCTGGAAGTTGAATACTAGGATGCAGCGCGCATCAGCTGATGACATAAGTTCCTAATTTGGCGATTAAACTTTTAAACACGAAACGTGCCTGTTTTATATAAGGACTCATTGCGTACCGCACAGTAAGCACTCTCCACCGCGACTACAAAAAAACAAACAATCTGTTCATTTTATATATGGCAAAAGTTGTTTGTCGTGAGATCCGCACAAAACAACACATAAATACAGGTATGCACCGTGTAGAATTTTTGAATGTTAACCCTTTAAAGACGAAGCGTATCTGTTTTATATAAGGACTCAGTGCGTACCGCGCTGTAAACACTCTCCACTTCGGTTATAAAAACCAGTCTCTTAATGTTTTATAAGGCAAAAGTTGCTGTTTGTTCTGAGATCCGTACAAAACACATAAACGCAATGTGGGCACCGCGTAGAATTTTTTAATGTTAAACCTGGTGGTATGTTAAGTTACCGCTAGGCCTTAAAAGGTTAATTAATTTAACCCTTTAAAGACGAAGCCTATCTGTTTTATATAAGGACTCAGTGCGTACCGCGCTATAAACACTCTCCACTTCGGTTATAAAAACCAGTCTCTTAATGTTTTATAAGGCAAAAGTTGCTGTTTGTTTTGAGATCCGTACAAAACACATAAACGCCATGTGGGCACCACGTAGAATTTTTTAATGTTAAACCTGGTCGTACGTAAAGTTACCGCTAGGCTTTAAAAGGTTAAGTACACCAGAAGGTCGAAACGAAGCACGAGCAGTTCAGTTAGTATAGTGACTAACCTACGAGATAGGCTACTGAGAGAGAGATCGGTATTCGATTTCTGGCAAAGGCAAGAAAATTTTCTTTTCCCCAAAGCGACCAGACCGACTGCCTGCAACACACCAAGCTTCTTATCCAACGAGTAAGGCACGTTCGTTCTCAGTTGGCCAAGCGCCTGTAGTGTGGAGATGGCCGTTTGCCTCTACCTAAAGCCAAGACGCCAAGCTTACGAATGCGTGGTGCCATACTTCCACTCACCGACGCCTCTTCGTGGCGTGGTGTTTAATTACACACCGTAACTTTACTTGTACTTGCTACTTTACAAGGCCTAGACCAGCGTTTCCCAACTATTTTTGTATGGAGAACCTCCTAAAATATTCTTCGCATCCAGAGAAACTCCTATGTATGAAAATGTTTACAGGCCAGAGAAAGTTGATAGCGGGGAGCATTTCTGTCGCCACCGGTAAGGCGTCTCTGTAACAATAAATACATAACGAATACAGACAAAATACAGCTAAACGTAGACTAACCTTATACACGAACTGGCCAAAAGGAAACAAAGATGCAATTTGCATAGCATGAAGATTACTCCAGTATTGCCAATTGCCGGACAAAATTTCCCGCGATATTTCATTGGCTATTAGGAATTTTTCATTGTGTTTCAAAGTTTTTATTTAACCCTTTAAAGACGAAGCGCATCTGTTTTATATAAGGACTCAGTGCGTACCGCGCTGTAAACCCTCTCCACTTCGGTTATAAAAACCAATCTCTTAATGTTTTATAAGGCAAAAGTTGCTGTTTGTTCTGAGATCCGTACAAAACACATAAACGCAATGTGGGCACCACGTAGAATTTTTTAATGTTTAACCTGGTGGTACGTAAAGTTACCGCTAGGCTTTAAAAGGTTAATTTGTCCCATGATTTCTCGCGGAACACTGGGTGGGAACCCTGATCTAGATCAAAGAATGGCGAGTACGGTGTACACTGCATCGTCAATCTACACACGTAGAATAACGCTTCAGACGAGACCGCTTCCTGGTACCTTTCCCATTCTTACTGGCTTTCTGCTTTCTCTTCTTGGACTGTAACTGGGATGAATTGGTTGGCTTGCTGAAAACCACACAGCTGGAACGGATTTTCACACCAAAATGACGTATCAGACATTCACAGCGCATTCTAAGGTGGCACTGCTTTCACAGGCAGCAGTGACAAGCACATAGGGACAAATAGCTTCTGCCCGTTCTCAATCGTCAATAAAAATACTACACAAAACTTCACTCTAAATCATGGGTCTGCAACCTTTTTATTGCAAACGTCCATACCGGTAATTGCGGGCTAGTTCGCAGGCCGCACGTGGCCAAATAGCCACACGTGATATACCTAACCCCCTAAATTATTGTGTAATTTTTATAGTACGCACATAATTTACAAATGTGGCTGCGGGCCGCATAATACAAGCTGGCGGGCCGCGGGTTGGAGACCCATGGTCTAAATGGTGGCGACAAAATCGTTAGAGCCCCATAAAATTAAAGCCTTTGAAGGGTACAGATGGATGCCTGTGACACGAAAAATAAAGCATATAAAACTAAAATACAAACAAAAATATGTACGTAAATTACGTATCTCATGAACCGCTCCTTCTTCCACTTCAGTTTAACAGTGCTAGAAATCTGGTACAGAGTTTTTTATATCTAGTAGAGGTAGGGAAAATTAACATTATTGTATTTACTAATTCGTATTCCGAAGGTGTAAGGTTACCTACCTCCTAAATCGCTGTCCCGTCAACCTCGGATAAATCGTGTTGGAAATTTTGTACATCTTATCCGCAGTTAAGATAAGGAGAGTTAACACTCTTCTATTTACTAATTAATTCGTGTTTAAAAAACATAAAAGAACTGTCCTTATACTTAACCTTTTAAAGCCTAGCGGTAAATTTACATACCACCAGGTTTAACATTAAAAAATTCAATGTGGTGCCCACATCGCGTTTATGTGTTTTGTACGGATCTCAGAACAAACAGCAACTTTTGCCTTATAAAACATTAAGAGACTGGTTTTTATAACCGAGGTGGAGAGTGTTTACAGCGCGGTACGCACTGAGTCCTTACAGAAAACAGATACGCTTCGTCTTTAAAGGGTTAATTAAGCACCACGCCATTTAGACATATGAGGAACAGAAGGTACAATTCCACGCATTTTTAACCACGGCAATAGATGGGGGTGAAGAGTCCGCTTCACGCCCCCACTGCTTTATCCCCGGGGAAAGAGACAGCAGGTTCGGTGAGCCCCAGAGACGGTATGGACGTGTTGGAGAAGAGGACGCTCTATTGTCCCCGCACGGAATCGAACGGCAGTTCCTCTGTCCAGATCGTAGCCTCGTCACTACACGAACTGAACTATTTTGGCATCCTAATTATTTAAGTCGAGTATAGCCAAATATTTACAGTAAGAGATTTCGGTCTGGTTTCGAGCTGTGGTGTCAAGTGATGAAGTGTTTTCATCAGCACAGCCAGTGGAAATCTAGACACTGAATCAATTTATATACTGACATATGCAGGCAGTTATGAAGCTGAATTCAGTACTTCTTATAGCCTTGTTTCGTTCGTTATACCACAACGTTCTTTCAGCTACACAGGTTATGTAATAAAAGTAAAGCAGTCCCATTACAGGCCTGGACAGGCCCTTAAGGTTCCAGGAGGCTGAGGCTCCCAGATTTCCAGACAGTCGGCACATGAAGGTGGTAAGGTTGTCAGCCCTACGCACCGACCGCGTTTACCCCCCAGGAAATATTTCCGGTACTCATTTTTGTTAGAGGCTAAGTCGACCCCAGGGCCATAGTGCGACCGACAGGATTATGCCAATGAAAAAATCCACTGACCCCATCGGGAATTGAACCCGCGACCTGCCGGTTTGTAGCTCAGGTTATGTAATAAGTGGAATGAATTATACTACAATCACAAATAGTACGTACGTAAGGGTTTGCAGGGATCAGAGAGACGAAAACACTATGAGGAACCTGTCAATAAGCAGTACGAGCTTTATTTTATTCATCGCCGAGCATTGACAATAATTTATAATTAAAAACCAACTAAATGCACATTTATAGTACATAATCTATCACTCTATTTTATTCCTCCGACATGACGCGGTGTAATCTCCATCATGAGGGAGGAACACACAGACATATTGAAGGATTTATAGCATTCGCACTAATACGACATTTTAATCTTTTTAATGTTTTATATAATGATATGACGTGTACCTCCCTGATGACGGTAGTTACACCAAAACATGTTGGAAAAATAAAACAGAGTGATAGATTATATATTATAATTGTGCATTTTGTTGGTTTTTAGTTATTAAAAAACAGTGCGAGACTGCAACCACTGTCTCCACAACACAATTCTAAGAATGTTACTACCCAACCAAAGTGCTCTGGCATTCTAGTATGGTTGTTCTACAGTGTTTAGGGAGTTCCGATTAGCAGACATATAAAACATCACTGATATGCGGTATGCAGAGAAAAATTAAACTGAAATAACTGAATATAATTTGTGACCGACTTGTACCTGGACATGTGTAAAGTCGGGGGTATCGGCCAAGAAGTTCGCACTTAGGGAGAACGCTGTTGTTATGGGTACACCGCATAACGATAAAGAATTAACTGTCTATTGTGTCAGAATTACATCATTGTGTATGTAACATGTTTAGCAGGATCAGTCCAACTTCATTGTCAGGTTTTCGAGTTAAGAAGCTCGAGCTAATTAAAACTTAAAATTCACCTTTGGTTTCGTACATCTGCTGCTCTTAAGGCGAATTTAGAGAAAACTAAACGCCTAGACCCATAAACACGTACATAAAACGGACTCGGTTAATTCCCCCAACCCCGTGCAGCATTTGATTATCAAGATGCAGGTTAGGTTTCTTCAGTGGTATGATTTTTGTTGGGGAAGCAGCTATGGCGTGTATTGTATAAATAATTCTCAAACATGGGCACAGCCAGGATTGCTTTTTGCCATAGCCAGAATAGTTGCTTACACACATTCACGCCATTTATGGAATACGTTCAAGGATCGCCCCAGAGATGTTGGCCTCTGTATTGAAATACAGATTAAATTACATGGTACTGGCGGTATTAAATGCTCGTCCTATTTCAATTTCTTTTCTTTTTTCGTACTTTTTCCTCTCAGATGCGCGGGCGGTGCAGATGTCTGCTTTGTCCTCTCCTTGTCAGCTGTTATGTTCTCAAATACCGGCGAACCTGTAACCCACTGGCCCTAGGTCACACCAACGCCACGCAAGTGACACCTTTCCACTTAAGGCGGTACAAAATTGGCACTTGTGTGACATATCATAAAAACGATAACCGTGTTCAATGAAAAGCTTCATGTACTTACCATACTGTGCTCCTTCCGATTCCCATGTTAGAGTTCCGCGATGGAAATATACTCTGCATCTCTTCTTCCGAATAACAAACGTGTTTAAGAGCACTGGATCAAACACTTCTCCCTCCAATCCCGACATCTTTGGTGCATGCACTTGCTGCGCTTCCTCTGCTGAGACAAACACCTCTGATCCATGACTACGAGAATGGCTGTAATAAAAGTATCGACTTGCCAAAGTAAATAGTTCTCCACATTATCACTGCGCGCCGCAGAGATGCCATGGTAACCCTATTTTGGCCAAGTGAAGTCCATCGCGCACCCTCTAACGTCAATAACTTCAAACAAATCGATGTTCCAGGAAACACGTTGTAAATCGACATAACCCCACGCGTGAATGTCCATCGTTTGAGAAAGTTAATGTAGATGAGCCATTTTAGAACTTTTAAATACTTTTAAAATTGTTACAAATTTAGTTTGTTTATGCCCGAAGACTGTATTTTAACAGGATCACGACTGTGACTATAAAAAAATATCGACTTGCAAAAGCAAATAGTTCAACAAATTCTCACCACGCGCTTTGGAGGAGCCATGGTCACGAGATCGTAGCCACGAGAAGTCCATCGCGCACCATCTACCATTGATACCTTAAAACAAATCGAAATTATCCCAACATGATAATGTACAGCACTTGAGAAAGTTAATGTAGATGAGTCATTTTCGAACTTTTAATTACTTTTATAACTGTTACAAATTTAGTTTGTTTATACCAGAAGACTGTATTTTTATCCTTTTTTCGCATATAGGCCACGAAGTTATTTGAGAATATTAAGGACACGTATACAAAGTCTGCTTTTTAAAGGCACACAATCTGCGCTAAAAAGTCATAAAAACTGATACGTCAGTACGATTAAAATACAACCCAAATGCATGGCCCATCGAAATATGTTAATATTCCAGAAATACAATACACATACATCGGTAACGGCGAATTACTAGGAATAGACATTAAGACGAGAATGGCCTAACCCGTAAAGAAAAGTGCCAAACATATATGACATAGTATAAACAATTTCGAAAGATACGACTTATGAAACAACCATTCTAGATTTTTATGCAGTATATGCGCATTTCGAGCAACTTCAATATTCGTGACAACTATAAGACGTTATTTCATGGGCATTTTTTACATCTCTTTCTAAATAGTATGATGACTGCAAACCGTGAAAAGTTTTGAAATTCAACAGCATACGAAATGTTTATATATTTATTGCAGATGACAATTTTTATGTAATTGTTCACATGTTTGCAAAAGCGAGTTATGCAAAGCGATTTTTTTAAACATATTGGTATCTTCACATGCACAATATATCGTATTAGTCAGCGTTGTTTCCCATCACTCCCATGTTGCTCCTTTATGCATAGAAAACACGGGGAGAAATATTAACTGCTCCCCAGCCTTGTGGCGGGAAACGGTTTAGCCAATGAGCTTCGCGATACAAGCAGCGTCTCCGCCCGGGCCTTGCGCGGTCTCGCTGCCGAGGGAGAAGGCCATTTTGTGAGCTGTAGAGAGGTTGAAGGGATTGAGCGCGTCTTTGTACATCTAAGTGTTTAAACATTTTTACCAACATTTCTTCTTATCAACCCCAAATGGCTGAATTACAAGCGACATCAGTTTCTCAAGAAGCCCTGTCAGTCGCCCAGTTGGAGTTAGGAGGAAATCCAAATGCATTAGCACTTCGGAGGCCGTTCGATCCTGTGGCACATGAGTTGGACGCTTCATTCCGTCTAACACGTTTTGCTGATCTGAAAGGATGAGGGTGTAAAGTCCCTCAGGAGGTTCTTTCGAAACTCCTAGAGGGACTTCAGCAAGATGACAATAATGCCCAGGACGAACATGCCCATTTCATGCATATGGCAATTCCCCGAATTGGTAAGTTGTGTTTCATCTAGTGCTGCAGTAATTTTAGCTCTGATCTGTCGCCATGATGGCATCCAAAATTTTCTTGACTTCTATATTTCGATAACATAATATCATCATAATCATTTGTTCTGATGCTATTTTTGTGGTGCTTTTGGTACTTGGAGTATTATAAGAATTCTTTTACAATATTTTCTACTCATAAGTCAGTATGTATTTAACAGTGCCACAAACAAGTTCCTTGCCGGTGGTGAAAATATTTGTGCATGACTGTCACCGGCAACAGTTTGGGGAGGAGTACGTTAAGACCCAGCGCAGTGCGGTGTTTTTGTGTGGGTTATGCACCGATGAAAAAAGACTAGAGTTGATCATTCCGTAAATGAAATCGGTTCGTTTAACGAAATGTAACTCTCTGATATATATGTATGCATGGATATGACATGCTTTATGACCTTGGCTGTGGTATTCCCGCAAATAAATTGCAGCAGCCGGCTTGTATCGTGATGCATGTGAAATTACATTCCAAAGTTCCAGCATACCGGATTACTAGGTTCGGTTCTTATTATTACTGTACTTATGCAGCAAGGAAGAAGGAGTGTAAATTCCAATAACGTTGGTTTACATTATGACTAAGGGAAAAAACAAATTGCTTTGCGTGAAACTGTTAAACACGTGACGTCACTGTGTGACAGCGTAATTTGGCGATCTGTTTATTATAACGAGAACGTAACTAGAAGTGACCCAACGTACTCTGTTTACAGTACATGAGAACTTACAGTGAATGTTCCCGAATTTGGTTTTTTTTTTTACTTACTAACCCAAACTTAACACTTCCTCACCAGCTGCTTGCAAAAGTGATGCTTCATTTTAGTTACCAGAACGAACAAACTAATTCAAATTACCTTGACAGTCGCCATGTGAAGTTGCACAGCTCTGTCAAAATCGGAAATCCTGTGAATGCATGAATTGTAAACAGAGATACGACTTCCATGCCAGTTTTGGGGGAGAATGGTATGCCTTTATGAAGTCACTCTTTTTTTCACTACCTGCTGACCATCACCTTGAATTTTATGTTTTTTAAATGCAGTTGGTGGTTAAGGTTAGGTTAAGTCAGATGACTTATTAACATATCAGACAAGGTGCTTACAGTGGGAGAGGTATTCATAAATAGGAAACATTTACAATAATCTCTTCTACATAAACCATAGCCTCACAATCTTTTGGCACAGCTTGTTTCAGCTAACCAGGCCGTGGCGAATGACATCAAAGCCTAGTGTAAAAGGTTAGCTGAAGACAATTATGCAATGTAACAGGGCATCTTGCTCTAAAATTTTATAATTTTTTTAACTGTGTCCTTGTTTAACCCTTTAAAGACGAAGCGTATCTGTTTTATAGAAGGACTCAGTGCGTACCGCGCTGTAAACACTCCATTTCGGTTATAAAAACCGGTCTCTTAATGTTTTATAAGGCAAAAGTTGCTGTGTGTTCTGAGATCCACACAAAACACATAAACGCAATGTGGGCACCACGTAGAATTTTTTAATATTAAACCTGGCGGTACGTAAAGTTACTGCTAGGCTTTAAAAGGTTAAAGTATATCAACAGGGTGATGTAATTTGAAGAAAAATACAGAAATTGCAGCAATGTTTGATGTAAACAAATGTATTCAGTTTTGTCAAGGAGTAAGAAATGGGGGAATTTAAGTTGGCATTTATAGAAACCATTTTATTAACTATTCTTTTACTTCAAATTTCCTCTGAAGCCTCTCCCTAATGTACGACAGACCAGTTGTGAAACATCCTTTGTCTTTGTAAGAGACTTCCTGTTGAATTTTCAACAGGTGTTTTTCATCAGTAATGTTACATATACCAAAATCCATCTGATCCACAATTGACAAATACACTTTCTGGAGTAAACATGTAATTGATGGTGCACTGTTCCACGAGTTTAAATAGCCATATCTTGTGTATGCTTCAGAAGAATGTTAAGACAAAGATAGTGCATTATTTATAAATTGTCACTAAACAGCTTACAAATTCAGTTGGATGTGTCAGTATTAATGGGAAATTTTAACACAAGAATAGGTAACAGTACCAAAGCATGGTGTATTTGGTGAGAAGTCTGAAACAGTAATAGAAAAAAGGGAGAGAATTTTTTTAGGTATAATATCACAGTAGTGAATTCATTTTCCAACACACGAATGGAAACAAATATGCTTTGTCAACCGGAGGCCCATGCATCTTTGTTGATTATATAATTTACATTTAGTAGACATGGCATTGGAATTTTGCTGTGTGTAGCACAACCAGCAAGTGGGAGGATGATCTGGCCACTTAACCACCTCCACTATTACTGTCACTTCCTTACTGGAGAAGGGCTGGGCAGGTATTTCTCAAGCTGTGAAAATTAATGCAGCATGCTAATCCATACTGTGGGGCGCAATTGGTTGAGGCACTGCACTACAAGCTGGCAGATTGCAGGTTCAATTCCTGATGGTGTCATTGGAATTTTTCATCGACGTAATCCTTCCGACTGCACTATTGCCCTGGGGTCGACTCAGCCTGTAACAGAAATAAGGACCAGGAATATTTCCTTGGGGGTAAAGGTGGCTGGTGCATGTGGCTGACAATGTTTCTACCTTCATGAGTCAACTGTCTTGAAAACTGGGAGCCTGAAGCTTCTGAACCATCTGGGCCTTTCCAGGCCTGTAGTGGGGTAGTTTTACATTTTTGGCTAATCCATACCTACCATGGGTTGCTTTCCTGCATCTTCTGCCCCGCAGAGGGCCATCTTTTCTTCAATAGATACTGACAGCAGGAAAGGCAGGTGGTCAACTGCCTTAGTCTCTGTTTTCCTTGAGTAGGTTGTAAAAACCTCTGATTTATTCTGTGGAAGAACGAAGGTAGCCTAGCAGGCATTCTTCAACAACATAATAGTCATGTTGTTATGGCAGGGGAGGGAGAAGGGTTACATATCAAAGTACTCATCACATCCAGTATGCTTGATGAGAGAGATTAAACAGGCGTCACCTTCCACTCACATCTCCATTGGGTGATGAGTTTAAAAGAACTATCCTGGAAAACATCACTGCAATTGGCCTTTTTCCTGGTGATTAATTCCACATTCAGCTTATGAAGTTTTAAGTATGGTACTTTTGCCATCTCCTTTTGCTGGTCTGTAAGCCAAACAGTACAAATATGGAAGAAATGAGTTTTGGCCAAACAGAGGTCAGAGCCCCAGTAGCGCACCAGGAAATACTAATCTTCCAGTTTTTGGCACATGCCGTGTTTGTCTAGCTGCCAGATTTTAAGCCCTTTGCAGTGGGATTAAGTGCGTGGATTGAAGGGGGTGGTGAAGAAACTTCCTGATGAACAAAATGCCTTCGCACTGCAATTGAGACAGCTGTATTTATGAACACACTGTATATCAGCTGAGGGCTGTGCAAGAATGTGCCATAATTGATGTATTCTGGGTGGTAACTTTAGTCGTCCATCTGTTTTCTGAGCATCACACTGTGCAACAACTGTAGTCACCAGTCAGTGCCAGAGGACTACATCAAGTACCTACCCTGAAGCCATTGTCTAAATTAAGGTGCCGTTTCATGTCAATTTCTGAAAATCTCTATGTGGTGACCTTGAAAAATTGGATGTTTTGCAAATTCTTCTTTCCATTATAGGAATTGGCATGGATTCCTCTGTTACTCCACTGCGGCATGGTGGTCTTTCTCTTGTTCAAACAACAGATTTCTTCTACCCTCTGGTGGATGATCCATACATGATGGGTAAGATATTTTGAAGATCACAGATTTTCTTCTTTCTTGCTACATTATGGGCCTGTTGGCCCATTTCGGGGCTACATAAAACTGCTGTCTCCGTGGCACATAACTTCCAGTTTTTTGTAAGTGTAATTTTGTTATTTATTTATCTGGAATGCTGAATGGAGAAGGAATTTTTTTACTTTAAACCTAACATATTGATGAATTCTGTGGTTGTTGTATTGTGTTAACCATTTTTAAAATTAAGTGTAGCTCAAGCGTAGTAGTGACTGTGAAATGGCCTGGATGACCAATGAAGCACAGTTCAATTCCCAGCAGGGGTGGAGATTTTGCTCTTCCGCATAGTGTCCACAGTGGCTGTGGGATGTCCGCAGCATCCTACCCAATGAACGCCAGGGAGTTCTTTTTCTCTGGGTAAAGTAGTTCCTCTGATCCCCGTTTAGTGTCAAGGTTAAGAATGCACGGAGATATACCACCACTCCTCCATGCCCAGTTGTGGTGTTGTGGTTGATATAGCTTGGACAGCTTAACGTTCTATACATATATTTTTAAGAAAGGGCAATAGGATCCCAATGCTTTGAGTCATTGTAGTGTCCTCATTTTCAAGGGTCAATATTTGGACATTCTAACAGGGCTGTGGAGTTGGTACACAAAACCTCCGACTGCAGCTCCTCAATTTTTAAATCTCCGATTCTGACTCCTTCATAAAAGCTCAATATGTATTAGTAATGGTAAACATACTAAAATGTTAAATGGTATCAGAAGATGTTTCATCACCACCACATGAATCATCGGGCTAAGTCTAATGGTTATTGTAGCTAGTGTCTATTTAAGATTTTATGTCGAGGTCAGAGTCGGAGTTGGTGTCAGTACATTTTTACCGACTCTGACTCTTCAGCCCTCTATTCTGACCCTTTGGAGGTGACGTTGTGTTTCCTCAAATTGTCAAGATTCAATTACCCATCCATATGGCATTGTATCCCAGAAGAAAGAAATCAGCATATCACTGGTGAAACGTCAAAATTCCCTTAACAGAAGTTACCCAGTGGTTTTCCTGAATAGACATTCTGTTTCTGCAGCACTGTCAGGAGTGACAAAATGGCGTGCTTCATCTGGCTCTTGAGTGCTGGCCATCTCATGTAAATACTCTAAACTTCTGCACCTACTTAGATTCATTATCTTCAGATCAGTATTGCTCATTAGGAGGGACGTGCTGTGGTACCTGCAATGTGTGACAGGGGTGGCAGAAGTACCACTATGATGTCTGCATGTGGTGCTGTGAATCTTATGGGGTCTAACTGAATGTATGTTCAGGCAAGCCATATGTCACCTTCATTATACAGTAAAATCTGAGATATCCGGTATTGGATTATCTGGAAATCTCTGCAAACTGGCAAATTGACAAAGAGCCCCATTATATTTCACTCTTGCATTAACCTGCAGCACCAGCCCCTATTCTGAGAATTCGACAGGCTTACACGTAGTTACTCCTGAGTGGTGGTCAGATTCTGTAGTGTGGTGCATTCAGTTGCATTGCCTTTGCCTGTTACAGGGTGTTATGGTGCAGTGCCTGGAATATTTCATTTTTGTGATGGAATGGGCTGGTAAAAAGCCGAAAAGAGTAGTATTCATGATAAAGGCAAAAATAGACATATATAATAGTCTTGAATGTGGAGAAAAGCGTGATGAGTTAATGAAAGAGTATGATTAGGCCTGTCCATGAGGTTGCTAGGTACACAAAGATACATATTAAGTATAATATTTTGATATCCAGAAAATTGTGATATCCAGCAAACATGTGGTCCTGGAGGTGACAGATGTCACAACTTTTACTGTACAATGTTTGTCACCTTCCAATGCCAGAAAAGTAATCTTGACATTTTTGTCTCCACATGCACCTCCATTTTGAATCTGCTTACACAGACACCATCTGCAGGTGAATGGAGAATGTGAAAGCATGAGCAAAAATAAAGCAACCTGTGCAGTTTTTATTTGAATTACTCTGAGAGGAATATTACTTTAAATGTTGATTTAGTGCTGGGTGTTAAATGTAATTCTGTGAATGGTTGCGTAGGTATAAATACAGTTTGACAGCAGTGCTGGTGAAGGAAATACTGGGTTTCACACAGTGCCTTAATGGAACTGATATAGCCTGTGGCTTGTTCGTGGACTATTCAAAAAGTATTTGATATTTCATGTTCAGTTGTACTAATTTGAAAGGATATTGCAGGAAAGATTGCATGTTCGAATGTGCTCAGTGATTTATATGCTATGGGTGTCACTGAGTGTGACAACATGCTGATGCTCCTGGGGGTATCAACAAAGATGACGGAGAAAGAAAGGGATGTTGTTGTTCCTCTTATCATGAGAGGATTTAAGGTAAGTGATACTTCTTGAATTTGTGCCTGGTGTACGGGGATGAATCTCCCGTCCTTCAGGTGAACATACCTTAGGCTAATTTACATTGATATAATGAAACATGGGGGCACACATTTGTGCAGTTGGTTGTGGCACTGTGCTACAAGCTGCATGGTCGCATGTTCAATTCCCAATGGTGTCGCTGGAATTTTTCATTGACATAATCCTTCCAGTTGCATTATGGTCCTGGGGTCGACTCAGCCTCTAACAGAAATGCATACCAGGGTTATTTCCTGGGGGCTGAAGTTGGCCAGAGCATAGGGATGACAACCGTACCACCTTCATATGCTGATTGTTTTGAAATCTGGGAGCCTGTACCTCCTGGAACCCAAAGGGCCTGTCCAGGCCTGTAATGGGATAGCTTTACCTTTGTAACCAAACGTACGTCTATCTGAAGTTGAACAGTTACAGATACAATGACATAGAAGAATGTGGTCTTCTTGTGGTTCCACAAACCAGGGGTGTGGAGTCAGTACACAAAAGCTCCGACTCCGACTCCTCGATTTTTAAAACTTCCGACCCCGACTCCTCGATTTTTAAAACTCCGACTCCTTCATAAAAGCTCAATATACGTTAATAACGGTAAACCTATAAGACATTTCATCGCCACCACGTGAATCATCAGGCTACTTTTTTGACTTATAACCTATATTTAAGTATAAGTCTAATGTTTACTGTAGCTATCAGGGCTCTGGAGTTGGAGTATCTAGTTAAGATTTTAGACTGAGGTCGGAGTTGGTACATTTTTTCCCAACTCTGACTCCACCTAAAAATTCCTTCCAACTCTGACTGCACCTAAAATTCCTTCCAACTCCGACTCCACAGCCCTGCCACAAAGTGTGCCTGTGTAACATGATGTGTTATCTGTACACTGCACAGGTTCATCTTTGAGCCAATAACCAAGCCAGATGCAGGTTATGTAAAGTACTTGGAACCCTAAGGATGATTTTTATGAAACCTACATGAGATTTTGTAACTTACTTAATGTCTTTATGTCACTCAGTCATTAATTGGATATTAAGTACGTGTGTTAAAATTACAGAAACTACAAATTCCTCCCCATTTTGACATGTATTTGTTAGTCAAGAAATGTGTACAGCTATCATTCTTTAAAACACCTCTTCATTATCTCCCAAACTGTTCAGATGTATGTGTCTTTGGTTATATCGATGCTATTTAGCCTAAGGAATATTATCCTGAAGTATGGCATATTCCTGCATGTACACTCTGAATGCATGATTTTGCCAATAAAGTTTGTCTTGTTTGAGGGATTAATGAACTTCATGCCTGTCATGAAATGATTAGTGTGCTTGTATAGATATTTAATTATATGCTAGTTACAGACCTTCAGACCTGCCATGAGAGTAATTTTAAATTACTGTGTATAGTGTCAGGATTTTAAGGGTTGATATTTAAAGATGTCCAGTAAGTAAGCTGTATAAACTTTCATCCATTGACATTCTGCAGAGTTTGAAGTAGCATTTATAATACAATTGGGCAGGTGTCCTGCAACCGTGAAAGCATGTCATTTTGTTAAGTGACATGCACTAGCATAGGTAACTGGTCAGGGGTCCTCCCGAGACTTGATAATGGGGCGGCCCCCCCCCCCCCAATTTTAGCCAAGGTACTTCCTCATTTCATAACTATCCAGTGTGAAAGAACCCACAGAAATTTCAGTATTTTGTACCTTTGGGCCCCTGTGTGTCATTGGGTCTGAAGGGGCATTATGTGTGTCACTGATGCCATGCCTTTTTATATTGGCACTCCAAAAAGTGTAGCAGCCATGTCCAAAAACAAGCTTTTGTGTAATTATACCTATTTGATCTCTTCACTTGGCTGGCATAAGTTCTGCACATTTCTGTGTATGAAAGGGAGGTCCTTCTAAAGCCTTGTGGATGGCAGAGAGAGGAAAAATAGTCTGAATTTTGCCAGTGTGTGAAGACTTACTTACATTCCTTATCTTTTTTGTGCTTTTTCTGTGTATCTCATTACTGCATTTAACTTTCAGATAGGCACAACTGCATTCCCATTTGACACTTTTCTGTATGTTATTTTATGGCACTGTATAGTGTGAGATCGTGGGATGATGAATTAGAAAGGATGTGGAAGTTGTGGCCTGGTTGGGGTACAGACGCATCATTTTTCTAGAGGCGCAGTGGAAGCCACAGAAATCCTGCGGGGGTAACAATGATTTCAACCAGGCATCTTCGAGATACAAGTCTGTTGTCACATTTCTTGTGCTCATTTTTGAAATGCTGTCACAAGCTACTGATTTTTGTTTTAAATCTTATGAAAGTGCTGATATAAAGAACTGCGCGAATTGATGATCTGCTTGTTGTATTGCAGGGCAGAATACCCCTCTGACAACCAGTGTGAAGTATAGTATTTGAAGGATTTCAGTGAAAATAAATACAAATTATGGAGTAATAATACCTATTTTAGTGCATGTTGAAATTTGGTTCTGTCTGTTTGTATATCATGTACGGGAAGTGCAAACTTTAATTCAGAATTAGTGCTTTTCTCTTCCTCCTCCTAAATTATAATAATATAATAATAATTTCAGGGTGCCAACCCATTTGGGTCATAATTACTACTTCAACATCTGCAAAATGTCACTGCATGAAAGTTGATATGGCTTATTTACTGGACATTTTTTAATATCGACCCTTGTTAACATTATTGACGATAAACGCAGCTCCTCTGAAACGTTGGTCATACTGACTTTCAACATGATGTCATATCCAAGAAGACTTGAAACTTGATCAGCACTGCAGGGAAAAACTCTCCGTCTTGAAATATGTGTATTGTTTGACTTTATCTTCAGGGTTTTTAATTCATGTGTGGAGTATGGCAGCAGTTTATAGCGTGCATAAGGCAACCATTTTGTGTAATTGTTACTGAAGGTTAAGTTGATACAAGAAGCTGCGTAAGTTTTGCTGTGAATATTTTGGCTCATAGAATATTTCTAATGGTGTACACAAGATATCAAATTTCTTTGTGCTGCTTAAGGATTCTGCTCTTGAAGCTGGAACCACAGTGACAGGTGGACAGACGGTTGTGAATCCTTGGTGCACAATTGGTGGAGTTGCATCCACTGTATGTCAGCCTAATGAATACATAGTGTAAGTGAAACATGTTTTATGTTCATTATATTAGTTCAGAAGGATTGTGAAATTTCATATTTCTAAACATTTGGGAGGAATAGACAAACATTACAGGAGACTAGGGAAAATATGCTACAGAAGCAGAGCCACAGCTCCAACAAGATACACAATGTACGTATAATGTACCATTGTGGCACATTTGCATAACTATTGTTGTGTATGGTTGAGTTACATATCACTGTTAACAATATGAGATCATCTTTGCAGCATTGTTGGTTTCAACATTGTTGCCATGGAAAGCCAACATTGTGTTCTCTGTGTACTGTTGACCTTCCTGTGTTGCTGTCAGTGATTTAAATATCGAATGCATTGCCATGGACATGCAACAGCACGTTCTGTTTAGTATCGTTGAGCTGAAAACCATTTCATAAGAATAAAATGTACTAAAGTCTTTGTGTAAAGTGCTCCAGTTTTCTTGTCTGCCTTAAACCAAATTTGGATTTCGGTGACAGATTGTAATCAAAGTCTGCGGTGTTGAATTTCAAGGATATCTGTCTTGGAGCCAAGCTGATACACGGGAACAGATGGACAGAGAGACAAGCTGACGCTAATAGTAGCTTTTCCGAAGGGTGCGCATGTGCTTAAAAATGGAATTGGTTAAATTGTGTGGCTGTAATGATTACTGCTTTTGAATTTGATGAAGCTAATGTTAAATTTTTTTAATGGTTTGATAACAATTGCAGTTTTGGAGCACTGCAGTTGAATCACTGCACTGAAACATAATGTATGATTTTTTGTGTAGTGTATTGTTACAAATCACAGTTCCTCACAGACGAAATCATTTGGCATACTGCATTATATCTACTACAAGTTGCACTTCTGACTGGCTGTTTGTAAGTTCAATAATGGATTGGCTCTGATATAGAGGTTGTAAATTCAGTCTGCATACAGTGTTCCTGTAATGACCGTTCTTAAGTCTTTAAATTTATACAGTTAGCTATTTGTGAGGTGGGCCATTATTTAAAACACACACACATGCACACCTTGGAATAAAATTGCTTGGGCACATGTGAATTTCAAGTTGGTTTAGGTTATCATTTGGAAATTTGTATGCATCTTTGTTCTAAATTTGAATCACATCATTGTGAAGTAGTACAGATTGGGAGGAACTTAAGATTTGCCTTGTAACACAGAATGTTAGTTGTGGAGGTAATTAAAAGCATTTTTTCAGCCCAGACAATGCTGTGGTGGGTGATGTTCTGGTTCTCACTAAACCACTGGGAACCCAAGTAGCAGTTAATGCTCACCAGTGGCTTGACCAACCAGAGAGATGGAACAGAATAAAACTGGTTGTCTCTGAAGACGATGTCCGCAAAGCATATCAGCGCTCGATGGATTCAATGGCAAGACTGAACAGAATAGGTAAGTCATCTGGATTGTGTTGTAATCCTTTGGCTTTCACAGCTGCTGTTTATTGTTGTGGATACATGAAATTGTTTCGTGAACTTCTGACACTGTTGGTTAGTGAGGTTTCTTTCAATGTCAGCAGTGGAGTTCTTCACAAGTGTGTCCCTGGCTTACACCTGTATGTAAGAGGACCACTTCAACTTTTTCTTGTGAAGTGTCACCATATGTACAGGCTGTATCTTGACAAATCTGCAGAAACATTAAGGAATTATGGAGTTTTTTTAAACACTGTAGTTTTGATTGTTGTATATGGGAATAATAAAGGAAGTGCACTGGGGAAAGCAATAAATTATTTGTATATACCTGCGATTATTACTACAAAAAAGTAATTAGAAATGCATACTTTTTAAGTCCTGGACTGTACTCTTATTTTCAAATGGAACTTCATCTCATGTATTCATTGTGCGCTTCTGCATTGAATTGTTAAATACTACATGTATCCTCATGCACAAAATGCTGGTCTTGCGACAATGAAATTTGGATGTTGGCATCCTGATAAATTGATGAGTGTATCATCTGGACACGATTTTCAGCTGCTAGGTTGATGCACAAATACAATGCTCATGGTGCCACTGATGTAACTGGCTTTGGCTTGCTTGGACATGCCCAAAATTTGGCTAGACATCAGAAGAATGAAGTGTCATTTGTGATCCACAACTTGCCAGTGATAGCCAAGATGGCTGCCGTAGCCAAAGCTTGTGGGAATATGTTCCAGCTTCTTCAGGGTCATTCTGCAGAAACATCAGGTGAGCAAATTCATTGCTGTGTTTGGGTGACACTGTTCACTGTGTCAATGCATGTTTTATTACAGGCAGTCCCCTGCGTTCATACATAACATGCAAATTTTAGTCTTTCACCTGAACACATTTGCGTGAAAAAATTCTGTTAAGAAAGTCAAGCATGTAATAATGGAAACAGGATGCTCAGTAAAGCTGGGGAAGGTTCATCATGGAAAATTTTCTGATTTTTGTTTCAAAATTTCTAGGTAGGTTCCACATATTGAGGTCCAGAATGGATTCATGCTCTGCCAGCTGCCACAGTGTACTGTATCCCCATGCTATGCTGAGTGAAGTATCTGTTGATGAGGATTCATGACATTTGGGATATTACACCATGCCAACTAGTAAATAGTTACCAGTCTTTTGAAGGGGGTAGTGGCTTCGTCTTAGTTGTCAATGCAGTCAGTTCAAGGATCAGTCTTGGACTGCTTGGTCCTGAAGATGAAGGCACTCCACTGCTTTGAAACATCAGTAAACATTTACTAGTTGATGCAGCATAACATCCCAGAGGTCCTGAATCTCCAACAATGCTACTGTGAGAACCTCTCAAATCTCACTACTGACTACCCGTTGTTTAGAAGCGAATTTGAGAGAACATTTGAATGGCATTTTTGATTTCTAGGTGGTCTGCTTATTTGCTTGCCAAGGGAGCAGGCTGCTGCATACTGCAAGGATATTGAGAAGCAAGAAGGTTATCAAGCCTGGATTATTGGTATTGTTGAGAAGGGAAATCGAACAGCTCGAATCATTGATAAACCACGTGTGATTGAAGTCCCTGCGAAAGAAAAGGATGGGGAACTGTGGTAAAGGGAGAGCTGTATTGGAACTGTGTGTCTTGATTGCACATACCAAATGCAAATAGAAATATGCCTAGAAGAGGTACATTGATATAGCAGGGAACAGTGAAAGTAGTAAGGGTATGGCCTGTACCCATTATGAATTGTTCTCTGTTTGAGATAGAGTACAGTGCTTCCTGATGCATAAATATACTGAAGTTGCGTGAAGTGTCATTTCACATTGCTTTGCCAAGTAAGGACAATTTATTGTGTATGAATAACAACACTGAAGGGAATTGATCAATTTTGATATTTGATTAATCCATCATGAGTGTCCTGTTCAGTGTCACTGCCGTCTCAATTAGTGACACGTTCTGTGGTGTGTTCTTGCATCTTCAGTATTTCGGCATTACAGTAGAATTGCAGGGCCCTTAGTTTTTTTGGCTCATATTGTTGGCCCCTTCACTGACTGCTTTTCATGGTGGCAGGCAGTACGTCAGTTATTCCTGTGTAGTTTGCCATGAGTTGGCATCCTTGTGCATTATTTCAGTATACTGCAGTTAATGTTAGGTTTTTACTCACTTTAACATGCA
This sequence comes from Coptotermes formosanus, assembly GCA_013340265.1. Lineage (NCBI taxonomy): Eukaryota > Metazoa > Arthropoda > Insecta > Blattodea > Rhinotermitidae > Coptotermes > Coptotermes formosanus. The sequence goes on along the minus strand of BLKM01000905.1, from coordinate 1,058,866 downwards.
CCACTAGTAAAAAATGACGGAGGTTCAGGTCTGGCAAAGGTGGAGGCTATAATGCCCTGCTTATTATTCTGTCACCAGAAATACTCCCTAAGAAACAACACTGAATTTTTTATAGTATTAAAACAATGGTGTCAGAATGTAACATATCATTTGTGCTTTCTGACATTCTGTCAGCATCTCTGTACCAACATAAAGTGTCTGTGCAATAGTGCAGCTGGTCGGCAACTCACTGAGTTAAGCAATTTCTTTGTGCTAGAGCAGCCAACAGGAAGTGACCATTGATATGGACCAAATAAACTAAGGACCCTGTATAAGGGTATTTAGGTTTTATAGAATAATGTGTCTGACTGAATCATTTTTTACTTATATATGTCAGTTGAAGTTTGTCCTCTTGCCAGGAATTTTTAGGGTTGGAAAGTAAGAAGGTGTGCATCATCTAAGGCGCATGTAGCTTCGTGTTTTAAAAAATGTGATACTTATTGTCTTGTAATGTGCTTTCAGTTGCTGGCATTGGCGTGGAAATAGTTTTGAAACAGAGTTTAATTTTGAACACAATATAACATTTTTGTCTTAAACACCATTCATTCCCTCTGCATATGTTTAATTATCCTCAACTTTGAACTAGGTCTTGCAAATTCCTAGTGATATTGGATGAGTGATACACAGCATGAGAAGGGAGCTGCAAATTGTATCGCAGAACTTATACTAGCTTCTGTTACGCTGCTTTGTAATGTACGTGTGCTGCAGGAATGTGCTTACTCTAAGGCATTCATAGATTAATGTATTGTAGTTCGTTTCATGAGTTAGTGGCTTTGCAGCTTCTTAGATATGTTACTCTTAAAAATATATGGTATGTCAGCAAGTTGATATTTATATTATTTTATAAAGAAATAATACAAAGTAATGTTGTACTCTATACAACACACTTTGCTTTCATAACCCCTTTTCTTTAAGTGCCATTTCTTTGCTTATTCAGTTTTTGCCCTTCATTTACCAGAGAATACAAATTAGTTGGCATTACATTATTTAACACTGGAATGGGGAGTAGTTTGGCTTATAATACATAATAAATCATCAGTTCAGCCTCAACTTTTTGAATGATTTTCATTGAATTCCTAAGGTGTGATTATAATTATAGTACGGTTAACCCTTACATATTGGATGTGAATCTCATTTGTGAAATTCTTGTGGATGAAGTTGAATTATGGACTTTGGAAAGTTGATGCAAAAACATGAATATCTAGGAAACCACTGGATTAAATGTAGCAAAACAAAGCACCCCACAGAGTAGGTCACATTTTACGGAACTAGTATCCTGTATACAGAAGAAAATAAAACGCTGATTTTTAATAAGAGATAGGGCTTTTTTCCCACTTGTTGCAAGATCACCAAGTGCGTGTCCATGACGTGTGCTCTGGAAGGGTTCATGGTGAAAATATTGTGTGGCAATCTCTGAAGCAGGGAGTTACACACAGGCGTGCTTTAAACCATACACACTACGTCTTGTTGGTTTTGCTCCATGAAAATAACACACACAGCATATCAACCCTATGCTCTTTCTCAGGCAGTAATCATTGTTCTCAGTACAAAGCAATCCACTTTTGTTACTGCACGCCTCTTTCTTCCATAAGGAATGAGGGCACCCAAGTTTTTCTGCTACATATATGAGCTTTCCTACCAAGCATATTTGAAAATCTTACTGAGAAATCTTGACTGTGCAAGACTCACAACTGTTCTGAATGGGAAAGTCAGAAAGATGGAAATCAGCTATGTCCATATGAAAATACATTGATTCATCAAATAGGTGTGTGCCATACCATCTCCGATGTTGGCATAGAATTTGTGCATGGTGTAGCTCTCAGCAGTAACTTAAGTTGGGGAGGTTCTGGACTACTTGACCCTTGAAGTTAGAATCAGTAGGCCATCCAAAAGTGTTGATAACCAGTTCCCAACCTACGCAATATAACAACCTAGAAGAATAAAGGCAGCAGAAGTCTGTGATCCCAAGTCTCCTGTTCTGGCTTGTATGGCATCCTTTCTCACTCTCAGCAATTTTTGTCCAGAGTTATATTTAGACAGTCTGGATGGACAGTATCACAATTTACCTTTTAGTAGCCAGATGATCAAATAAAGCAGGAGAAGTGATCAAGATGATAAGAAACGTCATACATCCAATCTCTTCTTCTCTTTGTCTTATGGTTGCATGTGTCACTCATTCCTTCAGTTGCACTCTGCTTCTGTACCAAGGCAGACTGTCATGAAGGTAGACCCTTATGTCAAATGTGAAGCCTCTGTTGCCACAAAGCTTGCAGAAATTTAGATGTGAAAATCCGGGCTGTGGAGTTGGAGTCGGAAGGAGTTTTAGGGGGAGTCGGATTCAGTAAAAATGTACCGACTCCGACCTCAACTTAAAATCTTAACTAGATACTCCAAATTTGGAGCCCTGATAGCTGCAATAACCATTAGACTTATACTTTTAGCCTGGTGATTCATGTGGGGGTGATGAAATGTCTTATAGGTTTGCCATGATTAATACATATTGAGAATTTATGAGGGATTCGGAGTCGGAGTTTTAAAAATTGAGGAGTCGGGGTCTGAAGTTTTATGTACCGACTCCACAGCCCTGGTCAAAATACTTATGTTTAAGCATATAGAATATGTGAAAATTACAGCAACTTTGTTCATGTCAGATGGTTACAGGAGTTGTAAAATTTAGCAAACAGATCATTCAGTATGTCAAAGAGTATGCTCAGCTTCCATGGTCTGTATCGTAATTTATGTCAGCCACGAAATATTTCTTGCTATTGTGAGAGATGTAAGAAGTGTGATACATAAAGGTGTTGCATTATAGTGTGTTGCCATGAAATGGCATATGGAATTATTGAAGTGTATTCCAGTAATTCTGCAGACTGTCTCTGATGTCGTGTCACATTTGTATAGTGACAGCAAACAGAAACATTCCAGACATTGTCATGTTAGGAAAGGCAGAAGTTGAGGGTGGTCCTTTGTCTTGCAAGTGTAAGTACGGTGGGTACTATATACTGCCTTTCTGCCAACAGTTTGATATTTGCCATACAATACAGTGGCACACATAGAGGAGTGCTGTCTTTGTTGACAGAGGGGGCCTTGTTTTCTTTTACATCCATGGATGCTTCAGTGAGTGAATGGTATTTCCTCTTCCTTGTTGAGGTCAACAGTTTGAATGCCCATGATTGCAGACCCTGGGCTCTGGTTCTTCATGACAGACATCTTCCTTATCACTGATGGCTGCTGTATATACTGGAATCACTATGCAAGGCTAACTGCCACTTTTGCTGCACTGAGAGGTTTCACTCTACTGATCATGGCTAGCACTGAAGAGTGTGTTTACACTGATAATCCAGTGACAGTGTAAGGCCTTGTACACGTACACTATATAGTGAAAGATACAAAGACTGGAACAGTTTGGAATGTGTGGGGTATCAGTGTGAGGGTGCACATGTGTTTTGTGACAGGTCTGTAAAAGATACAGGGAGAGTACTTCACTAAACTATAATGCGTACAATTTCACATCGCTGCTCATACATGCATAAAAATCTCACTTATTGGTTGCAGTATAATGTGGTGCGCAAGTCAGTAAGCAATACAAAACATTTCTCCACCATTATGCTTGTACACTGTTGGTAATCATCTGTATCCAGAAATACCTGAGCCAGCATATTGCATTGTGTGTTTATTTGGGAATAACCAAACCTTTGCAGGGGATGTCCAAAGTTTAGTTACAGTAATATAGCGTATGGAATTGGGAAGAATTCCTTTAATGTTACAGTATTGTCATGCAAGGAAAAGAGGGGTTAAGCAGTCATTTACAATGATCTTGCATAGAATTATTCATTAAGTATTAAGTTCATGTCACTTGATTTCTAAATGAGGATGTTAACATTTGTTTTGGCAGCTATACAACCTAGTAAATGCCATGGAAAGATCAACAGTTGTAAAAGGTAGGGGTTAAACTGGGATATGGACCAAAAATTTAATTCACGTGACAGGTTTTAGTGCCCACCCCAGTATCAAATCAGAATTTTTTATAGTGGTTTTTGGCATCAGGCAGGCACAGGTATGGTTTCCACATTATATGAGTTAACTATACCCAACTTGCATCACTTTTGTATTTCAATATGTGTATGCATATGAGATTTGTGTAGGTAATTCTAATTAAACAATATTTTTGGCATTACTGAAAATACTTCACATTGTCCTTCCGTAAATTGTACTTGAGTGTTTCATTTGTATATGTCTTACATTCTTGTCTATAGGAGGGATGTTGTCAGAGACTGAAGAAAGAACACTGGACAGCTCTAATGTTAGTAATTTTGATGTTAAATTTGAATGTGTGGTTAGTCTAAAATCTAGTAATGCTTTTTTAGTTTGAAAATCACAAGCTTATTGTGAAACCTAAGGAAGCACTGTACTTTTTATAAATTGTCTTAGTTCAAGATGTCATTGCTTCAGTTCAGTTATTTTTGTATTTCTTTTAAATTCACTGTATTTAGCCAACACGGTTTGCATGAGTAGGATTGGTCATTATTAGACTATAATTACCCAACATGCAGTACATATGAAATGTGACAATATTGCCTTATTTCTTTGTAGTATTTGTCTTGCAGGCAGCTTTTGTAGAAGTGGTATCAGCCTACGCTACAGTAAATCCAACTAACCTAGCAGTGAGTTTTGTGGAATTATGTGTCACAGAACTGACTAGTTTTCACCTTTTTCTGATTGACTCTGTATTGCGTTGAAAGGGGCAACTTTTGAATGTTAAAATGTATGAGGTGATACAATTTTCTGAGTTATGTCTTTTGAAAGTCTTAGAGCAATTCACAAATTCATCTCTGTAAAATTATTCCACACAGCCTGCATTTAGCATAATAAATTTTATTTCCATATGAGGTGGTAATTATGACATCAAGTAAATTATTATTGTGTTACATATTGGTATTTATTATTGAACTGTAGTATTACAGTTTCATTCCAAAAATAATAATGTTAACACTAATCATGTACATTGCATTTGTATTTTTGTTGAGCCACATTGGTGAAGATCGTCATTCACTGGCTGCATTTCTGTGCGACTCTTAACCTTTAGCTGATGGATTTTAATGCCAAGCATATCTCATGCTGGCCATAGTTTTTCTTGTTTAGCGTGGACATTTAAATTTCCACACTGAGACCATATGGCAAGGTATGCCATTTGCCAGTACTTTTATTAAAGACCACAGTAGGGTTGTGTAGGGCGATAAAGGTTAAATATACCATTTCTGAATGATAAGACAAAATACTAAAGCAACTTCACTAGTCAAAGTCTTCATATTGTGGGAAACAGCCTTGTTCAAAGGGAAAATTTTGACACTGATGCCTCATTGGGATGTTCAACGTGCTAAATGCACTTTCATTCAGTGGGAATAAACTGCATTTTCATCTGCTTCTGTCTTCTCTTTAGTCAGAGAGTGTAGTGGATGTGATCGTAGATTTGGAGAATGAGGGATGTTTGAACCATTCACTCTGATTCCCTTCCTGTGTTGGAGAACTGACCTCTGTATATCCGTTTTTGGCCAGTAATGAAAATGATCTGGAGTATCTCTGGAACCGATATACACCTTTGGCAAAGCTAAGGAATTTCCGTGGTTGTCAATTTTCAGTTGGTGGGGACCCTTTCCTTTGAAGTTGCAGTGCTGTTGGATGAATTGGGTGATCTGGGCCCTTTTGTTTTTTATATGCTACTGCTTGTTAGCAGTGCTGGTGAATTCCTGTGCCCTGATGCCAAATGAAGATTTGTCACTGCCATATTCCTTTTATCACACACCTGCAGATTGTTCTGCGTTGAATTCACACTGACCACCAATCTGCTGCTCATTCTTGCCACCAGTTAACATATCTGTGCAGTTATTTTCATCCACACCTGAAGACTGTACAAAATGTACATTCTCAAAATTATCCATGTCAAGCCACATGAACTGCGTCTTGGCTTTAAATCAGACACATATGTCAGTGTGTGATTTAAAGGCAAGTCACAGTTTATATGATTTCATATGGATAACTTTTGAGTGTGTACATTTTGTACAGTCTTCGGGTGTGGATGAAAATAATTGTGCAGATATGTTAACTGGTGGCCAGAATGAGCAGCAGATTAGTGGTCAGTGTGAATTCAACGCAGAACAATGTGCAGGTGTGGGTGATATGGCAGTGAGAAATCTTCATTTGGCATCAGGGTGCAGGAATACACCAGCACTGCTTACAGACAGTGGCATATTGAAAACAAAGAGGCCCAGATCACCCAATTCATCTATCAGAGAACACATCAGCTTCAAAAGGGAAGGGTCCCCACTGAGGGAAAATTGTCAACCAAGGAAATTCGTTAGCCTTTTGCTGAAGGTGTATATCGGTTCCAGAGAGTTACAACAGACCGTTTTCAGTCCAGGCCAAAAAGAGATAAACCAAAGTCAGTTCTGCAACACAGGAAGGGAATCACAGTGAATGGTTTGAACATCCCTCATTCTGCAATTCCAAGATAACATTTATGATTACATCGTAACACGCTTTCTGACCAGAGAAGAAGAAGAGTAGACAGAAGCATAAAAATTGCAATTTAATGAAACAAAAATATTTCTGTGTATAAAAATATATCAGCAAGAGGCAATGTGTGTTGGGGACTTGTTCAGATTTTTTTAAAAATATGTTTGAAATTTAAAAATATACTTATATTCTGTGGCTTGAGCAACTTTTGGGAATTTGATGGCAGGCAAATCAGTTCAGGAATGAACAATTTGAGTCAGGCTGTACACCTGCCTTTCCATAGAATCTTCACATTAGGAATATCCTTTTTGAAACATCAAGTTATATGAGTTACATATTTTTCAGTCTCAGGAATAAAAATAGCAATATGTGTTACAAATCTAAATTTTACAGTTCCTTTGAATGTAATTTTTGGGCATGAGTTGAAAATATATTGTCTCGGAGTTGTTTACTTCGCACTGTGCCATCTCATATTAACAAGGTTTCAGTGCCAATTGTATTAGTGTAAGTACATGTTAACCTATAAACATGAACTGTGATGGCAAAAGACATTCGAAAGTAACAGATAAATGCTTATAATTCAAAGAAAACACACTATGAACTATACAGTGAATATTTAGGCAGCAATAAAATTAAAAATTGGGAGACAAAGAGAAATAATAAAAATCCACGTATTTTCTGCAAAGACAATAAAATGAGCAGATGATGTTTATGCAGTGTAAGCACTTAAAATATGAGGGTGGGGGGTCTGATGGCCCTAAATAGCCGAGAAGGGAAATAACACAGTGATGTGTTGCAAATATATACATATACATAAGTTTTATAATTTCACTTTGATAGCACAGCGATGTCGAGAAATTAATGTGCATAGTAGGAGTGTTTAGTTCACAGGTATTATAAACGTTATGCTTATTAAACTACCATTTTTGACAATATTGGAACAAACAGTGAATTAGAGGCAGCCAATTTCTTTTGCACTGGCAAGACAAACTATGAATACAGGTTTTGGTGCAGTAGTTTGAAGGACATAACCCTCTGACTTATGTAGGTAGCAAAGGAAACTGGAATATTACGTATGTAAATACGAAAAAGTAGTCCTGACTGTTGTAGTAATCAGTGTGCCAGCACATGTCCAGAACACTACAGATGGTAAAACAATTCAAGGAAAAGGTTAATACATATATATGCTGTATTTTCTGGAGTTGTTTTAATGTTATGTTCCATTTTTTAAACTGACAGTGATACATACTTGATTTTTTTTTTTTGCCTAGATATCTGGTATATAAATTTGTATTTGACAGCTTGAATTCTTATACTTACAGTATGTCTGACACGTTACAAATGCAGTGTCAGTATGACAGGTTCATCACCCAGTTTGGTGTGGGAAGTTGTTATGAATTGATAAAGTACATTGTATCTTCAGACCTGGATTGTCTGCCTTGAATGAACATGGAGGTTTATCTCTTGGGCTTCACTTATCTTGACAGTTTGCTGGACCCATTTCTTGTTTATATGCATTTGGAGGTACATAATCTTGTGCTTAGAACTGAAATAATTGCACACTTTTAAATACATTTACAGTAAATAAAAAGCACATTCCTCAGTTCATAATGTTGTATTATAATATTTTTGTATTAAAAGTTTCCCCCTATCCACAATATGGCTGATGTATTGAGGTTAAAGTGCCAGTTATGTAAATTTATATGAACAGAATTTGTGGATTGAATTACAGACTACGAAATTGCATCTGTTGTATAGCCAAATAAGTATCTTTAACTGTATCAGTTAGGTTATGAATTGGGGTAGGTAAAGCTGTTTCAAGTCCTATTCTAAAGATGCTCTGTAACTGATTGATTAAGGATAGTATTCTGGCTATTTTATCACAACCAGATTGTTAATAAAATTCAATCTTCATTCTATTCATACTGTCTACATTTTCATCACAGGTATTGCAGTAATTCTTATGCCAGTGGTTAGCATTCTTTGGTTCCAATTTTATCAGTTAAAACCTTTTTGACCTTGTAGGTATTCATGTATGATTTGTCCACCATGTTCTATCAGTGCTGTATCATGGATGGCCACTTCCATAATGCTTTTCATAAAAGAGTTGCCATTTTCACCTTTCTAGATACATAATTTCTTTTTCGTTTAGTAAATAAGGAATTACTGCAGACCTTACCATATTGAATTTTCATTTTTGTTAATTTTTGTCATATCTAATGTGGGCTAAAGACACATTCCTTACCTGTACTAAGCTAGGGGTGCAAGTGATACTGTGTTCAAATGCCCAGATTTCTGTAATTCAGTAAGTACATTAAAACCCCAGTTTTAGCTTTTTGTAGGGACCACCTAAAATTGGTGTAAAATCCAGTAAACAGTTTGTATGAGCATTTGGCAGGGACTGCACACAAAGCACTTAAAATTGCAGAGGAAGCAAAGTACAGGAGCATAAAACCAGGGTTTTACTGTATATGCTTGCCCTTTCTGAAGGCATTTAGAGTGCCACATTAATCTGCAGAAGCATGCCTTAATAGTAGTAGGAATTTAGGTCTGATGTAAAATTTTTTAACATGAATGAAGGTGAACATATTTCTTCATAAAACACTGCAGTCATAGAGAATCCAGTTTAGTTGCAGAATTAACTATCCTGAAATTTAAACCTAAAAGTGTCATGATAAATAGGGGGTATTTATACAATGATAATACATCACAGCTGAATATATGGTAGTTTCAAGTGGTGAAGGAACAGCAGCTGTATCTCCAATGTGTATGCACTAAGAAGCCCTCTGGTGCATGATGCTCTTCAGACAAGTCCTTTAGCACATGGACACTGCAGCCATTACTTGTACAGTTGAAAATATTTCTGCAAGTTGCCATATTTGTGACGTCCTGTAGGACAGTCCTTGAAGCTATCTGAATCCTCACTGTATTCCTGCAGTGACAAACCTTTAGGTAGGTCTTATTTGCATGAGGTAAGGCCAGGAATGTATTATAACTGGGGAGAGGGGTGATGCCACTGTGTGCTAGACTAGGGTTGCAATATGTCCAAATTTTCCTGGACATGCCCTTTTTTCAGGCTTCAGAATTGTGTCCAGGGGGAAGTTTTAATTTTACAACAGAGTCGGGGTTTTTGGCCTTTGTTGATAGTCACATCCAATGTTTTGGTGGTTGTCACGTAAGTTATAGTTCATAGTTCCCGTAGGCAATGTTTCAACTGCAGAACTTTTTTCACAGGTACTTCTAGTTATTAAAAGTATTCTGTAATATTATTAATATCACACTACTGATAGCAGTTTAAATAATAAATTGGGGACCAGCATTTATGATACTTGTTTATGTTACAATATGTATGTCATAAAATTATTCTGTAATATTATTAGTATCACACTACCGATAGCGGTTGAAGTAATAAATCACGGACCAGCATTTATGATACTTGTTTATGTTGCAATATGTGTATGTCATACACTATTCAAATGACACTATACATACTCTTTTTTGACCAAAATTTGGAAACCTCCTTTGCCCCTGACATGCCCTCTCTTCCTGTGACAGCTGTATGGTAACCCTATGTTGGAAAAGTTGCTGTTATATTAACAAGCATGAGTGCTAGTTGGTAGTTTTGCTAATAGACTATTTAATGAATGAACATGGGACCATATTTCAACCTCCGATTTGGTTCATACTGTATCCTCGCTCACTCCGACACATTTACGAACATGCTGCTGCCTACACAGAGCTTACTGGCAATACAGCTGTAGCAGCAGTGGTCAGTGGGACGGTGACAGTTTCAAGTCGTTGAATATAATTGGCCATATGAATTCTGTGTGGTAGGAGAAAATAGATTTTAGACATGGACGGAAATCTGTCCGGCACTATACTATGCTTTCTCTTACGGGCATTTGTATAATTCTTAACACAGGCCAGAACCTGGGTCAACAATTCATATCACAGGCATGTCATGGTGCTATGTTTGCAACAGACATCAGGTTGGCAACGCAATCGAGTAGGACTACGGCCATTTTTCACATCCTCCTGACTAGTTCCAGGTTAATAGAATTTCCAAGGAAAGCATTTAAGCCCATTTCATATTGCTGATATGTGATATAAGGGAAGATGTAATATTTATTTTCTCTCGAATTTAAAAACCTCGATAGTTCTGCGGGTGGGAAGTGACTAAACACCCGGAAGTTGCATAAACTAAGTAGTTCCTGTCTACATTCGGCTGATATGGAGGGAACATTCATTTGAATACGCGATTTTGACCGCGTTTTTTATGAAGTGATTTGTGCAGTGTTTCTGATGTGGATGTGTTGACAATATAAACGTCTTGAGTATGGATTCTTGTGTGGTGAAACATAACTGTGCAGTCTTCATTTTTAATGCTATTAAGTGTATCGTGGAACATTTATTACTTCGTCATGCATGTGGTGAGAGAATATCTGACTCGAAACATGGGACTTCTACTTCAACATGCCATTCGCGGGATCGACGTACTCTGAAACAGGTGGGATGTTGGCTTTCTTTACTCAACATTTCAGTAAGTGGAGTGTCACTGCAAACAATGAGATGGAAGCCTACATGTTATAGACTCCCCTCTCCTTTCCACTGATATGCAAACTAGAAACATTTGCTGTAGTAGACACCTTAAATTAGAAAAATGAGAATATTATGGTGCATACCTTCGTTAGGCTTTATGTGTAACAATCATGCATTAACGCTCTTCAAGGACCAGTGAGTTTTGCCTCCAGTACCAAATGAGAATTGCAGTCGAAATATAATTGAGTCACATACTAGAACATTTGAAAAACTGCGTATTAGATAAGTAATACCTTAATATTTTTATTTGGATACATTTATGTGGCGATAAGATTTACCTGTCAAATGCCTTAAAATAATAAAATGGTGGTCACGGATATCTAAAATAGGCCGAATCTTCTCAGGAGCACAGTGGAGAATCGTGCTCTAGAAGTTAGGTCATGCGTAAATTCATCCGCACTACTAGGTAACCCCGACCATGCCAGTGGTTGCCTAGCCTACAAGGCAGCTGGTGAGATAAATGAATGTTGAATGAATAGGTTCATATCTAGAGACAAGAACCGCATTCTCAGTTGCGGAGGCCCAGGTTCGATCAAATGCCACTGCATGTGCAGTTTGTGGTGGACGAAGTCAGACTGGGACAGAGTTTACACCAATAGTACCATCCCAAGACTTCTCCTTACTCATATATCCTTCATCCACCACCGACACTACAGTGTCATTAAACAAAACCCCTTCATTTGTGCGCAGAAGTGATGAATGCAAGAAGTTACAACTCTTAGCTATTCAGCTGAGTCTACCTGCTTCCCTGGCCTGGCAGTTACATACACATACATACATCTCATTTCATTTCATCCATCCAAATTTTCAGCCTCAAACAGCAGCTCGGATATGAAACAAGTCATACTAGTTTTATGCCTGACCAATATCAGGTCAACTGTCAATATTCGAAGACTAAAACAAATTCATACACTGAAATTTACAATAATAAAAATAGGAATTAATCACCACATAAAATAAGTGACAATGATAATAGTTAATGTACAAATGTGCACTTCAAAACATTACAAGCGTGTGTACTATAAAATAAAATACACTAACAATAATTCACAGTAAGAATGAGTTGTTTGATTTAAAATTCCATAGTGCATCACCTTAATCCCTCGCTCATATGCTTAAGTAAAAAATTCCGCATATTTGTGAAAGCATTTATCAAGCAGAAATGATTTCAGAGTCACCAGAAAACACTGCTTATTCATTACTTGATCTGCAGTATCCTTAGGCAATGTGTTAAATGCTCTTATGCCTGCGTATTAAACACCTTTTTGGTAAGATGTAAGGTTGGCTGGCAGTTTTATAGCTGCACACTTCTTCTTGTATTTATTTTGTGAATATAAGTTTTGAAGGTAAAATGTTCCAAATTATTTACCAAAAATGTCATTAAGGACAATATATATTGAGATGGCATGGTCAGTATTTCCACTGTTCGGAATAGAGGCTTAAAAGAGGTCCTAGGAGCTGTTCCTGTCCTTATCCTTACAATTTCCTTTTGCATCTGAAATATCTTTTTATTCGATGATGAGTTACCCCAGAATATTATGCCACATTCCATAAGTGTATGAAATTTGGCATAATATATTGTTTTAAGTGTGGCCAGTGCGTATGGCTGACAACCTACCACCTTCATGTGCCTATTGTATAGAGATCTGGGAGCCTTGACCTCCTGGAACCCTCTGGGCCTGTAATGGGACTGCTTTTTATTGTTTTAAGTGTAGATATGTCATTGAGAAAATACATTGATCTAATTAAATAACAAGCCCTACTGAGTTTGGGTAGTATTATATCAATATGGGTCTTCTAGTTATATATTTATCCAGTCCTAATCCCAAAAATTTTATTTTATTTACTTCTTGAACTTCTTGCCCTTGATGAGTAATTTGTAGTGTACTGTCTTGACGATGATTTGACTTAAAATGAGTCACATTAGTTTTATCAACATTTAGTGTTAGTCCATTTACTGTAAACCATTCTTTAACTTCAGTTATTGTATGTACAATTTTTGTTTGAAGATCCTGTGTATTGTTTGCAGTGATCATTACACTTGTGTCATCTGCAAATAGCACTAATCTAGAGTGGGTCTTTAAATTTAACGGCAAATCATCAATGTATATTATAAACAACAGGTGACCCAGAACTGAGCCCAGTGGAACCCCAAACATTATTTCCTCCCAACTTGATGATACCTTCTGATGATGACACAAAGATGTTATTTCTACCCTTTGTTTCCTACCTGTTAGGTAGGATTCAAACTGTTTTATATTTACTCCGTGCACTCCATAGTGAATTAACCCTTTAAAGACGAAGCGTATCTGTTTTATATAAGGACTCAGTGCGTACTGCGCTGTAAACACTCTCCACTTCGGTTGTAAAAACCAATCTCTTAATGTTTTATAAGGCAAAAGTTGCTGTTTGTTCTGAGATCCGTACAAAACACATAAACGCAATGTGGGCACCACGTAGAATTTTTTAATGTTAAACCTGGTGGTACGTAAAGTTACCGCTAGGCTTTAAAAGGTTAATTTAGCAATGAGAATTTTATGGTTAATGCAGTCGAAGGCTTTTGACAAATCACAAAAAATCCCTCCTACTTGTTTCTGTTGATTTAAAGCTTTAAGAATATTATCTGTTAAAGTAAAAATTGCCTATTGGATTGTGATACCTTTTCTGAAACCAAATTGTTCTGGTACCAGAATACTATTAGTTAACAAATGCTGATTTAATCTATTTAGCATTAATATTTCCATAATTTTAGAAAGGATTATTAATAAAGATATTGGTCTATAATTCTTCAATTCAATGCTATCTCCCTTTTTATATACTGGCCTAACTATGGGGTACTTAAACCTTTCAGGGCAAATGCCCGATTGCAATGATGAGTTGAGTATGTATGTCAGTGGTCTGCTTATTTCTGTTGCACAACTTTTTATGATCTTGTTAGATATACTAGAGCCAGTAAGGGTTTTTTGGTTTAAGAGACTTTATTGTATTTATTATGTCTCCTTCTGTAATCGGGATGACTTTCATCTCAGTAAATTCAATTGGATAGGATTTTTTCAATAGATTTATAGCTATATTTGAATCAGAAAGGTTTATATTTAAACTTGCAACTATCGATAAGATGAAGTCATTAAAGGCATAAGCTGTTTTTGTAATATCATCCAAACTCCCGGTTTCCAAATTTATTTCAGTGATTTCACTTGAAGGTGGTGTTTGACCAGTATTTTCTCTAATAATATTCCATGTAGTTTTGATCTTATTCATGGATCATTCTATTTGATCTTTATAATATAAGTTTTTTGCCTCTCTTATTACTTTTTTTAAAATTACACAATATTTCTTATAATGCTGTTTTTTTTCTGGGGATCATTTTCATTTAAATAAGAAACATACAAGTTTCTTTTGTTTCTGCAGGATGTTAGTATTCCTTTCATTATCCAGCTCTTTTTGTGTTCTTTGAGACTTCTATATACAATAGGAAAACTATTTTCAAAATATCTTAGGAAGATACTGTGTATATTATTGAACATACTATTTACATCATTAGTGTTATAAACAGTCTCCCAGGTTTGTTCTTTTAATAGCGCCTGGAATTTAGCTGTGTTTAGGTCGTCAATATGCCTAGTGATATATTTTTGAGGTGTATTATGAATTAAGGTAAGTGTCTTATCTAGTACAAGAAATTGTGCATCATGATCTGTCAGTCTGTTTTTATTGTATGTGCTGAAATATGGTTTTGTTTCCCTGTGTCTAGGAATATATGATCAAGTAATGATACTTCATCCTTATATATTCTTGTTGGAAAATCGACAGTTTGTTCTAAACTGTAAGCTTTCATAACCATATTGCCTTGTTGTTATTTTCTACAAGGTAGTTTACATTAAAATCTCCACAAAGTATAAACTCGGCATGAGAGTGATATTAATGTTGCAAAACATCCTCCAGTAAATTTAGAAACTGGGGTATGTTCCCTGAAGGGGCTCTATATGTACCTTGAAGAATTAAAGTAGTTGTTCTCAATTTTAATTTCACTGCACACATCTCAAGTATTTTATCTTTGCGATATTTGTTTATGTCTACTGCTTGGCTGTGGGTTATACACTAAAAAATGCATGCAGCTGATTTCAAGTAGACCATTTTATGGGGCGCAGCAAACGTTTTGTTTTATATTACTTCAGTTGTATTGGTCTGGCGGCGCACTGGTAGGCAGAGCAGGGCATTCACCACTGATTCTTATATTTTTTGTTTTCAATGACAAACAGTACTCCATTTTATGCCCATGATTTGATAGGTACTATTATCTGTCTACTTACGAGATTTCACATGCCTTGACCCCGTGAAACAGGCCCGAAACTGAATCTGTATTTACACGACCCACTGCTCGAATTGGTCCAGAATGCACAGGAATGGAGCTGTGATTGATACAATCACGCAAAAATAAAGCTTTATAAAGACTTTACCTAACACTGTCAGTTAAAATTTTCCAATTTGATCACTGCCAAGATCTGTAATCATATGTAATTTTGGAATCTTAACATTTCGCTCCCACTTCATACGTTCGCGGGGTCGATCAGGTTGATACTGATTATAGGCAACTAGCTCTGCTGGGTGGTATCCTGTTGTGACAGTAATGTTCCGTTTAAGATACACTCCATAACGCACGGTCCTGCCGAAAATTATGTGAATGGAAGGACAAATATACAAGAAGACATTTACCTTTCAGTTTCTCTATCCAATAGTTTTCACTTACTGTAGGCAGATTTTCACATAATGCAGATTCTGTTTTCTACAATTTTACTAGGCAAGGCTGTGTTCTTTTCTGGTGCCAGCCTGAAAGATTCAAGAGTTAAGGATATTAAGGAATCAGTCTTCAACACAGGAGACTGAAGAGGAGTGAAACAGGTTGTTCATAAAGCCAGCATAACTATTTTTTGCTCATGTACCTGCTTCACACATACTTAGAAACACTTGAAACAATGTGTCAAGCTGCTTGACACTAAATTAACTAAACTTCTCAAGTCACTGGCAAGTACACAGGACCAGTTCTTTATACATGAGCCTACTTTCACCTGTTCATTTAGTTATCGCTTTCTCATGGCATATGTATTTGGTAACATCACTGGCAGTACGAGAATATACCTGGAATGAAAAAAAAATTAACAGTATATTGAGTTATAGAACAAGAAAATACATTCACCAAATACCAAAACTTTGGTATTTCACCAGGAGACCATATGAAGCCATTATGTAATATACTCCATGGTCATACATGGAAAAGAGGCTGAGATCATATAGGTCAGTTCAAAGTGTACATATACAAGGTTCAAGGATGATGTTATAAGAGCAAACACTGGCACCTGAGTTGGTCACCTTAGATGTCCTAGAATTCACACGTCACTCATTCTTCCTTTATAGCAGATTCATTGTGTCTTTATTGTAGCTCTCATTAGACATCACCATACCCTGATAAAGTAGCCTTACAGACATGAACACAAACTGCAAACTTGCACCACTGACTCTGTCTGAACACAGTACTTTATTTGATTTAAGTCCTAGATGCTCTTCCTAAATGGGATCATTAATGAAAAGTGGAACAAACCATACATCACTGTCATGAATTAAACAAAAGCTTTCCTCAGTTCAAGCTCCTGATTGTTGTATATGCGTATTACACCTGCCTGCCTGTTTCACTCCGTAACTACCTACACATACAATGTGTGATGCACTCCAACTGTACCCATAATTTTTAGAAATAATTGTTAATTACATCCAGAATGGGTGATGTAAGTCCTGATAAAGTGCCTAAGGATAAAAATAAAAAGAATGTGATGCCCCTGTAAAAGAAAATGGAGGTGCTGGATAAGGTGGACAGGGGAATAAGAACTGCAGCAGTCAGATTCTTTTATGGTATACATGAATCAGTGATTTGTCTCATTAAGAAAAATGAAGATTATCAGACGAAGTGATAGTGCTCCATTCAGTGTGAAAATTTCTTGTGTAACTTATCATGACCTCTTCCTTGAATAAGTGCAGAAGGCCTTATGTATATCGCTGGAAGACAAGGTGGGAAATGTTGCCAGTCCGAGGTGGTGTGGTAAGGGACAAGGCCGCATGGTTATATAACCATACACCATTGCACTGATAGGTGCCTGAAATTAATGCACCAGATGGAGGCTGTCATGGCAACATACACAAAGATGTGTAAGTAAGGACATGAAGAAGAAGGCAAAGCAATTGATGATCACCTCTTTCTTCAGCAAGTCTTCAGTCTCCCCTTCTGCCATGCCCTGCTGTGATGATATCACAGTAGATCTACACTTCTGATTAAATCACAGGCTTATAAAACACATAACTGCAGTCAGATTATTCAGTTTTACACGTTTGTTTTATAAAATACTATCTTGTAGCATATTCAATTTATTTTTACATTTGTACATATTGTGTCAAAAATAATTCAGTAGCTTAAATATTAGGTTTGGGATTTCAGAAACTAAATGTATACTGCTAATTATCACTTCTAGGACAGTGAAAATGTAATATTTTGGGCTGCAGTTTCACTATACATTAAAGGGTGTAGAGTTTAAAAAGGCAGAATCTGTGTAACAGTTGCTCAAAATGTGTACACTTGAACATGTGAAGCTAATATGCAGTATTAACTCCACTGTAAAATGTCCATAAAAGGATCAAAGGATAATTCCAGAATTTTGCTTAAGAAAGAGCACTGATTATGCTTCTTACATGTATGTCATACAATATTTCCTTCGACAATACTAAGCAGGTTATGATTACTGTGGCATAACCAGTTACAATCTTTGTCAGAAATCTGGCAGACATGAATTTTTTTAAGCTTCCTCACTCCCTACAGATAATGCTTCATCCCATCTCACCCGTCATTACATTTCATGTCACATTTCACTGCTACATAACGTCTGCAGTTAACACATCATAGAACTATGGATCAGTGAAACTTCTGTATGAGATTCAGGGTCTGAGAGCAATGAGTATTAAGAATGTGGGTCTTAAAGCTTCGTACTTGTATGTTTGTTTACTGCAGTTACTTAGGAACCTGCAGACTGCTAACTGATATAACATTTCAAAGAGTATGGGTAATAATTAGCCTTAAGACTGACACATAATCTATGATGAAGAACAGTGCAAAGTTTCCCACCATCAGATGAAGCTATATGATGACACCAGGAAGCCAAATGCTGTAAAACTGAAAGAAAATTAATGGCTCTCATCCAGGTTGCACCTCCCTAATATGGAATTCCATGATCTGGCACTTCCCAAGGTCTGGCATGATTTAACAAAAACTACAAAAAAGAAAAATCTATGATAACTGTGAATCAAGTTGTCTTTGTCTTAGTTTACATTAGAGTTTTGCTGTTTTTTCAGTCTTTCATCTAAGCTTCAGGAGAATCATGAAGTTCATAAATCTTGACATGTTATGGTAATGCACCATGCATTCTGGTGTGAGTATGTTGGTGTCACACAATAACTGGAACTACATTATGTTATGGATGTGACAGCTGGACTCTCAATAAAAAATCTGAAATAGCCATCAGTTCATTTGAAAGAAAGATACTGAGATGAATATGGGGACCAGTAAAAGAAAATGACAGATGGAGAATAAGATATAATAACGAATCATACAAATTGTATCACAAACCATGTACATCAGCTGTTGTTAAGTTGGCAAGGGTACAGTGGGCTGGGCATACTAAATGTATGGCTAGTAAACACATACAGGTAAAGTTCAGCCTATAACTTGCCATGATGGCACAAAGGTGGAGAAAAGGTATAACTCTGCTTTTTCTTTAACCTTGGTGTTAAATGGTGGGAGGGGGGTGATTAACGCCATGCCTCATCAGCTTAAACCCACTGCATAGGAGGCTGGGTGGGCTCCCTCCATGTCTGCTCTGGATAGGTGCAGAAAATCTCGCTCCCAATGGGATCTGATCGCCAGAATGTCCAGTGTGTAGTGAGTCGCTATACCAGCTATGCTATCCAGGCCTACACTAGACACATACCAAGGCAGATATTATACAATACAATCAGTGGCAAAAGACCTGTAGGCAAACCTAAAAAAAGATGGACTCAAGCAGCAAAGGAGGATTCCAGGAAGTTATTGGGCATAAGAAATTGAAAAAGATATGCAAAGGATAGACAAGTGTGGAGAGGCTACATACAGGAGGCCAAGGAGAATGTCGGGCTGTTGCGCCATAGAAAAAGAAGAAGAATTTGCCTTACTATGGAAGAGTGGGAGCTTCCTCTGCTTATTGCCTTGTGCCAATGTATTAAAATTTTGTACAAAACTAACACTTTATTTTACAAAGTGGTGTTTTGATACCAATAATATGCTGACCACCCGCGGTTCAGAAAACTCCCCAGTCTGGTGCTGGCCAGCTCCCAAGGGAGCTGGCTTAGGGAGATGCAACCTCTAATATGGTAATATTTCATGTATGACATGGCTGCGTCTAAGAAAAATGCCAGCATTCCTAAGTGTCCTATAAGGAGAAACATGACATACTTTACAACCATAAAGAATGACACAAATACTTTACCAGATGTGCTGTACACATAAGTGCTTGGATATACTCCCAAAGCCTAGCAACATCACACTGCTTTCTTTGATGATTTACATCAGGCTGTCAATTTCTTCCACTCACCATATCTGTAAGTTTGTTGTCGCTTATTGTAAAACTCACATAATACACACTACTATATAATCATAAAATTTCAACTTAATTCTCCCTATCTAAAACAAGTTGCTGGCAAATGAGGGGTCATGTTGTGTAACCTTATCCCACTGTCACACATTTCAGTAGAAGACCTTGTGTAATGATAATCATCCAAGTACCAAAGGCACAAAATTATAACAATAAAAATATGACTCATTAGTATATGCATCAGTCTCAAAAGAATAAAATGGTTTATATCTTATTTGTCAATGTTTACCTTATTTATATTAATTTCAAGTGATAACTTTATGTAGTCATTTTCTTCGTTTGTGAAATATTTTCAAGATAACACAGTTATGACTTTAAAAGCTGGTGTGTCACCTGTAAGTCCAGAAATAGATGTAACATCATAAGTAATTTAGACAACACAACAAAAGTCACCATAAGTGATATTCAGTGACACAACTTTAGACTCTATTTCAATTACCACAAATTATAAGTAAAATAAAGATTCAAAATTTTGTGAAAAGAATTTGTATTTTATGATAGAAAATCTTGTCTTTATAAGGATTAAGTTGTTACTATCAAAATGACTGCTTAACAAGAACAGGGTAATTTACTGTACTGTTCGATCTATTGTAATACAAAAACAATAAAACGTGTTCATCTTACTATTTACATAAGCTAAGCGGCAAAATGAACAGGGCATTAATCCTCAAAATGAGTTACTAATTTCATTGTTGCTTGCTTATGAATTAACTAGTTGCTGAACAGAACAGTAACAATAGCAGTGATAATTAACTGCTACTTGGGACCTCTAATCTCATATATATGCAATACTGACACAATAAATTTCAGTTTTCATGCCATCATAAAACAAAGACTAAAAATGTAATTTAAGTAAAAGAGATAAATATTATCAGATATTCAAGTATGATTCCCAAGAAACACTCATATGAAAACAACAGAAACCAACTGTTTGTTCAAGTGTACTTAAAAAAAACAGCTTAAATTAATCTATGAATATTCATATTTTTATACTTGTGTTTCTTCACAACCTCACCTAAATTGTCTTTCCCTATATAATGTTTCATATGCCATAATTCTGTTTTATTACGTATGGTGTGGAAAACCTGCTTCATAGGCCATAGTCCATTTAATCGGGGGGGGCGGGGGGGGGATGCACATAAACATTTAATCAAAAGGCAAAATACACACTGAATTCATTTACAGCACACTATACTTTATCATCCCGTTAAAGCTAAATAACACTTCTGTGCCCCATATGAGTTTATCTTGCATTTACGTAGGGTAATGCTCCGTGTATTCAAATACAAGCATGTTCTTCCTCTTTAATTGAAAGACATACTTACCAGGTGGCCGTTCACAATATCTAGTTTCTAGTTTTATAAAAATAAGAAGTGCCACTTTATTTGTGAAAGAAATTGAAAAACCTAAATGCTTTGCATTTTTATATAACAAGGGGGCGGGGGGGAATTGTAGCACCAGTCATGATTCAAATATACAAATATGAAGCATCACAAATTTCTGTATCACTCACCCTTTGTATAATTACGAATACAAATGTTCTCATGTAAACCATTCAAGATGTAATTAGAAGAGAACCTCTATATATTTTAAGTAATGCTACCATGAGCATGAGTATATCTGTTCAAGTATATACACTTATCAGACATTATTATGATATAATAGTAGTTAAATACAATATTTTGAACTTTACGTGTGCTTTGCACATGATGGTACAATAATAGTAGTAGTGTACAGGTCTTAAAAAAATTCCACTAATTTTAAAGCTATAAAAGAAATTTCAAAATTACAATGAGAAAAGACAAATAAAAATTTGTCCTTAATACAAATATTTTCTACTTGAATACCTGTCCAGAATAACGTTTGTTATTCTCAACAATTACAAGGTACAGAACAGAAAAGATTTGGTGGTCTTGTAAATGTTTTGTACAGAAATGGTGGATTGAGGCTCAGTCTGTAGTTTCCACTGGCATGGAAGATGCCTCTTCACCCAGTACCTTGCACAGCTCCTGAAAGGTGCACAATGTTGAGTTTAAATAAAACTGTACAGACTGTCTGGTCTCTGTGCTTATTGTTGGCCAAGCAATTCTGTTACATTTATACAGATAGTAGGATAAAGCAATACTGTGGGCAACTCCCATACAAATTTCAGTCATTTTGTGCAGGTATACTGACGAAATATCAACAGCTAGTCATGAAAATAGTACAGGAATTCCTATTATCCATTGTCTACAACGTGACAAATGATTTATGCAGAGTACCCAACTAACATCTTCATCTTGCAGGCATTAATTTACAACCTGTCTGAAATTTTGGTAAAGGAATCCAGCTACAACCTGGGCCTGGAATGTTTAATTTCTGTGTGCAGGCATATGTGTGTTTGCAAAAGTAAAATAAGTTTGGTTTCACTATTAATGTGAAAACCAAAATATACTGAATGTCTCTCAGAAGTGTTTCATTCTGTAAGTCCATTAAAAAGGTTTTCTATTCAATGACTGTCATGGTAAAATTGAACAACCAGGAGTCTGTCACAAATCTTCACTTACGCCTTCATATTACGAACATCACTGACCTTAAGTCTTTCCTGAGCATCTGGAACACCTGCAAGTTGAGCTTCCAATTTTTCCTTCTCTTCTTTCAAAGAGAGGCGCATTGTTGAGTCCAGTGACTCTAGCTTCCAACCACCCTCACCATCAAATTGCAGGAGGTGTGTGTGGAACTTCCTGTACACAAAGTATGGGGTTCTTATTTGTACGACAAGTATAAATTATCCGTCCCTGTTGGCTCAATTATTGTATTAACACAGCCCCCTAAGACAACCACCAAACACATGGCAGAATAGTGGCAGGAAGTGACATATGACATGTGTCAGGTAGAATAAAGACCCTGTACACACAAAATTAGCATGAACAAGGATTAGATATTTTCTAACTACCAATTGAATGGTATAAAGAGTATTATAAATATAAAAAATTAAACTCTGAGCATATCTCATACAAATATTGAATAATCAAGTGGATATTAGAGTAGGCCTATTATCTAAACTACTTCGTGACTTCCATGGCTCACTTAGTGCTGCTGAAGTTGACCCTGCAGCACACTATGACATTACACACCGGGAGCACACATACAGTGCCATTTGTTCTTAAGTGCAGCACTAGATTTAGGTGAGTGTTCAGTTTCATGCCCTAACCATTTCATGCCTGGGCGGAAACCCCTGGGTACCCACTGAATAGGAAGTGGGGTGGGATCAACGGCTGGGCTGGATCATTTGGAGAAGACAGAAAATTTTACATTGCTCATCCCATGCATGAT
This sequence comes from Coptotermes formosanus, assembly GCA_013340265.1. NCBI lineage: Eukaryota > Metazoa > Arthropoda > Insecta > Blattodea > Rhinotermitidae > Coptotermes > Coptotermes formosanus. Next base: position 1,035,674 of record BLKM01000905.1, on the reverse strand, counting down.
TATTATTCAAATACAATACTTGTCCAACTACTGCACTATATTCAATGTCTTTACATTACAACGCGTAAAATATTTTTACATCTTAGTCCTATATGTTTCGATCCTGTAGGATCATCATCAGGGACTCATGCAATAATTAAAAGTTACACACACAGTATGTTCTGTTTACTGTAAAAGCTGTGTGTGTAACTTCTAATTATTTAATTTTTAAATTCAAATGAGTCCCTGATGGTGATCCTACAGGATCGAAACATGTAGGACTAAGGAGTTAAAATATTGTAAGTGTTGTAGTGTAAAGACATTGAATATAGTGCACTGGTTGGACAAGTATTGTATATGAAGAGAAAGAATCTCTTGGTCTTGCTGGGAATCAAACCCCAGATCATCCAGTCCACAGCCTAGTTATTATACTGACTACATTATCCCAGCTCCTACCTAGTTTTGTTAAGGTAGTTGAATCAATGTTACACAGATACACATGAATGGGCATATAAGCTGGATGCACAAAATGTGGAACAATTTTTATGGGAAATCCTCTACAAAAAAAAAGGCCTGAGAGGATTCCAAGAAGATGGGAAGATTAATATACAGGCTGTGAAAATGTGGACATAATTAAATTGGCTTATGATTTGGTTTCAGTGTTGGGCTTTACTATTACAGGTGTTGAATCTGTGGGTTCTGTTATGAAGGAGTTAGTGTTTCTTGCTAGCTCCCAAAATAAAGGTTTTTTTATTGCGGGACTGGTCCCCATAGAGTGTATAACATCATTGGTGCATAGCAAATAATGATGCCACCCACTCCGCACTGCTTAGCCAGGGGTAATAAATATTCACTTTACTTTAATTCTGCAATGTTTTCAAATGGCTTTCAGCAGTTACATTTTTTAAATGTTCTGTTTATGAGATATAAACTCCTAGGAGCAGCCCTTCGTGAGTATGAGCAGGTTCTCAGCTAGTCAAGAAATTCATTGAATTTTATGGAACCTATAGGTCATTAACATGTACACATTGGCTGTGCCATGGCTCAGGCGGTTAGTGGCCGGCCTCTCACCATGGAGGCCCGGGTTCGATCCCGGGTCAGACCATGGGGGATTTGTGGTGGACAAAGTGGTACTGGGATAGGTCCCCCCCCCCCCCCAAATACTTCAGTTTTCCCCCGTCAATTTAATTCCACCATCGCTCCATTACACAGAAAAATGAAAAAACTAATCATCTTCATCACAGGGTTGCACAGTAAGCCTCATGGCTGCAGTGCGTCTGTAGCATCTGCTGTGGGGCCCTTCACAAAAAAAAAGTGCACAAAGGCCTGCCACTTGTCCCTGTTGTGAGGGTGACACATGAATATGTATTAGTTTTTCCAATTTCATCGCAGATCAACTTCGTCATCGATTTTTACGAGAATTACGCGGAGGAGTTATTTATGTTTAAACTCAATAATTGATCTAGGGGGTTAAAAGTTAAATTTTGTGGTTAATAATGGCTACCGTCACACTAAACAAATTAAATCACAACTTAAAAACTAACCATAAACCAATTTCATCCACTTATTTGTAGTAATATCTCCTGCACATTGCATGTGATGGTTAACCAACACCAGGTCTTCCCTGTTTGCTTAATAAACTCACTTCATCTGCGTACTGAAACAGACGTGTTCCATTCACATCCAGTGCCATCTGATTCTCATAATTTTCCTAATGAAATTCTAAAGTAAAATTAGAAGCAATTAGGCTAACGCATTTCCATGATCATCCTGAATAGGAAATATCAAATACAGTGCAGTTCCCATATCTTGAAACTTGTGGGGTGAGGAAGTGGTGAAAGACAAAAGGAGAGGGAGGGGCACGGTATGAAGATTGTAGCTGCTGGCACGCGATATCAGTGAATAATACCAGTCCCAAGTACATCGTCTGATAGAACACTTGGAGATTTCTGTAGAATGTAGAAGATCTAAACTTGGCGAACTGTATGGTGTTGCATTTATTCAGAGAGGATTGGAGTGAATGTTCATCAAGTGCAGACAAGGAACTGGACCTGACACAATCACTGTAATGTGACACACGTTTTGCACAGACAGTAGTCACCAAGATATAGCCTCGACAGGCAAATACCGACCCCACTCTGCCTGCATTCCTTAAATACTTTCCAAGTTTCTAGATATGAGAACTGTACTGTACATATTTACCTAAGCCAGCGTTACTGTATGTTTCAATGAAACACATTTCACTACATTTTATGTTATTCATACTGTGCGCATGTATTAATTAAACATTTCAGTAAAATCTACCTTGTTTTCTGGGTATTCCACACTCAATTTGAATGGTGTACAATAATTCTTATTAACTTTTTCTTCATAACTCTGTACTCAATAAAGTGCTGTCTCATTGTCTTCTCACTTTGTCCTTACATGTGATGCACAGAGAAGACATGTTTGGAAGTTGATGCATTATATCAGAATCTGTCCCACTAATCTTGCATCTACAGTCTATGTCCATTACTACTTTACAGTAAATTTATACAGAAAATTTAATATAACAGAACCATCATCTTACTTTTTACTTCATCCTGATGCTGCCAAAATGCTCTGTGAAGAATGTTATACTGTAAAGTTTCTATATGGACAGTTAATCGGAATTCTGTGATGTTAAATATTTTAAGTCTATTAAATTCATCATACACATATACAAAACATCTTCTTTGTGAAACACAAATGCTGTTTATGTTGACATCTGCATTAATATTTCAACCTTCTCACAAAAATTAATGTACTTCTTACAGGATGGTAAAGTTGTCCCTGTGCATGCCATGAAGGCATATGAGGGAGTGGAACTAGAGCTCCACATATTCTTAAATCAGCACTAGGTGGAGGTGAGTGGTCAGCTTCACACCCAGGCTGCTTTACCTCCAGGGAAAAAGCTCATGGAATCCATTTAATAGAAGGCCGGATAGGCCCCAAAGCCAGTCTGGGCACTTCTGAGAAGAAAAAATTTCTTGGCCCTGCTGGGAATTGAACCTTTTCCCTCCAACAATAAATGACAGCAGTTCTCAGTTATATAAAATACACTTTAAAATTTCAATATTAGAGCTACTCACCAAAGGGATGGCCTGTGTGTAATGGTCAGGAGTGTGATGCCTGCTACTTTGGCTTCTTCATAGATATTGCTTTCTACATCAATGCTGACGGCACTGGTACATTCGTCCAACAGTGCAAATTTTGGCCTGAAGGAAGGGAAGAAGTTGCTAACATCACTCTCTCAGTGTGTGACAAAATGTACACCAGTGTCAGCATACATATGTACACGCCAGAAGCAGAATTTGAGTACCAAAATTTAAACCTCATATATAGAAAGAAGAATTAACAATTGTAACTTAAATACACAATGCAATTTAAATTAAAAATGGGTGTTAGGGACAGGCTACACATCCTTCTCAGAACCAGAAAGACTGAAGAAGTTTATGGCTCCCCTCCCCTCAACACAACTCAACAGTAATATGATCCTGTGCCAAAGGGTTGTATCAATTTCACAACAGCATTAACCTTGAAAGTTCATGTCTTCTGGGATTTTATGCTATGTTGACTGGTAAATCATTACTCTTCTTGGACTGCTTGTCCCTGAAGATGAAGCCACTATGATCCTCTGAAACAGTGGTAACTATTTACCAGTCAACATGGCCTGACATCCCAGAAGACTTTAATCTTCTACAACATACTGTGAGAACCTCAAACCTTGCAATGAGTTAACCTTGTATTCTAAGAATAACAACAGAAAATGTTTGCTTGCAGACCGTCAGATTGCACACTCTGCAGGCTGTGACAGCTTTGTTTTAGCCCTATCACGACTTTGTCACAGGATAAGCTACATAAGAAGTCGATGGGTATTCACTTTATGCAGGTACAGCTCCACTCATTCTTAACCTCAGTGCTGTAAGTACGTGAGTGTCCAGCATGCTGTGGCTGCTTTACCCCTGGTGAAAGAGCCCCCTGTACCCATTTTTAAAACCAAAGAATAATAACCATGAAATCGATATAGAAAAGTTGATCGCAAACTATAGTACAAACCCACTGTTTTTCAAGCAATCCATAATTACATGTCACTTTTCAGATTTTCATTTAGAAACTGAAAACCACTGCAGGTTTCTTAAACATAAATTCAACATTTCAGTGACACGTGAAGTAATATATATTGTCAGAAATTTTGTATAATTTTATTCCGCAGCACTCATTACAGGCATGAAATGAGGTTTGCTGACAGGGCAATTAACAGGCATGATGAACAACATATTTATGGCCTGCACATATTTCGTTCACACTCATTGCCATTTGTACAGTAGCAGGCACTGTGTAAATTCTGACACAGGTCACATATTGGTATCAGATGGAAGGCCATCATTATATTGTGAACATAGTAATATAACGTAATACAGAATAATGCAACGTAGTGGCATGCCTTAAGGAATACCAACAGTGATTACTGTGGCCATACCAAATCTGTTATCTAATCTAGGGATCAGTAAGAGAACATCATGTTGAATCAGTGCAAAATCTACTGGTGCCAATGTTTTTGGACCGCATTACTGGTTTAAGACTCAGCTTCCAAACAAAGAAACAAACCTGTGATAGAAGAGCCTAGCCATAGCCATACGCTGCTTTTCACCACCAGAAAGAACGTCCTTCCAATCTGTGGTTACATGCCAACCACCTTCACGTTCCACAATATGATCAAGATGTACAAGGCTTAAGCAGCGTTGAAGGTGTCCCAGAGCTATGCCCTTCTTCCTCATGTCAGCCTCAGTATCTGGGTAGATCACTTGATCCGCTAGTGATCCCAGTGACATGTATGGTCTGGAAAAGACAAATTATGCTCCATACAATGTGAACCCATTCAAAAATTTGGAAGATTATAAGATACTTGATAGATGACCAGTCTGAAAAAGAAAACAGCAGACATAATGACAGCTACATGGAAAAGGGAAATATTGCAAAGAATTTCTGGGCCAAAGAAAGAAAATGATGCTGAATGGATAAGAACAAGCAGCAAGTGGATATTACTGCAGAGATTAGATCCAGCAGATAAGGTTGTTTGGGCCATGAAGCAGGGATGGAAGGTGATAAAATGGAGAAGAACTTCACAGCATGTCCTGGAGGAAGATACAGAATAGACAGACTGAAGGAAAGGTGGCTGGATGATACTGAAGAAGATTCAAGAGCCCTAGATGTGTAAAAATGAAATAGAAGCATGAAGGATCAAGCAGAACAGGCAAGAAATGTATGGGAGGCCAAGGTCCCTTCAGAGGTTGTAGCACCAGGAAATGTGAAAATCCACCTGGTACTACAAGAATTAATTAGTGATTTAACAGCCTCATCATACACAGCAAGTACAGTAATTTGAAGGAAAGTAAAAATCATAAACTTTTTGTAGAAGTAACTGTTTTTATATGCAGTTCACTGTAACCCTGTTTCTTTTCTTCCTCACACATGCTATATGCACAAGATTCAGCCTTTGTACCAAACGTATCAAGATTTTAACATGGCTTGGACAATGACTGACACATGGCAACAGGTACCATCTGTTCACAAGAAACATCCCATTCATGTCTTCTAAAAATCTGAAGCAGAGGGTAAAAGAATATGCACACTCATTAGCTGAGCTAATACATGTTATTTTCAATTATTTCCTTGTATGGCAATCCCATAATCAATTCCAGTATGAATGAAAGATGTAACTTGTTCTATTTTCTTCTTTTCTTTCCTTAAAATTAGAGGTGTTAAGCATGATTCTGCACATCAACAAAAAAAATACAATTATTTTGGTGATCCATCTGATGAATACACATCAGTAAATGCACCACGAACAAACTACATGAATTCACATGTTATCTCTCTGAACTAACCTCTGAGGAATGTAAAACATATCAGAAGTGGCTGGCTTCCTCAGCTCCCCACTGTAAACTGGCCAGAGTCCACTTAATATCCTAAACAATGACGACTTGCCACAGCCATTAGGGCCAGTAATAAGCAGGTGCATGCCAGGCATGACTGTCAGAGTGAGGTTAGGACAGACAACATCACAGTTGGGTGTCACAATTGGCACATTCTTCAGTACGATGGTTCCATCCTTTGTCTCATGAATAACGCCTTATTATAAAAAACAAACAACTTCAGTTATGTAACAGGTTTTGGTATGGTCATTATGTCAAGGAGGTACAAATGCAGTATCTTATAGCACACACTGGTCAAAAAACAAATGCATGAAAAATTGTGCGTGTAAATTTTCATTGTCAAATCACTTGAGACCTTTTCCACAACAAGTGACGTGCTGTACAACTGGAGGTTAGCAGTGAGCACTGAGCCTATGGCAACTTAAAGCTTAAGATTTCATGAACAGAAGTGAGTTTTCTGTTATAGTGTATATAAGGGTATAAACAATTAACATAATTTACATATTCACAGTCACCACTACATAATGTGGGGCATGAGCCAGCTCATGACGATTATTCTTCATGCCATTTTTCACAAAACAACTTGGTACATGACAGTTTATAGGTTAAAGTAGTCACATCTCACACTTATGATTTTCTACATTTATGGTTAATAATCTCTTATATATAGGGGACCCAAATTTTGTTTTTCAGGGGACCTCGAAATGTCTTAAACTGGTCCTGGCAGAGAATGTCTATCCAGCCATGGACAGGTGCTTTACTGGCTCATGTTTGCAACATGGTTACTGCATAATATGAAAGCACATTGAAATTATATATGTATCAATTCTCATATCTCAAGAAGTGCAGGAAAACTCAGGGGACCAAATCAGGACACGTCCATGTAGCACTTAAGTCATTATCCTAATATGTGTGATCAGTACCTTTCACGACAGGCTGTCCATTTTTGAACTCTAATCTGAAGCCACCATTCTTGGCTAAATGCTTAGATTCTGCAGTTGTCACCACAGCACGCTGGTACTTGCCATGGCTTGCATCTTCAAAAACGTCCAACATGTCTCCCACACGTGCAGTGTAACCTGCGAGTTCAACCACTTCCTAGAACACATAAGAATCATATTCATATACAAAGTATTCTAGGTAAAAGAAAACAATAATTATACTTGCCATAAAATATTTTAAAATAAATTACTAAAATAATGAACTAAACCCAAATAATCTAAACCCAATACAATTATAATTACATTAGGTCAGGGGTGCACAAATCCTGGGTGTCAGGTTGCCTGGGTGACTACTGGGGTGAGTAACATTTGTGTGTTCTCAGTCTGAAACTTGCTTCATGTAGCTCTTCTGGTGCCTAGAGTTTTGAGGTGCTCTTAGATTTTTGGATAAATTGTCTACCCTGCATTAGGTTTAATACTTAAGCTAATGCTGATATTTGGGGTAATGTGATTTATTGGGACAAGAACTGAAGAAAAAATTATCAGTACCTTGTATGAAGACATGAGTCTCTCAACAGCATCAGCACCTGAGCCCAAGAGATTCCTGGTTGTTGTGAAATACTGTGTCCTCTCACTCACTCCACCATCTGGAGAGGAGTCTTGTTCTACGACAAGGACAATGAAACTTCTTACTTATATGAACACAAAAACTGACATCATTTCCAAATTTTCATTTCCACATCATTATTTGAGTTTGTGAAGGCAAACAGCACTGCCAAAAGGAACAAGAATAAAAATATCGGGGGAAAAAATAAGAGCTAAACAATTTCTACAGAATAGAACAGCTACTTCAAACTACATGAACCTTGTGACTTCATGATTCTTTCAGGGCATGCACCCCATGCTCAGTTATGCTTCATGATTTGTGTTGCACAGTTTGTGAATTACATGTTTTACATGAATGCAAATACAGCAGTTTTATTGCACTTTGTGCCCATGAAGGAGACATACCACTTTGCTGTGCATGCCATGCCAATGATTTTCTTGGAGATGTCTCTCATGTAGCACCAGTTTCATCCACTTTCCCTCGTTTATCATATGTCTTCTGCATGTTTTTCATGTTCTTAGTGTCTACAATGGCACCTGTTGCTGAATCCTTTTCATTTGTTTGTAAATTTTTGTCACATTTTGAACAGTGTATCAAGACATTTTCATCTGAATTTATGACACTTCTTGTAGGAACTGTACTTAGTGCATGTTCCATATAAGAACATGCAGTGCTCTCATTGAATCTCCATAATGACTGCAGATAACTCACACGCTCTGCAACTTCTCCAACAAGCAGCATGGAAATAAGCCAACAAGTGGGCCTGGTGTATAACATAAGCGATCGGACAGGAAGTAACTAGCACTTGTGGGAATTTATGATAATAGCCCTGTATAATTTCTGGACTCATATATTTAAATGTAAGGTTTATAATGTTTGTTCACCTGCATGACGTTTGCTGGTGAGAATGGGAAGTGACACCATAATCATTCCAGTACCACTCCAAACATACTTCATGAGGAACTGTTCTAGCATCACATACCAGAGTCGCTGGGAGAAAATTGTGTTCATCTGGTCCACAAGGGAATTATATGCCTTTTCCAAATGGCTCAGTTCAACCTGAAAATCACTGCAATATTACCTTCATGGACCTAATACAACAGAATTAAACCAGACATTGCAGTTAAGCGGTTAGCATTTATGCTTCATATTCAGAAGATCCTGCATGCAAATCCTGGCCTGGAGGCTGATTATCTTGATACAGGATCATTCTTTGGTTTTTGGAATCCCCACCAGTTGAATGCTCTAACAGTACCTGAAGTTAGACCATGACCATCTCCTTCCACAGCCTTTCCAATTCATCACTAATCACCATATCATTCAGTGCTGTATACTATGTGCTACTCAAAGCAAAATAAAATAAGCTATAAATACTGAAAACGAACAGAACGGTGTGTGATTTCAGTTGCTACTCATACACTACATCTTTTAATGACATATAAACTGTGTATATACCATAATTAAATTAGCCATGAAACAACCAACACACAAAAAATATATTCACATGATTCCAAGAAAACTTGACCAGCTGGTCTTTCTACCAATGAGGATTATCTGAAGACCAAACCAATCATACAATTACGGTTACACCGTGCACAGATTACTGCCGATTATAATCTTTTGAGTTACTAGTCCTGTTTCATAATATTTCCTGACAGTTTCCCTGCGGTTATCCTCACACACCCCAGACAAAGTATGGAATATTGCTTAAAAGCAAATCATGATTGCATCTTTGTCCCTTCTGACTTACTATTCAAAACTGCCACATATTTCATCTAGTAATATATGAAGTCCTTGTTTTAGACCATAATTGTGTTGCTGAAAAAGTGGGTGTAAATCAAAAATTATATTCCTGCAAGAGGGAAAAAAAGCTTAAATAAATGCAAAATAAACCTGCCAAAGTTCATTAAACCAAAAATGAGAGAGTGCAAATTAAGAAGTGATGTAAACTGGCACGGGGCTTAAAGCAAAAAGGAGTAAAACAAACAGGCATAAAGCAAGGCCTTGATGTACATAATATCAATCTTTGAATTAACCTCAAATGTAATGTTTAGAAAGGAGAAAGGGAAGCACCCAAAGTCCACTGAATGCTACCCCAGCTCCTCCTGGTGTGCAGATATATGTATGTATTTTTGACATCACATCATATCATGAAAATGAAAATGAGTGAGGTATCTTAAAGCTAGTTCATTAGTTTGGTAGTCTATGTAGCAAATAATCATGAAGGTGATAAAGACACCACTTGCGTAGAGAAATGTGAAACGAGAAGTGCATTAAAAAAGTAGAAATTCTGAAGCACATGATGACTGTTTTCAGTTATATGAAATTATACTGCCATTACTAAACCTTCTCAGACAATATTCTTTAAAACTGGGACCTTCTCCGAGCAAGAGGCAACCATTTGAAGCAACCAAAAAGTAAGGTATACAGTCAAAAACACAACAAAGTTCTAACCCTCATTACAGTAACTACAGTTTTCAAACTGCAGCAAAGAGACATCTAACATCTTTTATGATTTATTCCACAATTATGTACAAACTCATTTCCTTTTCTTGTTTCTCTCCTTCAATTTTAACCTTCACGCATATAAAAAGACCCTTAAATTTCATTTCATACATTTATGCAACAAAGAAATTTACTGAATTTTTAAGATATTCTACCTAATCTCTGTTTTATTTTCCACAAAATACTGTTCATTTCACAATTTTATCTTTTTCTGTTCAAATTATACTCACTTTTTTCACAAACCATGCGCTAAAATTTAAATACCAACCCAGTCTGATAAAAGTTAATGGTGACAACTGTATACACACAAGAAATTGATGATTTTAGACACATGAATTATTAACAGTCATTCAGAGATACAGGCACTGTGACTGGTATTGGTACTGAGGTCCTAGTGACATATTTATGAATACCTTCTGGCCACCATAGAATGCAATCTCCTCAGCATTTGTAATAATCCGGGCATGGATGTGCCGTAGGTAGCCCTTCCTGTTTGCCTCCTCTGCCACTAGGATGCCAAACTTTGGTGACACTGCTTTCAGTATCTGTCCTGTCAGTGATATTACCACTGTTGCTAAAATAGGACCTGCAAGCAAAACAACCATAACAGTGTAATTATTAGTGTGTTTCAGATTTACTTGATTTAAATTATGGTTATCCATGATTGCGTTTGATCCTTACATAAAATGACACCCGGAGTGACAGTATGGCCACATGCATTCCTAACCTTGGCGCTAGATGGAAGGATTAGTTTCACACCCCAGCTGCTTTATCCTCACCATCCACTGAAGACAGGCTGGGTGGGACCCAAAAACCAGTCTAGATGCTCTGATCAAAAGAAAAATCTCTTGTCCCTCCCAGAGATTGAACCACAATTTCTCTATAGTCCAGCTCATAGCTTTGTCTCTGTACCAACTGAACTATCCAGGCTCAAATTCTCGTTTTACTGCTGAATGAAAACATGATTCTTCCCCCACTAAAGGCATTATTTCATATTATGTGCCCACAGTGTAATCATTTGTTTTAATTTTCAGCAAGACAATTATATCTACCCATGACTGTAAGATCATGCTAACACAAAATTCTAGGTGTACATATTAAGAGTAAGCAGGATTGCTTTTTGCCTTTTGTTGTTTGGATTCACAAATAAACTGTCATTAATATACCAATAACTTCTGGCCCCTTCATGACCAAATACATCTTTTCTAAGTACACTTTTTGGGGGGGGGGGGGGAGTCTTTCGGTACCAGCTGTGCCTATTAGGTTCCCGGAACAATAGCCTATTGGGTTACATTAGACTTGATCGCGTCAGTTGTGTCAAAGCCATGACAGACATAAGAGGTGTGTGTTTGTACCGCTTGTCCAGAAATGAGTAATCGGAATTTACGGCAAAGAATTAACATTACATTTCGTGAGAAATTTCGAAAGCGTACAAATGGAACGTGTGAAATGCTCTCTCAAGGCTATGGCACTGTGTGGTAAAATCAAGAGTTTTCGAGTGGCATAAATGGTTCAGAGAAGGTCAAGGGAAAGTGGAAGGTACTAAAACACGCGTATCATACGAAAATGTTGAAAAGCGCGAAATCTTATTCCATCAGAGTCCGTTTAAATATCCAAGAAGTGGCTCAGGAATGAAATTTAGACAAAGAAACGGACAGAAAAAATTGAAGAGATGATTTGTGCACGAACAAAGTTTCTCAAAGATGGTCCCCAAGACTTATGACTGACGAACAGATACGATTGGGCGCTAAAAGTGCGTTCCGATTTGACTACGAACTGCCGAAAAGTGTTTTGTCAAAAATGATCACTGGAGATGAAACGTGGTGTTTTCAATATGACTCAGAAAGCAAAGGATGAAGCAAGAGAAAATCGCGACTTGTCTAAGAAGCAAAGAAGTTCGTACGACGAAATCACAAACGAAGACAATGATGACCATTTTCTTCTGCATAAGCAGTACTGAACACTTTGAATTCGTCCCACAAGGCCAGTCAGTCAGTCGGGCTTGCATGCAGAAATACTGATGACGTTACGTTAAGTTCTGCGTAGAAGCAGGCCTGAACTTTGGCCCAACAATCGGTTCCTTCATCAGGACACAGCGCTCCAGGTCATGAGCGCTCTTTGTCAAGCGGTTCATGGCAAAACAAATCTGCTGTTGGAGTGGAACACTGCCTACACTCACCAGACTTGTGTCCCCGTGACTTTGGGCTGTTTTCAAAATTGAAGTCCACCTTGAAGGGACGAAGATTTCGGGACATCGGCGATGTTCAGACAGATGTGACGGTAACACTGAAGGTCATTCCGGAACAGGAATTCCGTTAAGTGCTCCCAACAGCAATAGCTCCGCTAGGCTAAGTGTATAGCTGCTCAAGGGGGCCATTTGAAAGTGACCCCCATCATGAAGCTAATCATTCTGAGAGCTTTACAACCACGTCTCTTACATTTAGGAACATTTTCCATTAATTAACCTCCTTAAATCGTGGAACCCCCGCATATCACGCAATTTTCCCCTCTCCCACTCTTATTTTTTAATGGTTTATTTTCCAACGCTTTCAGTAACTCAGCACCAAATGGTATGATCAATGATTAACTGGAAAGGGTTTGGAAAGAAGCAGTCATGGCCTAATCAAGGTACAGGTCGCACCTCCCTAATCCAGAATTCCATGATCTGGCACGATTTAATGAATACCACAAAAACATCTACAATAATCGTGGAATAAGTCCAGCGAGTTTGTCTTTATGTTGGAATTTTACTCTTTTTTCCATTTTTCATGTAAGCTGCATGTTTACTGTAAATTTAAAAAATTGTCTCATGTTTGGTAAGGCACAGTGCACTCTGGGGTGAGAAATAGGATGGAAGGGTGTGGACTGGATTGATCTGGCTCAGCAGAGGGACAAGTGGTGGGCCTTTTTTGACAGAATTATGAACCCCTGGGTTACATACAATACAGGGAGGTTCTTGACTAGCTGAAGAACTAGTAGCTTGGTGACAGGGACTCTGTTCCACGTAGTTATTTAGACAAAAAATATTTTTTTTCGAGTCAACCAGGACCACTAAAATATATGGCAATTATGACTCTTCACAGGAATTCCTTGGACAGTGGGGCAAACTGCTGAATCAAGGAACAATCTCATATGTACCTGAAACCTAGAAAATCTGGACCTATCATACATGTGCATACAAGTATTTAATCTAACAAGACAGCAATGTATGTATAATGTAGCACTGTGGTGTGTTTGCATAATGTTTATGCCTCCTCATCTATCCTAAAAGCCTGATCCCATTTCACTCGAAAAGAGTGCTTTTATGGTGCTTTAATATCATTGGTAACAGTAAAATGTACTTAGGTCTTCAGGTAAAGTGCACAATATTTTTGCCTGATTGTAACCAAATTTGGAATTTCTCGTCAAACTCCACAAAAGTCCCCCAATATCAATTTCCCAGAAATTCGACCAACAGGAGCGGAGCTGATATATGTGGACAGACAGATGGACATTACAAAGCTAATAGGCATTTTTTGTGACTATGTGAATGCACCTAAAAACTGATTAACTCTCAAATACTTGAAACTGGGTTGTAAATCTCAGCAGCAAAAATGCTACCATATAATTAGGATAAGGATATTTCGAATGTTCTTGAAAAGAAATGGTCAGTAATTATAGTTTGCTAATGAAAGCTAGTTTTTAGACGCAAGTACACATGAAACAGGAAAGAAGGCAAATTTGCATATGCACTATTGTAAATAACAGATTGGCAGGAAGCTATTGTCAACATGGACAAGATAAGTCACCGGAACACAGGTGCCTCTGTACACTTTAACTTCAGTACAGTTCTATGGACAAAAGGAAAAAGTTCAATATATGTTACTGACAAATTACAAGACAAATATTATGGTTCTCACATAATGCAATCACACAAGAACTGAAAGAGAAGCACTTGACAATCAAGATTTCATAGCTTGGAGGAAATGCAAATCAAACCTTAAAAGTGTCATTCTAACACAAGACGTCTGTAAACTGGCATGTTTTGTACCCAGCTGCTAGTACAGTATACTGTCTAGCAATCTTGTACCTTGGAACTGAAACACTGACAAGCAGAAGCAGATAAACAAGTCACACATTCACTTGGCTGATAACTTCTGACTCTCAATCATTTTTTAAAGACCTTATAGAAAGAAAGCTTGTTGCCTCTGCAATTTATCCCAAATACAAGTCTTCCTTTTTACCACAATGCTGCATATGGTTGTGCTGATGGCAGCACCAATCCTGATGTTGAAGTGATACGATTCACCATTTGATACTCAGTTTCTCAATAAAATGGAGACCTGGGGAACATATCTACTTTAAATAGCAGTACTTAGATAATCAAGGATTCGGAATGGGTATGGCTAACTAGTGCACTGTTTCTGATGGGGAATGACAGAAAAAAGGGGAAATGAAATTCAACCATCACTGATTAATCTGTACAATTCGATTGGGCAGCATTAATTTTAATAATGTTAATACTTTTAACGATTCTAACAATTGTAATAATTTATAATTCATATTATTATGGTTATACCTATAATTGTTCTTAACCTTTTGAGTGAGTGCTCTTATATACATTTATCTTGTACCCAATACACACATATAGATACATATATGTCTTCTTATATACAAGTTGAGATCTCATTGCAAATCATAGTGAAACTAGATAAGGTGTAACACATGGTGTAATTTTCCCTTTGTATCTTACTGCCTGATGATGGCTCTTTTATAGGTAAGCCAAAACATGCAGCTTAATGAATTTCAGCTTATAATATGAACACTCTAGCGACTGACGATACTCTCCTTACCTTTGTGTATTTATACCACAGCAGGATTTTGCACTTAAAAAACAAATTAATTGGTTAATCAGAGAACTCCAATAAGGGCATATTAATCTGTCCATCTCTAGTAACAGCCTGTATCTGCAGAATGAGTAGGGCAGTATCTTTAACAATTTCGGACAACATAACAAACCAGAGAGCCATATGAGGTTAATGTCCATTATTAGTACGCCTTTCTGTTAGAAATAAGACTACAGCATGTGTCACTAAGAATACAAAACTGTCTAACACATAGAATGCAGCTCCACTACCTGCATCAAGTATTACTTAGTATTGTTTCCGTCAGGTACTACTTCTTGTTACTTATTGTGTATTCATCTGCTGGATCAGGACCATCATAAACTGCCACTGCATTCCTAATAACTTTATATACACCCTGTCTCAAAAGCTATGCACAACATGTACTAAACATAAAACTGGGATTTATGTACCAGCCACATATAGCCACAGATATTCACAAAAACACGCACACGCACACACACACACACACACACACACACACACACACACACACACACACACACACACACACTCTACAAAGCAATAATTAATTAGAGAAAGTTATTCTTATCGTTCTGTATTTCAATTTTTTCTTTTGTATTTATGAAAATAAATTTGCAATTAAAATGCGTTTTCATCCTTTTGTACTGAGGAGGAAGCAGACACTTTGTTAATCAGTAACAAAGGATCTGCATGCAACCTTTCATGGCTCAAGAACTCAATCATGCATCAATGATAAAGCAAGCATCAACCTCCTTACACTTTCTGTAATGTCTTACCAAAGTAGCTTTCATACTTAATGGCAGCTATTTGAATATACCAGAGTATTTAGAATATCTGTGATCTACTTTGTGTACTGTACCTTGGTTCCTTTAACAGTGTTTTACATAGAGTTGGTTATATGCCATTAAATGGCAGGATGATTATGAAGAATAAAATGGAAAGTGTGAAAAAATAAACTTCCTGAATACATGGCATTATTTCATGTAGTATGTGAAAGTGATCATGGAGGACAGTACAATAAAATGACAAAGACATTTAACCTGTAAAGTACTGTAAATTAGGATTAAGGAGAAAATCTGTCAAAATGAAAACAGTTCAGATAGTAACATCTGACAATATTTAGAGTTTTACAGTTTTTCAAGAGTCACATGACTTGCACAACTGTCCATTGCTGACTTTGCGTGACTACTGTCTGTGTGCAAAGTAAATATACAATACATGAATCACTCATTATACACATATTATCACACATGACTCATTATAGGCGTAGCTTGTACGCTTTAGGGCCCAGAATTAGGCTGCTAGTATGAAAATAAGCAAAGGAATCTGTACTTAACCTTTTAAAGCCTAGCGGTAATTTTACATACTACCACGTTTAACATTAAAAAATTCTACGTGGTGCCCACATTGTGTTTATGTGTTTTGTATGATCTCAGAACAAACAGCAACTTTTGCCTTATAAAACATTAAGAGATTGGTTTTTATAACCGAAGTGGAGAGTGTTTACAGTGCGGAACTCACTGATTCCTTATATAAAACAGATACGCTTCGTCTTTAAAGGGTTAATTCACTGAAACTTTTCACAACACTCACCAAATCAGGGTAACCAAACAACCCTGGGCCTCATGAATACAAGAGAGGCACTGACAAATTATATACAGTGTCTTGACCATATATACCATTATTTCAGTAAACAGGTATTCTACCGCAACTTGCTTCTCAAGAAAGAACTCCACATTGAAGGGCACCCTGTACCACCGATTGCCAAGTTTTATTGCCTCCATTGACGTAAAAGAGCTGTGACTGCAGCATTGAATGAGTTCTGGAATACTGAAGGCCATATATATTGGATTTCTGCCACTAGGATATTAAAAAGTGGCAGCTTCCCAAACTAAATATTTATCAGTATGGACTGGTTTAAATGTAAGAGTATCATTCAGTGGATCAAAGGATGGTCTGTTAGGTACATAAGCACCAAGTATGCCTAATTTCTAGTCATATGAAATATTTTAGAATTAATGTTAATGCATAATTCATTTAATTTAACAAGCAACTTTCATATTGGAATTTCATGGAGGTAACTGGCATGAGAAAACTAATGAAATTAAAATTTGACAGTCACAGTATTCTATGATAGTATTTAACCATTTTTCTGGGGGGAGGGGGGGAATTAATCAGTTACAAAGAACAACTTCTAAACAATGAGGCTTTACAGAAACCTAGATTATGGCTTGACATATTCAACTAAATGCATGATACTGAATACTGACAAACAAATATCATTATTCTTTTGGTAAATCCCTAATTTTCAAAAATTGCACTCATGATTCCTGATAGCCAATTTTATCACTTTTTTAAATTGTGGTCATCACAAAATCAAATTTAATATATGAGAGATATGAAGATCTCATGGTATAGAATGATATGGCATCACATTCCAGAAAATCACAATTAATATTTAATACAAAACTGGTAACTATTTTTTTAAGATTCAGTTTTTCAAGGTTTGTCAATCCATTCAGTCATTTGCAACATTATGCTCTATAGTGACTGAGTAAATGAGTGAAACCATGATAATCTCATCAAAGTTTCCAACAGCTGTATTAATTATGATACAATTATATTATTCATAAATAAGAATTAAATAAAGCACCTTCAGACGTAACACAATTGTATATTGCATACAAAAGCATGTTACATGTGCAAAATGTAATGGTTCACATCTGAAGCATCATCAGGTGTGACGTACAAGATAATAACACACAACACTTCAGGATTTTGTGTTTTAAATTCCTGTACCTATGGATGAAGCAAGCTTGATTAGCTATAACAGATTTGCACTGTCATCCTGTTGTGTCAGTTTTATAAATAAGAATAAAATAAAACACCATGAGACACAACACAATTGTATATAGCATACAAAAGTGTATTACATGTGCAACATGTTTTGGTTTACATCTGAACCATCATCAGGCACAACATGCAAGATAATAAAACACATTTTATTATCTTTTTTTATTATTTTGCATGTCCTACCTGATGACGGGTCAGATGTGAACCGAAACATGTTGCACACGTCATACACTTTTTTATGCAATATACAATTGTGTTGTCTGAAGGTGTTTTATTTTTGTTCTTATTTATAAAACTGACACAACGGGATGACTCAGTGCAAGTTTTATATTATTCATATTATTAATACAGAAAAATAACTGATGGGCAATATTAATGCTTTTTCTGAGTACCTCCATGAAGTTCAGGGAAGTGCCTTACAGTGTGTGTTTCCTACTGTCATTCACAACTCCCTACTAACAACAACAACAACAACAACAACAATTTAACATTTTGGAAGAGTTGCGAAGGTCTGTAAATGGCGAAATTATTCCAAACAAATGACAATGATGTTAGGAACAAACAGTGTACAAAATGACAACCATGATGAGGTAGAAGAACAGAAACAGAAGGTCTTGATGAAAGCAAAACACATGCAGCAGGAGACAAATACATACAAAAATCCACTCTTAACCCCAAATAGTACACTCATTTATAAAAGGCAATATGTCATAGAAGCCAATCATTTGCTTACCAGGTATAATGGCTGCTCCCATCTTTTTGTTGGTCCTGGCCAGGGCAATAGCTATTAGGAGGCAGTCAAACAGGGGCTTGGTGATGTGAGAGTAGAGATGTGCTACAGATGATGTGAATGCTGTGATGTCATCAGTCAGACGGTGGTCTGCATTCTCAATGCGTCCATCGAGATTTGACACCCTATAATATGTTTGATCTCGAAAGTACAGGCTGTATGCATGGCTCACCAGCCGTGACCTGAAACAGGCAAATATGAAACTTTTTGGCTTAAAACAAAACGAGCATGTAAGATCAAAGTAAAAGGAATGGTAAAATTGTCCCTGTGCATACCAGGAAGGCGTGAAGGGGGAGTGGAAGTATGGCTCTACTCATTCTTAACCTTGGTGCTTGACAGAGATGAGTGGTCAACTTCATGTCCTGGTCACTTTACCCCAGGAAAGAACCTTGGTACCCACTAGGAGGCTGGGCAGGCCCCAGAGCCAGTCTGAACATTTTGGAGAAGAGAAAGCTCTGTTGCTCCTGCCAGTGTTCAAGCCTCAGATCACTCAGCCCAAAGTACAGTCACTATACTGACTGTGCTATTCCAGCTGCAAAATGAACATGTTTGGATACCAGTATCTGAAGTAAAGTTGATAGAGTCAGTCTTCACAGGGGTCTCATTTCATGTGGCTTACTCACCAAATTGCCATGTTATTTAAGGCTTCTACTCAAAATTTTACATTCTGAGATGCATAAGGTTATATTCCACTTTTCTAAGGACTTTAACAGCAGTGAAAATGACATTTATTTTGGCTCCTTCACATGAAATTCAACATTGCCTTTTCAGTGTTTTAAAGTTTTTTTTCTGTCAGCAAACTTGAAAAGGTAAAGAGAAACTGCCATATTTGCCATATCTAAGTACTGACAGCCTTCTTTAAAAAACAAAACACATACACTTGTCATAATTTGGTGGTGGTGATAATGTTTTTATAGTCAGGCATATGCAATATGGTATTTAAATATAAACATATTTTATATAAAATATGTTTCAGTCCATTAAAAATTTCAAACATCACAACCATGCAAAGCTTCGAAGTATGTATGCACGGAAATAAACCACTGTTAATTTGTGAGTTCGATTATTTTTTCTTATAGAGATGGAAACATTTAGCTGGAATAGTTGCTTGTTTTGCTTTCACATCTGTGCTTTCTCTTGGATTATAACAGGTATTATGAACTTTAAGAACTGCTGACCAGCTGCACTGAAGTGGAAAGTTGTATATTCAGTGCTTTTCTTCAGCTGGTATTTATACTGGCAAACAATTGCGTACTGCACACTGATAAAAATTACGTCTCTCAGTGCACTGTATGTTATGACTTTGACACGTCTTTTCAGTACAGTACCATCCGACATGTTTCTTTGTGGGGGTGGAAACCAGGGTACCTTTAGAAATGCAGTTGAATCTTGATAGTTCAGGGTGAACAGGACAGAGGTTGCCTTGAATTACTGATAACTCAGACTAAATGGAGTATGACAATGGAAGCACTGTCTCTTGCTTTTAGCATTCACTGTTAGGGTACATTAACATGCATGTTTAAATCACATAAAAATACACAAGAATACACAGAGAGTGCAGATAAATGTACAGTAATGACTGAAAGACATGTAAGCACACAGGGATGTGCACTTCAACTGAATTCTGTGCCTACTATAAGAACGATATTGACTACAGCACATCGGATTCCATGAAATGGAACCTTGAACAACTGGGCTTCGAACTACAGTATAACTCCAATTATGCAGACACTGGTTATCCAGATCGCCAATTATCCGGATCAGCTTGGCCCTTCAGGCAACTCTGTCGAGAATTCTATAAAACTAATTTGCTTGAAATTACTGGTTATCAGATCAATATATCACTGACTTCATCAAGTAAAACTGTAAGTCAAACATTTTCTTATTGTAATTGTACTACACCTTTTTTATGGCTTAAATTTTCCCCCCCTCTGTCAAATACATATAAGGAATTATGTATTAATGTTTTACTTGCACATAAATAAATATGCAGCCTAAAATTAGCCTTTTGTAGAAATTTTTTTCCACTTTAAACTGCCCATGTAGCCTATTTTAAAAGAAAAATCCAATTACCCAGATTTTCTGCATATCCAGATGGTTTGTGATCCCAATTAATCCGGATAATTGGAGTTATACTGTACTGACATTCTACCATAATGATGCAACCAATTAAAATGTTTGGTTTAACCCTCCAACGATGCCGGGGTTTATACTCCAACTACCACTCAGGACAGAAGCGTTTTTAAAGTTACAATACCCTTGAATGCATTTGCAACCACATGGTACAACAAGGCCACTAGCATGTGATGAATTACAGGTCCATACAGTGCACTGAGGCTGGCACTGAGGGGTTATGTACCATGCTAAGTATGCGTGAGTTAGCAGTTAGTCATAAGACAGGTGAGAATGCAAAGAGTCTACTGTTGCCTTATTTCACAACACAGTGTTAACAACAAAGATTAAACAGCACCATTAACAAATACTGAGTTAGTAAGCACATGAAAGGAGGCATTCATGAGTTATTTTAATTATGCCAGTATATGCCAGGAACAGCCAAGGAAAATCCTGAGAACCCTGTCAGGACATAAAATCTCTCTGCTGAAATTAGAACTGACAGCCTCCAGAATATGAACCACTATACTGTAACATTCAGTGAAAAATGTCATATTGCACTGGCTTTTGTTTAATTTTCACCTTGACACACAACTCACTTTCTATAATGACAGAAGGAAATGGTAAGAATCTTGTACATAACTGTAGGTAGCCAAGCAGTGCCAGGATGAGTCGCAGCTATTCAGGAAAGCAGGATGCCTTTACACCTCATCTGACCACACTTCAAGTATTACAATCCACATTTTTTTCTGTGAGTGTGATAGAGTTACTTATAGATGATGGACTGATTAGAACTGACTCTGATTTTCAGGTACAGTCCAACCTCATGTTAAAGATTAATACTCAACCACTCTACAGGCATTTACCAATCAAGACCTGTCAACCAATTTAAATTTCTACAGTAACAGCTTTTGTAGTAGTGCAACATTGTACAGTATTGAACAGAATGGGGAGGGTGTTGGGTTGATATTGCAGGTTGCAATAATATCTTACCTTAACCTGTTATGTACTAATATCAACTGATGGATAAGAAAGGCTAAAGTACTACCTCATGAGTGTGATTTGCTTTTCCTTGTCCAGACAGTCTTACTTTTGGGTCTTTTAAATAGAATTTCCAGGCTATATAGCATATCTTGTAAAGCAGGATACAAGAGATAAAAACTATGTTACAGCATCTGCCTGCAGGAACTGAAGAAAACCATGAAAATGCCTGATGGAGTCAGTCTATGTGGTGAGATTCACATCCATAAACTTCCCAAGTATAAACTGAAAGCACTGGCCATTAAACTGTGACACTTGGTACCCAAAACGCATTGAACAGAACAGAAAATGATCGCAACCTATTAGAAATTACAGTGACACTCGCTTACTTAAATCAGATCCTGGATTAAAAGACCACATTTTGGTAGGACAAATTTTCAATATCACTATCTCAGCAGGACATACAAAAACAAAATGTAAAATTGTTTAGAGTGAAGTCCGTCACCTTACAACCAGGGCTGCAGATTCGGTACACAAACCTTTCGACTCCTCAATTTTTTAAACTCGGACTCCTTCATAAAAGCTCAACACGTGTTAATAATGGTAAACCTATAAGACATTTCATCACCACCACCTAAATCATCAGGCTACTTTTCAGACTTATAACCTATATTTAAGTATAAGTCTAAAGGTTATTGTAGCTATCAGGTCTCTGGAGTTGCAGTATCTACTTAAGATGTTAGATTGGGGTCAGAGTCAGTACATTTTTACCAACTCCACCTCCACCTAAAATTCCTTTTGACACTGACTCATGACTGACTGCCTATGTCATCCATCTCATTCTGTGTTCCATACAAGACTGTCCCTTATTTCATACCACCATTACCCCTGAAAGGCCTGTTTGGATGCATAACTCCTCACTACTTCAGTAGCCCTGATATACTGACTTGAAAGACAATAAATCCTTCTGACTTGCCACTGTATGCCACCTGTATTTATGATGGCCAATGCTGTGCCCAGGCAACTTAACTGACAGGTTTAACTGTCTCCCATCACTGCAGCATATGACTGTTTCAGAGTGTTGGTGACTGGAACTGAAATCATGTGCAAGCCCTCGCTATTAGTTTTAAAACTGTGTTGGTGGTGATATTTAAATGGATAGCATCCATCCACCTGTCTATTAAGATCCATTCCTTAACGTCTGACATTCTTCTAACAGCATTCAATAGGAACTTGTGGGTTTCAATACTGATGTAGATGTTTCCACTTATGTTTTGTTTTTATATCACGATATGCAATTGAGCAATAAGTGAAGGTCCGCTACTGTGTTTGGTTTCAACCCTTCTCATGTTGTACTCGATATATTCTGCACTTCAGATTCTCCCCTATGTGTCATTTCTGACACATTGCACAAGCACCTTTCTTGCCTCTGTAGGTCATGCATGGGATATTCTGCAAGTTCCCATTAATTTATGATGCTCTTGTTTTAGTTCCTGTGAGTTATCTTAGATGACAGGGGTGACCCTTTTATTGTACTGGCATGATATGTGTGAAAAAAATACAATGGAATGTAAAAATCTGGCTTGAAAGGATGAAAATAACCCTGAAATTTCAGTACATTTATGTGGCATGGGAAAGATTACATGCTTGGGTTGCTCGCTTATTTGTCTCTGAACAGACCTTTTGTAGATATGCTGTGTTACATAATCCAGTTTGACTGCAGGAGTGCTGTTGTGTTGTGTTCTAACAGTGCATACAGTGCAACTTGTTATACCTTCTCTCACTTCAAAGATGTAGCCGTCATAAATCAGACAACTGTAGTCAGGAATGATTCAGCTAATGGCATGTTTAAGTTTGAAGTCTTTTAACACCATACCTATGAACCAGTAACAACCAGTTTCTGGCACTATATTTCACCATGCTTGTTTTCTATAAACTTAATTCATGACCACAATTCCAATCAACTTCACATTCCCACAGTAATCACAACAGATGACAAAACTGTCTCAGATGTTAAGTACACCTGGTGTTCATAAATGGAATGAGGCCAAAAAAAACAGGACTTTAATCAGGGAACAACTAGTTTTCAGTTTCTTATGAACAGGACACTAGCATCCTGCTCTACATAGTTAACTTACATTCCCTTTCATACAAACTAGTTGTTAAGTATTACACAATATTGTATCACAGATCTGAATCTGAAATGGGGGCCAAAAGCTGATCTAAAATATTAACACAGCCTTTATTCCGAAAATACAGTATTAGCAAAGCTTAAATTTCAGTTAAAAATCACACATGTGTGTGTAAAAGACTAAGGTTTCGTATTATGTTCTTATGTACATTTGTCAGCAGCCAGAGTTGACTGTAGTTACAAATAGTACCACAAGATGGCAGGAAATACTAGTTATTCTGTCATCACACATGCTAGTTATGTATTGATAGCAGAAGTTGGCATAGTAGTTATGAATATGAACATGAGATGGCAACAATAAACAGCCCTGAAAGGTACACTTGAGCTATCAGTGTTGTCTAAATACAGATCACAAAATTTGTATTTTGGCATTAGAGTGGTTTACGAACTACTTTACTGAGGCTGAATATTTTTTATGAAGTTTGCACCTGTTAGCTAAAAGAAAGAAAGGAGAAGGAAAAGAAAGAGGCCCATGCACACGAATTGTCCTGTCATTACCAATTCAAACAGCAGCAGTATGTGCATGGTGAGAATTGCTGCTGCCTCTTAGGCACAGACAACAATCTGTAAGGCATAATTTACACATAAGTTCTCACCATAGTTGGTAAAAGGTTACATGCAGATGTAACCTGTAAAAAACCACAACTAAAAAGATATTCCATATATTTTACCAAAGGGTTAACTTCATATATTACAAGAATAAATAGCACAACACACAACTTTGGTTTTGCCTGTTCTGTTTAATGGTGAACAATTAAGCTTTCTCATGTCTAGCAAGTAAGAATTTCATACAGCATTCTTCAAAAGTACTAAGCATATTATTTAAGAGAAGAAATGTGTAATCATAAACAAATGTATGCAAGTTAAAGCAAACATTTCTAAGAGAAAGCTCACCTGAAAGCAAGAGCCAGCTTGTTTTCCAAGTAGCGAATCACTGAGTTGATGAAAGTCGCTGGAACTGCAACACCCAACCATTTGAGCAACATGATAGCAAAATTCTTCACATCTTTTCTCACAATATACTTCACAATTTCACCTTCCATAGATGCCACATAAATTGAGAGAAAAGTCCTTGTCGCCAATGCAAGCGTGTGCATTGACAACAATCCAACTTCTTTTGTCCATATGCCAGGTAACATTAACTTTACTAATTTATGAAGTTGTATGATAAATTCCTTGTTAATACCTGGTGACTTCTGCTGCTTGAGAACAACAGCCTCACCATTTTTAATCCCATTCATGACAGATTTTCCATTCTGTACCTTATTATTATTATTATTTGTGGAGGAGTGCACACAGTTGTCACCATCAGCCTTGCTACTGATAATTGCAGCATGTCCATTTTGGTAGGAATTATTAGTTGTGCTATTCTTACATAATAACTGTATGTACGGATATCCTAGTTTTAGGCCATATAGAAAAACTGCTGCTGCCACTACACTCCTTGTGAAATGTTCTTTGGGAATATTGTACTTAGCTACAGTACTGTCAATGTATTTTGATATCACAGTCGGCATTTTGAAAGTTTAATAGACTTAAAATATACACGCAGAATAGGCCCAAGCTTTTTGGGAGTTGAAAAAAGATAATATTAATTCACTAAAGAGTTCATTAATAAAAATATTTATAATGGCTGGCTGGAGCGAACTGCGAATGACCGATAAAAAGACCTGTCAAGTTTCCTATAAATATTTAAACGTGGTCATACAGCCGTTAGAGTTGTTAAATACGTGTAAGCGTTAACGCTCAAGATGCCACATTCACTCATTGTCACTATTCCCGTGTCTTCTCTTCTGTGCTTGCACGAAACGCTAGCATTACATGCAACGTATCACTCAGACTGCACTATGCTAACACATATTTTCACAGCACTCATAAATTCATAAGCCTTTCTCGCACCAGCTGATCTCGTGGAGTATTGTTGATCTGCGCCACTCATGTCAACCAACGCAGCGAAATCAAAATGAAAACGCCCGAACGGCAAGCTCTCGCCTACTGCCGTTCTCGCAGCGCGCGACTGATGCACTGATGGAGCAGGACAAGGTTAACCCAGTGCGCTGGGAGAGTCGTACAGCATGGAGGGAAGCTAGGCAGGTGAGGCGTGCAGATAAAAGAGAAGTTACGGTGCCTGTTTGCAGCTTGGAGCTCGATCGGCCCAGTCCCGTTGACCAACTACCTACAGCGGAATCCTTCTCGAGAAGGTGATAAATGCATTTCAGCTGTTCTACGCCGTTTATTAAACTGACGTTTCTTGCCCTTGTTCTCTAGTCTGTCTCTTCATCCAGAAGAATCCAGCCTACATTATCCAACTTTTTTATATATCCAATTTAATATAATCTTCTCATCTCACAAGGAGATCCCGCGTCTTTTATTATATTAGTTTTGATAAGCGTATATTTCTCTGGCGAAGCCTGACGGCCAAACTACGGAATGTGCGATGTATGGCAAGTTGTGATGTAAGAAACTGGCGCAAGCAGTTGAGTGTAGAAAGGAAATTAAGTGCAGATATTGAATGGAAAACTAGTATTCAGAACAGCGAACATTGTACACTTTCATAATTTAATTTTTAAAGCTCGCATAAATTTAAAGTTAATTTCAGACAGTTTCATTGAGAACGGATCTCTATCACATGCTCTAACCGTATCGTTATTTTGCCGTGACACATTCAGGTGTCTCTTTTTCAGAGTAAAGATACATACCTACGAAGCACAGGGGGCCGGGATAACAGTCAATATAGCAGCAACTCGCTTCAAGTTGGACTGTCCGGTGATGGTATCCCCCCCCCGGAGGGGGGGGGGGTCGAGATTTTCCGCACCCGTCCAAACCGGCCCTGGGACCCACCGAGCTTCCTGTACTATAGGTACTGGGTCTCCTTCCCAGACGTAAAGCGGTGGGGGCGTGGCGTTGACCATCCACCTCTATCTGGCGCCGATGTTAAAGAAAAAGTAGAGCTATACGTCTACTCCCTGTCTGGGTTGGCCTTCGTCGCCTGTTCTTCGGTGAACTTTACTTTACCCATCTTGTACAGCACATTTTACCAGCTTTTTTTGGTACGGCGGTGGAAGAGTTGCACCCGACAGAAGAACCTCTTTTTTCATGTGGCACTTTTCGACCCGTGTTCGGGCCATGGTGTTCCCCGTTCTCGGGGCTTCATGATCACACTCGTTTAGACACACCACACTCGGAGGGACTCCTCTGGACGAGTGACCACAACGACGCAGAGACCTCTACCTGACAACACACAACACTCACAAGCGACAAACATCCATACAGCCGGCGGAATTCGAACCCAAAATGCCAGCGAGGTAGCGGCATTAGACCGCGCGGCCACTGGGATCGGCACTGAAGAACCGCTAATGCATCTAAACGATCAGGCTCGTGTACGTTGCGGCAGACACAGCAGCTGCCAGTTGCAGATTGCACCTGCAAAGACATCTGAAACATTTTAAGGATCTTAATGAAACACCGTACTAAAATAAAAAATTAGTCCTATGCATGAGACACTGTCCGCTATAACTTGTGTGACCAAGCTGCGCCTGCTTTAACCTTTTAAAGCCTAGCGGTAACTTTACGTACCACCAGGTTTAACATTAAAAAATTCTACGTGGTGCCCACATTGCGTTTATGTGTTTTGTACGGATCTCAGAACAAACAGCAACTTTTGCCTTATAAAACATTAAGAGATTGGGTTTTATAACCGAAGTGGAGAGTGTTTACTGCGCGGTACGGACTGAGTCCTTACATAAAACTTATACGCTTCGTCTTTAAAGGGTTAAAACAACGTGCACAGTAGGTTACTCGTATTTGGATCTTGGCTGCGTACAAAGGATTTTACGTAAGGTAATTTATTCATGAAAAGAACCATATTATGGGATATGGTGCCGTGTAAACATACAAAGGTCATTCAAATGAAAACCGAAGCATTTGTATCAAATCCGTGAAAGGTACAGTGACATGCTTCGGAATCAGCTTAATTCGAAGAAAACGCCATGGCTTTTTGTCTGTTGGCGTGTGTCTGCAGCATGACAACGACCGAAGTCATACAGCCCGACATACCGTGAAACAGATCAAGAGTTTCGAACTGGAGGTGTTCCCCATCCGCCATATTTACCGGACTTGGCGCCCGGCGATTCTCACCTCTTTTGGCCCCCGAAAGACTTTATATGGACGTCACGTCACATCGGATGAGGAAGTAATGGAGGCAGTGCATGACCGGCTGGCGCAGCAACGGAGACTTCTTATTCAACGAATTTATGTCTTAGTGGAACGTTGGAAGAGGTGTAGAACGTGGTGGGGACGACATTGAAGATTAATGTCATTGTACTGTATTTTCGCAATAGATCACTTTATATAATTCTTCCAATTGTCATTAGCTTGACTCTTTTATTAAGTTACCCAGTTTTGTGTTAGTGGATCTAGGAACGGTACGTCGAATCTTAATATTTGTAATAAAGAGTGGTGGAATTACATGCTAAAAGGGACGGAAAGACGGAAGGAATCGACTTGTGCATAAATCACACAGAGGCTAACGGGAACTGAAACCAAGCTTGCTTAATGAGATACATTAAAATGAAGCTCGTTAGTGGGATGCAAGATCTCTTACTCTGCCTACTTGGTAACAGCTTCAAACTCCATTCGATGAATGCTGTGCAGCAGTGAAATGATGCTTGTTTAGTTTAAAAATTATACGAATCACATAGATGTATTTATTACGTGGACCAAATGGAGAATTTTCGGGCGCATTTGCAAATAAATTGCAAAAAGCGACTATTATCCTTGTCATACCCACGTATGACCGTCCGTCTGTATGCCTGCATGTAACAGCGCGACTCCTACCTGACGGATTTTCGTGCAATTTCGTATGTGGCCTTTTTTACTGAGATTTATCATCACGTTCCGATATCGATTAAATTTGCACTAAAATAACAGACATTTCGCATGAAGATCTACCTACGTTTACAATATCTCGCCGTGATTGGCCATTATAATTGACATGTTCTCTGTGAGGTACGTACTGAGCCCGAAAAATTGTTGCGATCTAAGCATAAACAATCGTGTTTGTTGGATTGTAAATCTTGACGTTTGCGAAGTATCTATTATTACATATTATAAATTTGTTGCGAAGATATGGAGCAGTGTGTGTGTTGTGTGGAACGTCGCAACTCATTTTTTTTTTCGTGAAAATACTGTAGTAATGATTTTAAAGCCAAGCGGTAACTTTACATACTACCAGGTTTAACATTAAAAAATTCTACGTGGTGCCCACATTGCGTTTATGTGTTTTGTACGGATCTCAGAACAAACAGCAACTTTTGCCTTATAAAACATTAAGAGACTGGTTTTTATAAACGAAGTGGAGTGTTTACAGCGCGGTACTAACTGACTCCTTATATAAAACAGATACGCTTCGTCTTTAAAGGGTTAAAATATAGCGGCAGAAACAGAGCCAACGCTCCAGAAGTGTTACGTTCTGCAGAGATTATGCAAAGGGTTAGTATTAAACCTGGCGATACACACAGTAACCACTAAGCTTTAAAGGGTCAGCCGTCTTCTGGTTTTTAATAGAAGTGATGTTATTACAACTTTGTGTCCTGTAACGTTGAAAGTTGTGGCGAATCATTATTTGGCAACAGGGATTTGCAAGTAGGTGGTTGTGGTTTACTTTTTAATTACCATTCCAGAATTCGTTTTGAGTGACTGAGGCAAGCCATTAAATCCCTGTTAGGATAGCTTTCCATGGCCCAAGAATCGAATTGAACCCTCTGATTAGGGAGCAGAAGAGCTAACTGATCAACAGCAACCTCTGTTATTTACCATTTACTACATGCAAGGGTGTTCTTAGAAGGGTGTAGGGCCTAAAGACACGTGTGTTACATTTCTCACACTGAACCACATCTAATGCATTTAATCTTGTCTTGTTTCATTACTAAATTTAGTAGTAATCTGACTGTATTAATTTTCGCTTATTATTTGAAGCAACGTCCTCATATCTCCTTAATTAGTTACTACTTTAGCAGTTTTCTACTTTGCATTTCTATTCAATTTCTCTTTCAGTTAGCATTATGCCAGTAAGTAGACTGCGAAACTCAACCTAGTGAAACTGGTTGCCTCTTCTTGCGTAAACATAACCTCAAATGTCAGCGTCACTTAGACTGCCGAACACACAAAGAATATCCAATAGGTAGCCTACTGCTAGAACTTACATTCGTCATATATCAACATTAATTATATAAATTTGCAAGGTTTTACTGTGGCTGTTCATATAGTTATAGGTCCAGTAGAGTTTGGATGTATTCAACGGAAACGTGTCTTTATCGGGAAACAGGCCTGTACGTGTTCTCGAGCACCTAGAGTGAAAAATAAAGTTACTAAATATAAAATTATTTCTTATAGATGAAAATATTTAACGCGGAATCTTGAAGGAGAAAGTAAGACTCAATGGAAAATATCAAGGTTAGGGCCTTCTTAGATTTGACGCCATCTAGTGTGTTGGGTGGGTACCAACATTTTAGAGGAACCCGCTGTCTGTATTTTCAGTGCGGACAATGATTCTTCAGTCCTCAAAATTAATGCAGCAGGTTTCTGCGCAAATACAAAATTACACGGTGTTACTCAGCGGAAGACTGCAGCCTTAATCCTTACCGCTGTGAGAACGTCAAATTTTACATAATGGAAAAGAGTCCGTTTAAAACTTTATCCATTTCACATGAAATTGCTTCAAAACTGCTCTTCCTGGGATCTGTCTCGAGAAGGAATGTTCCTGGCGTAAGTAAGAAATGTTTAAACCCGAAAGACGACATAATATGTTCAGTAGGATACTGTGACAGACTACTGGAAATTTTAAACTAGACGGGAATATATATGTAAATAAGCAGCATTGTGGTGCGTTAGTGTAATGTTCATACCTCCTCGGCTGTACTAACAGCCTCTTTTATGGCATGAATAATTTTATTAAGCTGTGTGTATAACCTGTATGTAGATTTTCTAGGCAAAGTTAGTCATACAGCAGGAAATTCTCGGAAAGAGGAGACTTCGCAGCTGTGTTATAAGTTGCTTCTCTGTACACCTACACGTAGTAGAATTCGGTTTGCCTTTTTCGGCCGAACTGTTCTCTGAGAAGCGACCTGGACTTTGCGGGATAAATAAACTCCATGGAGGAAATTTCTCCTTGAGATGCTGACCGTCGCTCATCCAGTCCCGGCTGTTATGGAACTCAAAGATTCATTTCCTTGTTTACAAGATTTCACCATTCGTCCCCAAATTGAACCAAATGAATTGAGTCAACACTTCCACACCCTCTTTCTTTAAACCCTCCGAATCCACACATGTGCCTGTACTGTTACATAAACGTGTGTTGACCCAGCCGAAGATTTCTTGTCCTCCTCCCATCTAGGCCTTGGTCTTCCAAATGGTCTCTTCTTTTTTAGGGATTCTGACTAAAATACGTGGTGTTTGTGAAATAGGCGGCCATGTTTTAAGATACGTGTTGTGTGGACCAAAACGAAGAGAGGACATCATACAAATATGTGTCCTAGGACGTCTTTGTGCTTCATTATGACCGCCTTGGACCTTAACCTTTTAAAGCCTAGCGGTAACTTTACGTACCACCAGGTTTAACATTAAAAAATTCTACGTGGTGCCCACATTGCGTTTATGTGTTTTGTACGGATCTCAGAACAAACAGCAACTTTTGCCTTATAAAACATAAAGAGACTGGTTTTTATAACCGAAGTGGAGGGTGTTTACAGCGCGGTACTCACTGAGTCCTTATATAAAACAGATACGCTTCGTCTTTAAAGGGTTAATACACATGAAAACAATTCGCATTTCACGCATAAATACCAATAGTCCTAGGATGATGTACTGTTATTACGAGTTTCAAATTCATGCAGTGCACATGCAGACATTTCACAACAAGTGCTCGAAGTGTCCGCCTTGTATTCTTGAACATGATGCCGCCCTTCTTATCAGAGATCCTCGCACGTTAAAAAAGAACCGTCCCAGGACACTTGTCTGTATTAAGTTTTTTTCTTTGTTTTTACCATATCTAAAATATGGCTGCCTTCTTCAGAAACACCCTGTATTTTGTGCAAACGCCGCGGAATATTGTGGCTATGAAGAATATTTTGATAAAGCAGTAATGGAATATCTGTCGTAAATGAAATGATAGATGCCGGGTTATGAAAACAGGAAATTAGCCTTGAGATTCTTGTTTCAGCTTTCGAAACTTCGCCAGTGCGTGTAAGACAGTTACGAACTTTGGAGTCTGCTCTGATCGAACCACCGCGTGGTCGTCACGTGTTAGCCGCTTCAGACGCAGAATGCATCGAAAATGTTGACTCATATATTTGCAAGGAATCTAGCCGCAGTCACTTAAACTTTGTTCTTACTATTGTGCACTGTATCTGATCTCAGTGTCCAAAGTTCACACAGAGCGCTTGCCACTTGCATTTTGTGATATGCTTACTCGACATTTAACATTTTACAAATCCACGTTTGTCCCACGCACAATGTCTTTATGTATTTCGTGCCAAAATCAGTACTATACTGACTGCTTTCTTCGACTCCGAAGATGGAGGCGGTATAGTCCCTCGAAACGTTGCTATCAACCAACAAGACTACACGATGTCACAAGTCAGAGGACCTTAATCTGGACTGCCACCGCCGCGAAAACGTGGAAACGTAGTTATACACTTTTTCCCCATAAGGAACCATCCTCTTATAAGAGAAAAACACTTGGCACCAGGGCTGTGGAGTCGGTACACAAAAGCTCCGACTCCGAATCCTTCATAAAAGCTCAATATGCATTAATAACGGTAAACCCATAAGACATTTCGTCGCCACCACGTGAATCATCAGGCTACTTTTTTGACTTATAACCTATACTTAAGTATAAATCTAATGGTTACTGTAGCTATCAGGGCTCTGGAGTTGGAGTATCTAGTTAAGATTTTAGACTGAGGTCGGAGTCGGTACATTTTTACCCCGACTCCGACTCTGACTCCACCTAAAAAATTCTTTCGACTCCGACTGCACCTAAAATTCCTCCAGACTCCGACTCCACCTAAAAATTCCTTCCGACTCCGACTCGACTCCACCTAAAATTCCTCCCGACTCCGACTCCACAGCCCTGCTTGACACAGCCCAACGTACGTATGTCTCGTAGAATGTAGGTTAACTTATGCCTCGTCCTTTCACCCATCACTGGGAAGGCGTTACGAGCCGCAAATGCTAAAACGAAATTCTTAATTGAGATAACAGACACATTTTGAGAAGGAAGAAGTGGAGGGGATAGGTAGCACGGGGCTGGCAGGGGGCGGAGGGTGGGTTTTGGGAAGGTAAGAAGGAGATGTGAGGATATTATTAATACTGATCGCAGGGAAGTAGTTTGTGAAGTCGGGAGGTGCACGAAACTCACTCAAAACTGTGTCCAATAGCGGGAGTGACTAATGCCTCTGAGGCACCTCCGGATTTTCTTACCAGAGATTTGGTTACACGTTATTAGTGTGGCATTCAGAACCACTTATGGTTGTATAGTTTTGAGCACGTAAACCAGACACTCGCTATGGCTGCATTTATATTGCCGTGATAATTTCGAATATGCGCTACAAAACTGAACCAGCTAAACCCTATAAAGACCGGTGGTTGCGTTATGCAGTGCTAGACGGGCAATATACGTACGTACAATGTAACATTCAGGCGCTTTCGCGTAGCAATTCTTGCCCTGGAAAAGCATAAGTATTAAATGTTATGAGTGTGTGCCTCTGTTGTTGCCTTGGTTATCCGGTGTGCAAATCGCATCTTTTGTGAGTCTGCTTCTGTTGTCATCTGTGACCTGTCTGGTTCTGCCATATATTTCCACATTATCTGACGACAACGGCACGGTTTTTGGAGGGAAAAAATTATTGAACATAAAATTGTGTTTTGATTTTTTCTACGACTTTCGTCTGAAACACTTCTCATTCTAACAAGAATTCAGCGGGATGTTATCATAAATTTCCATGGGTCTTCATGTAAAGTACTTGTTATTCTTGTCAGATTTTAAGGACACTTGAATTTTCTCGTCAGATTTTTTTTTATAAATCCTCAAATATCAGATTTCATGGAAATCCATCTAGTTGGAGCCTACTTGTTCCATGCGAACAGACAGACAGACAGACGGACGAGCAGACAGACATGACGAAGCTAGTGGTCACTTTTCGAATTTTTGCAAATGCACCTAAAAATTGTACGTTCTGCCTTCTTGTGTTTTGTATAGTTCTCAAAACATCGATGATTTCCTTACATGGCATGAAGTGACTGGTTTTTACAACCAAGACGGAATGTGTTTACTTCGCGGTACGATCTTGTTATTTGAATGAGATTAAGGTTATTAAAATGTTAATAAAGTCTTCCGTGAACGCCGCTGCTGCACCTTTAGATAGTACTATATACATGCAAGGATATTACATTCTGTATTATGACCAAGTAAATGCACCTTTTCACTGTTTCAACTGATTTTCACTTCACTCTGACACGTTTCATCTCTTCACCACGTTATCTTCAAGGAGTGCATGTTATGAAGCGTCGAAACATGGAGTGAAATGAAAATCATTTGAAACAGTGAAGTATTTCATTTAGTTGGCCATAATATAGCATTTAGTATCACGACAATGCACGGAATTGGCAGTGTTAAAGTGCAAGGGTGTGTCTTTCTTTAGCTATTCGAGAGGAATTCTTTGTCATAATTTCTTTCGCCGGCGGACGTGAGACAAGTCAGGTAGCTGTTCGAAAAATACCCAAGGCCAGCTGTGAATGTCGTTAAAATACTAATGGTGATGTGTATTCCGAGCCGGTTCCACGAGACTTTAATATCTACATTTTGTGAAGACGCACTTACTTCTGTGGACATGCGTTGCTTAGAACAGATGATCGCTGCCAGACAAGCGGACTGAAATAAAAAATCACAAAGAATCTGGTAGACTCTTATGAGCCACCTTTCCCTCGTATGCTTCAATCTATATGTAAAGCCCAGGTAGAATTATAATTTTAAACTTACTTAATTCAGTGATTTTTTTCTGTACATAATTTCCTCTAGTATAAATTCCAGCTTTGATATATTTGGCAGATACAATCTTAAGCTTCGCATCATCTCCGTGGTTATAATTTCTGGAACAAAAATTATTTTTATAAAATGTAGTTAGGTGGTACCATGGCTGAAGCCGGTTGCTGGGGCTTTAACCGCGGAGGCGCGAATACGATTCTAGGCGAATCCAGGTGGCATTTTTAATGTAAAAATTGGAACGGGGACAGAGTTTTATCCGCGTGCTTTGGTTTTGCCTCGTCACTATCATTTCTCAAGTGCCACATTCTCAGGTTTCACCCATGTACTACTCACGTTATATAACTGTAGCAGTTGGAAACCTCGTTAAACAGATCGTCTCCATC
Organism: Coptotermes formosanus; assembly: GCA_013340265.1. Taxonomy (NCBI): domain Eukaryota; kingdom Metazoa; phylum Arthropoda; class Insecta; order Blattodea; family Rhinotermitidae; genus Coptotermes; species Coptotermes formosanus. The sequence continues at coordinate 1,000,463 of BLKM01000905.1, read as the reverse complement.
TTCAGATGATTCATTAGTGCTCGCCATTAGACTCGGAATTAAATGTGTATTTCGACCAGCCACTTACAGGTGAATCTACTTCCATCAGCTTCCTCACATTATCTGTCGTTTGGATCAGTCTTAATGGGATTTTGGTGGCGAGTAAAATATTAAAATGGATCTTCAAGAATTGGGATGTGGAGGCACGGACCGGATTGATTTGGCTCAGGATAGGGGCAGGTGGCCGGCGCTTGTGAATGCAGTAACGATCCACCGGGTTCCACAAAATGCGCGGAATTTCTTGACTAGCTGAGGACCTGTTAGCTTGTCAGGAAGGACTCTGCTCTGCAGAGTTAGTTCAGGTTAAATATTGTGCTCCAGTCTGCTTCTTCCAAGTGGCTTCTATTCCTGAAAGTTTTATGACTTCGATTTTGTATTTATTGTCTTGTCTTATGCCGCGCCTGTTTCATCCTCGCTGGCATGACAGCCCTATTACAAAAGTAATTAAAAAAACTCATGGTAACAGTCTTCCAAAATTAACGGAATTATTTTTTTAAACCCATCTCCTGCCACATTCCGGACATGTTACACTTGTGGAAGACGTCTGACACCATCTGCAGCGTCTCTTATTGGTATGTCAGTCATTGTGCTCTCTCTGCACCTTTCGTCCTGAATAGGGTGTCATGTAATATTTTCTTCACTTTCCGAAAGAGGTTGTAATCACACGGTCTGATATGCCTTGAGTATTTTGGATGTTTCAGAATTTCCCAATTCCATGTTCTGAACAAACCATGTGACAGTGAACATTGCCATGTAACACAGCAGGTCCTGATGGCAGATGTGGGACGTAAAAGATGTTCCAAGAAGTTTCTGTGGTAAACAACATTTACCCTAGTGCCGGGAGAGGCAACTGTGCAAGGAGAACAGCGTTGCAATCATAAGCACAATGATCGCGAGTTTCAGCTGATCCTGTGTCTGTCGACGTTTTCGTGGGCTTGATGATCTTTGGTGACGCCATTCACTTGACGGTCTCTTCAGTTCAGGTTCATATGGACGGGATCCTGTCTCACTATTGAAAGCATCCGGCAAACAAAGGCTTAACCTTCTCGTTCAAAATGACTCAAATGCAGTCTGACCCTTTCCATACATTGCCTCATGTGTTCCTCTGTCAGATTGTGTGGTACGTATTGTGCACAGATTTTCCACATTTGTGCATGTTTGCCGCTTTACTTCCCACCTCAAAATCTCATGTACCAATCAGACAACTATATGATATGGCTGGGCTTGTTCACCACAAATTTCCTGTAAGCCTTTGTGACATGTTTGAGCATTTGATCGATGTGTAACATGGATTTTGATGAATCAGAGTTGTTTGAACATCCGGAATATGTGTTAGAGCGCCCCCCAAAAGACACGTGATGACTGACGTCACAAAAGGACACTTAAAACAGACCGCAAATTCACGCAAACAGGCTGACACATGCAACAAGAGTCACTCTTTTCAAGTAGCACATGCATAACCACAAGACCGATAGGAGCTCAGCACAGCACCAGTGTTGTCATTAACACTGGGATGAGCCTCCTGCAAATTTATCCAACCTGACTTACTTAATATAAAACGAGCTTGCCTGAAATTTTGTAAACTGTATTCCCTCCACGCCAGATTATGTGTCTCGGTTACCAGAGCCTTGTTCACGAGTACGGGATGCACCACCACACGATGAGAGGCTGACTGAAATCGGCGGCGCTTTTTGCGACACCTGTCTCAGCAAAAGAAACGTCTTTTATTGTCGTTGATTCATGAGTTAGAACACCTTGAACTCAGCGCAAGGTTAACAAATAGCAGTATATGAAAGAATAAAGGTCTTATGTCACGGCCAACACGAAGTATGAGACAATTAGCACCGTTCGATTAAAATATTCTATGTTATTGTCGTTCCATTTTGCTTTTTCTGGGGAGGGGGGGGGGGAAGCGTATTTTTATGACATACATTTTCAAATGTGGTGTTAGTTTTTGTGAAAGAAAATCACAGATCTGTAGTCACTGAATCAAGCTATGGTTATCTTTTATTGTGTGCTCTCTTCTTTATGTCAGTAATTACGTTCTGTAAACAAGTAATGTACGTGAGGGGAATATGGCAACCCTAAGGAAAACTGATTTTTTTCACCTTGAATTCGCAGGAAAGGTCAGGAGCTAATCTGGCTGCCCCTTAGAGGGATAATTTGTGTGTAAAACAAAAAATGCCATTGACTGAATCCCATTGGATGTGAAGATGTAAGAGTTTTCCTAAAAGTCTGCAATTGGCCGTATTATCAGCACCCCTGAGGGTAATAAGGCCAAGGAGTGCTGATAAAGTTTTCAGTCCACAGTGTTGTAAGTCATGTGTGCAACTGACCTTTTGTTGAGGGGATTTATTGCAGTGTAACAAAACAAAGTTCAAATTCTGGTATGGCTGTGTTATTTAAAGAAATAGAGATTTAAAATTAAACCAAACGCATAAAATGCAGATCGAAGCAAAAGAAACCAGAAAACAAAGCAAAATTAGTTTTCACAAAAAGGACAAACGAAGTCTTCATCATCTGTAGCCGTCAATCCAACGCAGATTTCGTGGCCATACGTTTTGCATAATACACAACCCCGCATGTCTTGCACTTCATCCTGTTGACAGATAAAAGAGAACCAGTTTTCTTCAGACTTCTTTGGAGGGCAGTCCGTTCCTTTCTTTCGCTCAGAAGAACGAGTGGCACTTTTCTTATCATCCCGTGTTAATGGCTCTTTTACACTAACAAGATTTGTTTTCAGTACTATCGCTCAGTTATTTAGTGACACTTTTTTCTTGCTCTCGTCAGCGATTTCCGTGGAATTGACAGGATGCTTTGGAATGAGTTTGGTGTTAAGACCTGTGGATGCTGTGGAGTTTCTTGCGAAGGTGCAATGATAGCATTTTTCTCCGGATCAGCGCCATCTTCTTCACCGGAAGGGAGCTTATCAGGATTCGTTTTGGTTGGCACAGCTGTGCCAGATGTACCAGCCAAACGAAAACCTTCCGAGTCTTATTCTTCTTCTGTGACACAGGAGCAGGAGCTGGCGTCTCTGTCAATGTCACAACGTTGGAGACTTGAGCGTCTTCATTGTGTGTTACAAGACTGGGAGCAAATGCTTCGTCAGGAATAATCGAGGGGTTCAAGGGATAGATGCCAGTGGCACAGAGTCCTGCTTTAACCTTTTAAAGCCTAGCGGTAACTTTACGTACCACCAGGTTTAACATTAAAAAATTCTACGTGGTGCCCACATTGCGTTTATGTGTTTTGTACGGATCTCAGAACAAACAGCAACTTTTGCCTTAAAGAACATTAAGAGACTGGTTTTTGTAACCGAAGTGGAGAGTGTTTACAGCGCGGTACGCACTGAGTCCTTATATAAAACAGATACGCTTGGTCTTTAAAGGGTTAATTTGGGCAGGTGTGGCTGCTTTATCCCATGCGTCAGTGAAAATCTTGCCAAATCTCTGCTTGGTGAAGGTGCGATCTGTGCTGTGGTTATAAAACAGCAGAGCCTGTTCATCCCGGTAATACTCAAATGCGCTAAGGGCAATATTGCCAAGGTATGGCTGTATAACCCTCACACGCCATGTTTGTTTTTGAACGAATATTAAATTGAACAAACAATCATTTACAACAGTTTCTCTTACAGCAATATAAACTAAAATAAATGCACGTTTCAGTGGTGCGCATGCAAATTAAAAGATGCGTATTTGACATCACTATAATAAACGAAACATGCCACGTTGGATATTACATCAGCCGCTTCCACGGACGACAAATTTCGTTTTGGCGACGATGTGGATTGCTTGGACACCTTCAGATGGAATTTGTAATCACAGCCGCACACTGTGCATCCTTCCTGAGGTGCAACATGTGTCATTTGTCGTCACACTTATCACACCAGTCCGCAATGGCCTTTTGGTCATATTACCCTCACTGGCTATATTCCCCTCAAATACTATAGATGTACTAATTTTGATAACTTCTATGATAAATTTTAATAAATATTGATAACATGATTATGTAAGGGGTAAAACCCTATGTTCTCTAGTATAGAGACTTCCTCTTTTGAGTAATAAACAATTGGCAAGCAGGGGAATGTGTGTGTTATTTTGTCTGTCTATATAATTTTCCATAAACTTACTGTGGTGCTTATCAGGACATATCACTCTCATCCACTACGTACACAACTTTATCCAACATTCTTCTATCAAGGTTAACCCAAATATAAAGAGAAATTATCTGACATAATCAGTGCTGATTTCGGCTAAGGGATAAACGGCTGATAAGCTCTGTATTCGCCAGATACCGAAAACAAAGGGTGCAGTCACAGATATAGGCGCTATTTTTTCTCTTCAGTAAAGCCGGTTATGAATTAAGAGCCAACACTCTTATTGAAATCTGTATGCCTGAGATTATTACGCCATGGGTATATATATTTAATTCATTCCTATGCAGAATGTTATGAAACAAAGGACTGTTTAATCGCCACTGCTTTTCAGCTTTATTTTAGAAAAGTGTTTCTCAACCTCTCTGGCAAAACTGACACCTTAAAAGTCTTATTAATTCAAAATTATCTTATTACTTAATTAATGCAAAGTTGTCTAATCTCGCCGACCTCATAGGCACAACATGCGGTAACATTTAAAGTTGGAGTATTTAGGAATAAGAAAGGTATTAAAATGTTAGAATCGTTATTAATCTAGGTAAAGTTTATGACAAGAAGAATAGTTTTCATAAGCAGTGGGCTGAATGAGTATAAAATTAAGATATGAAGAAACGTAAGGGAGTGGAGGGGATTACGCCCCATTGAGTAGAAGCCTCTGAGAAACAATGCTTTTTGCTCACGATACTCTACTATTGATGTAACAAAGCAAATCTTGTTGTAACTCGAAGGATCCGCGGAGACCCGGGTTCAGTCCCGGCTCAGTTCGTGTGGAATTTATGGTTGACAAATTGGCACTGGGACCGGTTTTTCTCCGAGTACTTCGGTGTTCCCCTGTCAGTTTCATTCCTCCGGTGGTCCATTACTTGGAAAAACGAAAAAATTAATCATCATCTTCTTAACCATCTTCATCACAGGGTTGCACAGTAAGCCTCAAGGTTGCGGTGCGTCCGTAACATCTGCTGCGGGGCCCTTCACCCCCCCCCCCCCCCCCCAAAAAAAAGGAATCTAAAATGTTTATGTCCTCTGTGCTGGCGTCCTTCATCTTGCTCCTAGGAAACAAAACCTGCGGAGCATGTAATGATGTGGTCAGAGCTCACGAAACTAAACTTTTTGTCGGAATTGTTAAAAAAAATTTTGTATTAGAGGCGTAAAATTTTCGATTTCAGAACATGGAACACAAAATTTTCGTGAGAGAGGGGACAGAGTAACAGAATGCGAAAATTTAAAGATGCTGACACAAACCTGGACACGATGCTGAAAACTTTAACCCACTTTATATTCCACTTTGATTCATTAAGGCACCGTCCTTCACTGCTACCGCCGTGTAAAATTCCAACACTATTTACTGTTCTTTTCAGTGGTGTGATTACTCTTTTACGTGACTTATGCAGTGTTAAAATATGATCTACGCGTTATTTTAAGAAACGCCCGGGCTGAACACGACTACTTTGTCAGGTGTCGCATGTGACATGTAACGCAGACGAGACTCATGTGACCGGAATCAAACAAGACAACGGGTGAAGGTCTGACGTCGCTCACCGACCCTTTGCGATGTTGCGACATGCTTCCTCTCATTCATGTCATACATTGCAGCGCTAAGATGTTGATCTAACGCTCATCATGAATTAATTTTGCCTATTGTTTTTTACGGGTGTGAAGCTTGGTCTTTCACAATGAGGTAGGAACATACGCTGAGGGTGTCCGAGAATTGGGTGCTGAGGAAGATATTTGGGCCTGAGAGGGACGAGGTAACAGGAAGTGCAGATGACAGTATAAGGAGGAGTTCTATGGTATATACCACTCACCTAATAATATTCGGGTCATAAAATAAAGAAGAATGAGATGGGCGGGGCATGGAGCACGTGTGGGGGAGAGGAGAGGTGCATACAGGGTTTTGGTGGGGGGAAATCTGGGGGAAAATGTCTAATTGAAAGAACCATGTGCAGATAACAGGATAATATTAAAATTTATATTCATGAAATAGGATGGGGTGGGGCTCACTGAAAAATGGGACAGGTGGTGGGGTCTTGTGAATGGGGTAATGAACATCGGGGTGTCATAAAATACTGTGAATTTTTTGACCAGCTAAGGACTTGTTAGTTTCTTAAGCAGGACTCTGCTGCGTGGTGTTATTTATTTTATTGCTGTTGTCACCATTATTTATTGCCGAGAACTCTTTTCAGTTACATTTTCCCTCTCTAACGACACGTTTTACTATAGCCAATTCAACGGCAACTGTCTTAACACTGGTACTTAGAAATCCCGCGTGCGGTTTTCCAATAGCAGGTAAGGTAAGGTAAGGTAAGGTAAGGTAAGGTAAGGTGTTATTTGACCCATATGAACCAAAATAACGATGTGAATTTTTGTAAAATTATTCGAAACATCTTGAGTATATTCGAATATGAAGCATGCCGACGGACACAGCATCACATTCTTATGCTTCTATTTTATGAGTTTTATGCAAAACAAATTCTTGTTTATTTGGAATTGGAGCAAAAGGAAAGCGAGGAAGAATGAGGGAGGGAAAGAGCGAGAGGTGCAGCCGTGTAAGAAGTTTCTCATCACTGCTGTTGGATAGATAAATATATAGGGCTTAGGCTTTGGTGAAAGTATCCTACAGATAACGTACATTAAGTCTGGTTTTCTATACTACATTTACACGTCACCTGTGGGCAGATATGCTCCTCGTGAATTTAAAAGACAAAAACCTAAACCTGCCTCATTAGGCATCATACGTTTTCCATCTACAGGCCAAAGGCAAACAGGTTTCTCTGTGGGTCATAGCTGATAGAATCCATATGCTTTTGCTGAACCGGCACCTTGACAAGTCACACAGTGAAAAGAGGTGCACACCCGGAGGGACTGGAGCTGAAATGAAAGTCCGGTGGTATCATCGCTAGTTTCGCTTAATTTCTCTTGGTCAGAGGAGTTGTTGACATTGAAAGTAAAAGCCGTCTGTTCCCGGTACATGTTTTTTACATAACTCGTTCGAACATGGGTGTATTAATTTCGCGTTTCTTAACCTTTTAAAGCCTAGCGGTAACTTTACATACCCCCAGGTTTAACATTAAAAAATTCTACGTGGTGCCCATATCGCGTTTATGTGTTTTGTACGGATCTCAGAACAAACAGCAACTTTTGCCTTATAAAACGTTAAGAGACTGGTTTTTATAACCGAAGTGGAGAGTGTTTACAGCGCGGTACGCACTGAGTCCTTATATAAAACAGATACACTTCGTCTTTAAAGGGTTAAGGATGAAGTCGTGACTTCGTATGTCAGTATGTTTCTTATTTTATTGTTCCTTAGGCCCGTACCGGCTTGTGTCATACCTGTAAACGTCCTCGTATATACGATTTAAAATTGCGGTACCGTAAACATGTACAGTCGAACTCTGTTATAACGTCATGAAACGATCTGAATATTTTGTGTCGTTATAAACGAGTGTTGTTATAACTGAGAAGCGTAATGTTATGGTTAACAGTGACGAATTAATATGAAACACAGAATAACTGACTCTATAAGCAAAGTGTCGTATAAACCGATGTCGTTTTAACTGGGTTAGACTGTACTGATATTTTAATATACCATGATCAGCAATCTTAGTATGACTTTTATGTGCTAAATGTTTGGATACTGTGCTAATGGGACTCCAAATACAAATACGTCCGTACGTCAGTACGATGAGTGGACTGTGGGCAGGACTGCTCTGTTCCTTACCTGGAAGGAACACACATTTTACGAGTTCTTTATGAAGTAAAAAAGCCTTATGTGAAGACAACATCCGTCTGCATATCTGTCTGTCTTTCCGTGACGTACTATGAGTGACTAAACCATTTATTGGATATTAATGAAATTTGGTATGGAGGTTCTTTACATAAAGTTGTCGAAAATGGGTGCGTATCGTTAAAATCGGCTCAGTGCATGTCATACTTTACTTAGAGGCATAAATGAGTTTTTACGCTTACCTTTCATATTACCTGACCAACTGGGGTAAAACTTGGTGCAGGATTTCCCCGTAATGCTGCTGAGGAATTAAGAGTTACGTGAAAATCAATACAATGACGTGCATACTTTACTTAAGGGCGTAAATTACATTTTGCCCTATTTTCTACATTTTTCTTTCAATATGGACACATTTCGGTACAGGATATCAGCACAAAACTCTAATCAGTCAGTGAATTTGCAAAACCTGGCGCAGTTAAATCCATACTGCGCTTACTGCAATCAATGAATATATAGCCATGCGTTTTACATTTCTTGTCCGATTTTTGTGAGATTCGGTACAAAAAGTACGGCACATAATGCTGTTGACCGTTTTTTAGTTTCGTGAAAATCGGCGCAGGGAATGCCATATTTTCTTTATGGGTGTAAATTAAATTACATTCACGCGTGTACCTTAAACCGATATGATAAATTGAAAGTAAAAACAAGACTTGATGCGGTCTTGGAATATGTCACGGAGTACGTCATTTGCAACCTTGTTCTTTTGGCTACAGCTTTCAGACCGGCTCTGAGACCCATGCAGTTTCCTACCCAGTGATCACAGGGAAATAAATCATCCTGGACATGCGAAGAAATATACTTCCTGTCCGTGTAAGCCTTCGTGGTGTAGTGCTTAATAAAGTTTGTCAAAACATTATGCCGTATATACCAATAAGTTCAGATATTTGTGACGATTAGGTGCATAAAAATAGAAGTGTAATTTACAAAATTTGGTGCCAAAATTTCATATTTTTCTTAAAGAAAATTTGTGACTTTTCATTGTGATCATGCTCGTAAAGGGTTCCACGTTCTCGCTTCAGAATGTATTCTAAAATATAAAACAAGACAGCACTTTACGTATAAACGTAGCACTGAGGCGCATTCGCGTAACCACTGTTGCCGTGGAAAAGCAATAAGTATTACATATTCTGTGTGTGTGTCTGTAGACTTAGTTATCCAGCATGCAATGCGCATGCGCCTTATTATATTGTCATCTATTTCCTGTCTGGCTGTACCATATTTTTCGACGTTATCTCATAAACAGCACGAATTTCGGAAAAAAAGTTATTGAACGTAAAATGTGTGCTTTGATTTTCTCTACGACTTTTGTCGGAAACATTTCTCATTCTAAGAAGAATTCAGCGAGATATTGCCATAAGTGTACGTAGGTCTTCACATGTAGTACCCATTATTCTTGTCAGAGTTTAATGAAAATTGAATTTTCTCGACAGATTTTCGAAAAATATTCAAATAACAAATTTCATGAACATCCTTCCAGTGGGAACCGATTTGTTTCATGCGGATGGATGGACAAATAGACATGATGAAGCAAACCATTGCTTTTCGCAATTGTGCGAAAACGCCTAAAAAGGATTTCTTACGTACGAATGTGCTTTCGACAATAATAGGTATTTATACAATTGTTTGTCAACATTTGCTGCTACATTTTGTCCTGAAGCATTAATGTAAACGACGCATGTACATTATTTGTTTTAGACTTATGCTCTGGGAAAGCCTTAGGTCATACTTAAGTGGATAGAATCAGTGGAGGTTCTTAATAACGACGACATTCTCTGTGCATCAGGTAAACATATGACCATAACGTAGAAATTCTTAATGCCCAAAAGCAATGTTTTCAAAGCACACAGCCTTTTTTCTTTTACCCAACTATAATAAACTATATTTAAGCAGTTATGATAATTGTGTACGTTTGGTTGGTATGTCCATCTCCACCTTTGCCGGTAAATGTTTTTTTTTTCTGAGGTTCGGAGCACTACGTATTCTGCCAAGCTGTTTATCGATAAATTTTCAATGGCGTGTTTCGTATATTCAGTGAAGTTCTGATTTTATACTGTCCCTTCAGGCCTAACCACGTAACAATCAATCAGTGGGAAGTTTATGTGTGGTAGTCATAAACGTAACTTGGCTGCTAGCATTGTGGAGGCACAACGGACCGTGGGTATTAGGGACTTTATTGTACAAATTAGTCAAATTTGAAAGAGGGGAAAACTGGTCCCATAAAACGCAAGTTTTTCATTTTCTTTTTTCTGTATATTTTTTATTTGCCAGTATTAAGTTCAGTAACCAAAAAGATTCCTAGGTTGAAAAAATACTTGGGGGGGGGGGGATAATTGTCCCCACTTCCCCCCCCCCCCCAAGTTACGCCTATGGTGGTAATCGTCATTGATAGAGATAAAAACTGTAATATCTCCCCTCTGATGTTTCAACGGGCCTTGTACTAGTTATGTACCTTTGTTTAAAATAACATAGTGGATTCCACGTAAAAGCATTTCGGTACCACTGGAATATAGATATAACATCCGCTGGTTGTGTTTGTTAGTAGTGCAGATTAAAGGAGGTTGAATGACCTCTCCGCAAGCAGACGGAGAAAGCGGCAATGCTGTCACGTGAAGAGTGAGAGGGAATTTATTCAGAATCTCACAGTACGGTTTTTTTTGTTTTTTTTGTTTTTGTTTTTGTTTGTTGTTGGTGTTGAAATTGGTAGTTATCTTGTTGAAATATTTTCTTGAGTCTTTGCACATTGCTTGGAACAAAAAAGGTGCGCGCAGCCAGCCCCGTGTGCATGCTAACAGAAAGTCTAACTGCTGTGGTAAAATGGAAGGGTAGACGGGTGCACGTGGAATGCACTCTTTTAGGATAGAATATCACAAACCAACTACATGCGCACTTTATTATGCACTAAAATGTTCGAATTACACTCCTACATGTTTCGAACCGCCATTCGGTTCATCTTCAGGGAGAGTCACAATTTCACGAATCACACTCACATCCAACAGTATGATCACAAGATTTCGTTACAGTTGTTTGTAATACACCAGTTTAGTTGATAAAATGTTTTATCACCTTAACTGGTGAAGATGAACCGAATGATGGTTCGAAACATGTAGGAGTGTAATTCGAACATTTTAGTGCATAATAAAGTGTGCATGTGGTTGGTTTGTGATATTCTATACTTAAGACAATGCGCGGTTCGAGTAATATAAGACTCTGTGAGGATGTTTCAAAACAGGATGCTGAGGGCTGTACGTGTATGCGAGTTGGAGGATGTGATATAAAACTGCAGAATGTTGCTTAACCTTTTAAAGCCTAGCGGTAACTTTACATAGCACCCGGTTTAACATTAACAAATTCTACGTGGTGCCCACATTGCGTTTATGTGTTTTGTACGGATCTCAGAACAAACAGCAACTTTTGCCTTATAAAACATTAAGAGACTGGTTTTTATAACCGAAGTGGAGAGTGTTTACAGCGCGGTACGCACTGAATCCTTATATAAAACAGATACGCTTCGTCTTTAAAGGGTTAATTGGGCGTTTCGTAATGTTAAAGAGATAAAATTGGGCTGTCAGTCACGGCACTTCTTTCAGACACTACTAATGTAGTGTCTTAAAGAAGTGCTACATACAGTACTCAGCTTTTGTCACAAAACCATCATCAGCAACAGTAGCAAAGGTATAAGGGAGGTAAGTTCTGGTATACAACAAATGTCAAAAGTGCAAGACAGTTAAGCTCTTGTATACCAGAGTATAAGAGAGGTAAACACCTGTATAAAAATATCAAAAGTGTAAAAGAAGTAGACTTTTGTGCAAGAGTATAAGAGATCCAAGCTCTTGTACACATAAAGTACCAGGTGTGTAAGAGACGTAAGCTCTTGCATACGAAAAGTACCAGGTGTGTAAGAGACGTAAACTCTTGCATACGAAAAGTATCAGGTGTGTAAGAGATGCAAGCTCTTGTATACGAAAAGTACCAGGTGTGTAAGAGACGTAAGCTCTTGTATAGGAAAAGTACCAGGTGTGTAAGAGATGTAAGCTCTTGTATACGAAAAGTACTAGGTGTGTAAGAGATGCAAGCTCTTGTATACGTAAAGTACCAGGTGTGTAAGAGACGTAAGCTCTTGCATACGAAAAGTATCAGGTGTGTAAGAGAGGCAAGCTCTTGTATAAGCTTAAATTTAATGTAAAATTCGTGGACCGGGGTAAAATTAAGCCGAAACAACTTTCTTAAGACTTTCATTTTTATAAATTTCGAATTGTGTCACACTGGACCTATTAGATTTTGAATTATGTTCACCCAGTGACAGTTTTAGACGTCGACATTCATATTGCATTGAAATGTCGAACGGCTTGGGAGATAAAACGTGGACGGAAAGACAGACACGGCATTCACATCATGGCTTATTTCGTACTCTTTATACAAACAAGATAAGCAAGTCAAATGCGTTTTTTTTTCGTATTTTTATGAGCTATTTTACCTGGCGGAGAAAGTCTTACAAATAAACATGATAGGATGAATTACGTGCCCCATTTCTTAAAAATGAGCTACAGACGTTGTGGACTGTAGATCAACGTGAGATTCATATGTATGATTAACTTTAAACCAGGTTGGATAAAGAATTTAGAATGTAGAAAAGGAAACGTGAAGATATTTCTGGGGGAAAAAAAAAGAATATGGTTTTTAAGCTGTGTCTAAAAACAAGGCGTAGACGCGTGCGAGGTTTCAGGCTTATGGCGCGGTGTAATTAAGGCCTTCGCACTTCCAGGATATTATGCAGCGTAGGTTGATAGATGCTTGCCGACGTTTCGGGGAACATATCGGTCCCATCTTTTAGCGCCCTTCTTCATGAACTGCTTGACATTGAAAATTGGAAGAGTATGTTATCCCAAAATGTCGGTAACCAACTACCAACCTAAGCCATATAACATCGAATAACAGCGAAGGTTTCATGACATAAAATGTCGCCCTTTAGGCGTTTTGCTAAAGGCGTGACTTACTGTTACCGAGGCAATCATGTCGGCTTGCCCTTCTGTGTCGATGCCACAGGAGGAAGGCCCGTTGATGATTGTAATAACAGAACTCGGAGCAGCTACTGTCTGTCTACATTCCATTCTTATGCGCCCCCTTGTGTAATATACTACTGTAGTAGAATCGACCCTACGGCTAGCTGTGAAGAAGCCCAGTCCGCTGTCTCCTGAAGCACATTGCACGTATGGATTTAAATACACATTACACAAAACGCCGATCCCAGTGGCCGCGCTGTCTAAGGTGTAGGTCTGCGGCCGAGTGCTTGCTGGGATCGTGGGTTCGAATCCCACCGGAGGCATGGATGTTTGTCTCTTGTACAGTGTTTTTGTTGTCAGGGAGAGGTCTCTGCGACGGGCCGATCCCTCGTCCAGAGGAGTCCTACCGACTGAGGTGTGTGTTTGAGTGTGATCAAGTGAAAATAAGAAAAAACCTCTACACCTACTGTGAACAAGTAGGTAGAAGAGGGAAGGACTACGAAACGATTACACAAAAGTAGGTTATGAAATTAAAGCAGTTTCAAGTTCAGATCGTACCGCGCAGAAAACACAGTTCTCTGTATTTGCGTCTCCTGACGTCTAATGGCGGTCTGTGGAACTCCAACTTTCTCATAGTTGTCCTGCCATCTGGCTGCAGCCCATGAAGCTCCAAACGTCGTATACCTTTGCATTACAGAATTTTTGTATAGATTTCTAATTTAAAATAATAAATATTTTGGTTTACGAGCAGCTTGTTGTGCAACCATCATCCTCCTGACTTTTTATATTGGATAAAAGGTTTTCATCGGCAAGTCTAACTTAATTTATAAAGATTTGACTTCATGTTTTCCAATAGCGCAACAGCCCTTAGTGGGCCAGGGCCTCCTCATTATTGAGGCTTCACGATCACACTCACTTAGACAGGACAATCACAAGAGACGGACGTCCAAGCCCCCCGGCGGAATTCGAACACGCAATCCCAGCATGCGAACGGCCACAGAACCACGCCTTAGTCCGCGCGGCCACTGGGATCGGCTACTTTATGTGGAGCGTAAATAAACTGTCAAATGTCAGTGCCTGTCGCACAAATCACGTTGCGGCTCCATTACAGACGCCAGTGGATAATGTTGAGGCATGTAATGGCTTTTTGTTATGACAGTGGTACGAAACGCATAAATGATCTGTATGGGCAGAATGCATAGATTTTGAATTTTGAGGCAGCCGGTCACGTAATAGACACGTTTCTTTAACCTTTTAAAGCCTATCGGTACCTTTACATACTACCAGGTTTAACATTAAAAAATTCTACGTGGTGCCCACATTGTGTTTATGTGTTTTGTACGGATCTCAGAACAAACAGCAACTTTTGCCTTATAAAACATTAAGAGATTGGTTTTTATAACCGAAGTGGAGAGTGTTTACAGCGCGGTACGCACTGAGTCCTTAGATACCCTTTTAACCCTTTAAAGACGGAACGTGTCTGCTTTATATAAGGACTCAGTGCGTACCGCGCTGTAAACACTCTCCACTTCGGTTATAAAAACCAGTCTCTTAATGTTTTATAAGGCAAAAGTTGCTGTTTGTTCTGAGATCCGTACAAAACACACAAAGGCAATGTGGCCACCATGAAGAATTTTTTAATGCTAAACCTTGTCGTATGTCAAGTTACTGCCAGGCTTTAAGAGGTTAAATAAGACAACCAACAAGGTATAATTTAATTAATCTAAATACATTAATTACCTGTCTTTTACAGTTTTTCGGCCGAAGCGTGTAAACAAACGTGTCTGTTTCTCCAGACCTGTTCAGTAGGTTCATGTACACTGTACACGAAATGGGTGACAGTTAACATATTAGATACAGACTTGTAGTTACTCACGTCTTTGCAAAATAATTCCTAACATCTACGTCTCGGTTTTCGAAGCGGATTTCTACTATGAATTATTTTTAAAAAGTTGTACTGCACATTTAAACTTCCTGGCTTAAGAACATAAACAGTGTTAGGTGAACGGTAGAAGTTATGAATCCACCGCCGCGTTCTGTCTTCTAGTCCCCATCTTTTGACGTAGAATACGTCTTTGTTCGCAGGTAGTATGGGGGGGTCGTTCCGGGAAACGGAGCGTAGCGAAAGTAGGATATATGTCAAACGCTTACTGCTACGTGTACAATAGTCGGGAGGCACATGGCAACAGTGTGAAGTGATAGACCATAGATGTACGCGTCATACTTGCTGCGGCTTATTCCGATCTTGTTCTTGAGACGGCGCCGGCATGCGTAAACGCGCGAGGCAAAAATGACGCTATTCCGCGCCATTGCGGCAGTCATTACTCAGCTTTCGGAGAGGCCTGACGCGTGTTTAACCACTCAAACGATTCGTAATAACGAGTTCTACAATACTAAAGTGCAAAAACAGTGAACTCATAACCGTAACACAGTGTAAAAGTTGAAAAAGTGACAACAGTTTCGACCCAACTTCGAAATGTCGCAACATTTGCAAAAAAAATATGTAAAACGATATAAGATTCGGGTGTTGGAAGAAAGAAGACAAAATGCCAGACAAAATGAGGGGCCACTGAGCGGGGCCGAGCGAGCACGGCGCTGGAGATTGCGTTGCAAAGCTGCTGCGCGCCGCTTCGACATCGGCGCTAGCGCTTCCACCGCGGAGCCGGTGGTGCCTATGGATGTGAACGACATGGATTCGATCGACGATGTCGTATCCTAATCACAGGAGTCGGGTTTCACCAAAATTACAGTGGTCACAGACGGTACGAGTTGAGAACGGAGTGCTGGAGCGGGCGTAAGCGCTGCATCGGAGGCCGCAGTGACCACAGGGCCACAGTACGAGCGGGCGGCCGACTCATATCGCAGACTACTATTGCCAATTTTAAAAGCAAATGAAATTCCTCGAAAGAAATGACATTCATTGCTAACCATTGTTTCATTACTACATACAAACGACACTGTCACAAAATGACACTGACGTATTCTACGTAATAGATGTGTCCCCGACACTGCCTTGCCCGCACTTTTTATCCCTCTTCATTTTATCTGTCTTTATCTGGGCTTTGTCTTCGAAAATCTTACGAACGAAACAACTGAAATAATTACAGTTTTACATATTTTAACTTCGTAACCTTTTTAAGGATTCAGAAAAGAAAAAAATCCTGAAATGAATGTTAGAATGCATTTCCTGCCTTTAATTTAACATTAATTGTGATGTATGTTAGATCGAATACGTCAAAGAGAAAAGGTGCGGCCTAGTTTTTGCAGGTAACATGGTAGTGGAAAGTGATTTATTGAGTTTGTGAATTACGCAGTTGAACTATTAACTATTGAACTGGACGAATACGTTGGAGCGAAATATAAGGTGACCTTAAATAAATGACGAAGAAAACGGGTACGAGGTTACGTTATAAAGTTTTAAATACTATTTGTTTTATGAGGTCGTGAGTGAAGTTTTCAGCGTTTATAAATACAGGTGGTAGATTGAGTAACCGGGTGTTAAAAAGATATAATTTTTGTAGAATGAGACATAAAGTCTGCGTAGTCCAAAAACATTTTGTTAGCGGAAGCAGCTGCCCCCGTTTGACTCAACCAGTACACATTTAACTTGATTATATGGTTTGACTTTATAAAGCAGTAACCTACCTTTACTCATTCTGAATAAAACTGAAACAAACTCTTCAAAGTCAGTAACAGTAAAGATGCCTCTCTCATGAATCCTTGCTTTTAATTTGTTATCGACAGTGTTCTGTAGATTGTCCAGGAAGTCAAATCTGACCTTGCTGGCGACAGCGTAACAATTTCGTTTGAAAGGTCGAATACAGCCTCAAGAAATGTGATTTAAGCATCATTCAGACTCTCTTGCGTAATGATGCAGGACGCGGGTAGTAACAGATCTCAGCTTGGGATCGGCATTGACATTGAAGCAACCAAAAAATATCGATTGAACAGAGTGATGTAACGTACCAAGTTCTGAAAAAAAGTGACCATGAATTAGTGACGCTCATCTCGTGCGACGATCATGTATAACCCTTATGTGTGTACAAGATCACGCACTGAACTGAGCGCTTTTTTCGGACTGCATCTGCATAATTTTGTTAACACCGAACGTACAGTCTTCACACACGTGACTTCTTGAAGCATTGGTGTAGTGATTTTAAGACACTTCATTCCCATTATGCTTTTTAGCGATTAGAGTTGCGATAAATCTTGTCAAAACACAATTTTTCTATTATTTTCAACTATATGTTTCGGCCTAAAAGGCCATCATCGGGTTGAACACAATAATATTTACACACAGTTTATATATATATATATTCTTTTATTCTTGTGTTGAACTTGATGATGACCCTTTAGGCCGAAACATGTAGTTGAAAATAATAGAACAATTGTGTTTTGACAGGATTTATCAAAATTTTAATTAATGTAGGCCGATCCCAGTGGCCGCGCGTTTTAAGACGTGGGTCTGCGACCGCTCGCTTGCTGGGATTGCAGGTTCGAATCCCGCCGGGGCATGGATGTATGTCTGTTGTGAGTGTTGTGTGTTAGGTAGAGGTCTCTCTGACGGGCTGATCACTCGCCCAGAGGAGTCCTACATAGTGTGGTGAGTCTGAGTGTGATCTCGAAGCCTCGAAAATGAGGATGGCTAAGCCCACTAGGTTAGAGGTCTCTGCGACGGGCTGATCACTTGCCCAGAGGAGTCCTACCGAGCGCGGTGTGTCTATGATGGCGAAGCCTCGACAATGAAGAGGCCCTGGCCCACTAGGCCTGTCGAGCCATTGGAAGAAGAAGAATTACCGTAGTGACTTTTAATGATTTTGGTGAGTGTAGATTATGTTTCTGTAAAATTTCGATACTGAATTAATGTAGTTAGTGATAACAGGAATACTGAGTATGGCGTAAAATAGGCGACATGCGTCTGCTTGGTTGACAGAAGAAGCAATGCAGGACGTGTAGCATAAATGAGGATTCATAAGGGTGGAGAGCGATCACAAAGTAGAGGAGCTGCTGTTAGGGCTGGACTTCGAACTGGCAGACAGAATGAATTTGTTGAACAGCACGATTAGTGTGAACACACTTTTCTGATTTAATGTCTCTTTTGTAATGTAACTTTTGATGTCTGGGCTGTCTGTTGTTAAACTGATGAAATGAACTGCTTTCTAAATTTAATTCTTACATACGCCCGTGTAAGGCCACCAATACCCAGTTCTCTTAAACGTTTAAACAAATATATGTTACGAGCAGATCGCATCTTAAGAACCGAATGCAATGGTGTATTTCATATCAGGGGGCAAGGGCGCACCGGGGGGGGGGGGTGTAGGGGATTTTGTAGATATTACGATATAAAGCGTTTTACGTGATTTCCCCTTCAGCCGAAATTCGTCACAGAAATCGGCTGATGACTAGTACATTAGAATTCTGAAAAATAAATTAGTAAAGTAAAAAGAACAAGAAGATAGGACACTGTAATTCAGTCATGGAACGTGTAGTTATATTTGTATGTACATAAATGCAGTTGCAGACAGCGTTATGTTGTACTTACAACATGATTTTGTAACACAATTTTTAAAATCAAACATAAATTATATATAACCTCAGGGTCAGCCACCCAAGGAAAAATTCTGGGTGCGCGCCTGTCAGCGGGTTTGTTTACCCGAGGGCTTAAGTTTGTGCTGGGTTTCGTTGTTATTATTTTGGAGTAGTATTTTGGAGTAGTATTTTCAAAGAGGCCGATCCCAGTGGCCGCGCGGTCTAAGGCGTAGGTCTGCGGCCGAGCGCGTGCTGGGATCGTGGGTTCGAATCCCACCGGGGGCATGGATGTTTTTCTCTTCTGAGTGTTCCTGTTGTCAGTAAGAGGTCTCTGCGACGGGCCGATCCCTCGTCCAGGGGAGTCTTACCGACTGTGGTGTGTGTCTGTGATCCAAGTGCAAATAAACAACCTCGACACCTACTGTGAACAGGTATGTAGAAGAGGGCAGTACTATGACACGAAAAGATTTTCAAACAGATTATGACGACGTAACTTCACACCCTTCCAAGCTCTCCGTAGCTGATAATCTCACAATCGTGGTAAGTTTAGTAGTTCATAAAAAGCGGAACCCTGCAACTAACTGCGACATGTTGACTCTACAAGTTGTGCAGCAGATCTGTAACTGGAAGAATAAATAATGTCATGATTATACAAGGAAATGAAGTCACAAAAAATACAAGTCAATGAAATGTAAAGAAGCACGACTCGATATGAAGCACTGAAGGTGTTTTTAGGCGCGTTTATAAAACTGCGAAAAACTACTCTTAGCTTCGTCCAGGGCTGTGGGGTCGGAGTCGGAGTCGGAAGGAATTTTAGGTGGAGTCGGAGTCGGAAGGAATTTTTAGGTGGAGTCGGAGTNTCGGAAGGAATTTTAGGTGGAGTCGGAGTCGGAAGGAATTTTTAGGTGGAGTCGGAGTCGGTACAAATGTACCGACTTCGACTCCGACTCCGACCTCAGTCTAAAATCTTAACTAGATATTCCAACTCCAGAGCCCTGATAGCTACAGTAACCATTAGACTTATACTTAAATATAGGTTATAAGTCAAAAAGGTAGCCTGATGATTCACGTAGTGGTGATGAAATGTCTTATAGGTTTACCATTATTAATACATATTGAGCTTTTATGAAGGAGTCGGAGTCGGAAGTTTTAAAAATCGAGGAGTCGGGGTCGGAGCTTTTGTGTACTGACTCCACAGCCCTGGCTTCGTCACTTGTGTCTGTTCTGTCTGTGTCCGTCTGTCTCTCCGCCCTCAACAACTCGGCACCAACTGGACGGATTGTCATAGAATTTGATATTTGGGTACTTTCCGAAAATCTGTCAAGAAAATTCAAATTTCATGAAAATCTGACAAGACTAACGGGTATTTTACATGAAGACCTGTGTACATTTATGATACGGTCTCGCTGAATTCTTGCTAGAACGAGAAATATTTCAGGAAAAATTGTAGAGAAAATTAAAACACATTTTATGTTCAATACATTTTTTTTTCGAAAACCATGCTGTGTATGAGATAATGTGGAAAAATATGGTAGAACCAGAGACGCCATAGATGATAACATAACACAGCGCGTGCGCTTTGCATGCTGGAAATGTGTAATAGTTATTGTTTTTCTACGGCAACAATGGTTACTCGAACGCGTCTTAGTGTTGTGTTATACATACATTCCGTGTCCTGTTGAAGATACGCGCCCTAGTTTTATATGCTCCAGAAGCGGGCAAATGCAAAAGCACTACAGTCAACTTAAACTTATCCTGTGCTGAAGCATCGCGTTTTGCAGGCCAGTGCGCCCGTCTTACTGCGACAAAAAACGAAAGACCTTCTTAACTTCCTTGTCACTTATCCCCGCAACAGGAACCCTCTTAGTTGACCTCCGTTCTGGCGAGTAGGAAGGATTTCCACCCTTTCTGATTTGCAATGCCAGCTGTGTTATTCCTGCTTCGCAAAATTATTTTAGTTTCTTTCATAGTTCAAAATTATGTGTATAAAACTGGGGCTTGCTGTTTACCATCGGTGGAGAAACCTTGATGAATTTCGTACGTGTGTGGTTTAATGCGTTATAACTAACAAACAAACTAACAAACAAACTAACTCCATGGAGTAGAGGCCTTCTTGAGAAGCTAACAGTTTCTCAGCTAGTCAAGAAATTCCCCGCATTTTATGGAACCCGGAGGTTCATTACCGCATTCAGAAGAGCCCGCCATCTGTCCCTATCCTGAGCCAGCTCAATCCAGTCCATGCCCGCATCCCACTTCTTGAAGATCCATTTTAATATTATCCTCCCATCTACACCTGGGTCTCCCAAGTGGTCGCCTTCCCTCAGGTCTCCCCACCAAAATCCTATATGCACCTCGCCATTTCCCCATACGTGCTACATGCCCCGTCCATCTCATTCTTTAATGCGTTATAGCACATAGAGATGTGTAAGGACGCAGATGAGCACTTTGCGATCCCACTGCACACATAACGCGCAAGTTTTGAAGGTAGACAGAATGGCATTGGCATTGTCCATGGCAGCATTTGTTTCATGTTCATGGTGTTAGCCAACGTGTTTTGTACCATAAAATAGAGGCTGCGAACACACGCACAAGAACATAAGGAAAATAATAAACGACAGAAGAAAGTCCGGTTATTGCACTTATTTGCGCAATGAATAAGCTTGCTGTTGGAGTAAAGTTTTATACCGCCTTGAGGCCTTCATGTGCGCTTAAAACATTAGTTTCTGCTGTCATCAATGACACTTTTTACGACTCTTGGCATTAGTTGGGAACAACAACAGCCGACCACAATGATGGTCTGGACGCAACCTCTTTCCGAAGACTTCTGCTATCCTCTGAAAGTCATACGAAAACTTGCAGTGCAGCGCGATGTTGTCACACTTTTCAGTTTAGCCAGATATATGAGTAGTTCTAAAAAGCTAAATGCAGGGTAACACTTGTGATTTCGGCCCTGTAACGCTTTGACCCCGGCCGAAACTTGCCGAAAATGACAAGAAGGCTACAGCCGGCCCACCCTGTTGCATGCTGTTATTCTGGTGTTTTTAAACCATACTTTACAAGAGAAAAGGATTGTAAAGGTAAAGTTGCCCCTATACACGCCATGAAGGCGTGTAGGCGGAGTAGAAGCGTAACTTCCTTTTTCACGTCGGCACTGGATGGAGGTGAATGGTCAGCGTCACGCTGAAGCAGCTTTACCCCAAGGAAGGAACAACACCGGTACTTATTCCATAGGATGCTGGGTGAGACCTGGCACCGTTCTGGACGTTTCTACAGGACAGACATCTTTCTTGCCTCTGCCGGGATGCGATGCCCCGTATCTTTCAACCCGTAGCCTATGCCACTACAGTGACTAGGCCATCCTTCCTCCATTCATGTGAAAAGAAGCTTTATATCATATAATGATTATCAAAGCGTTCGGCACTCCATATATTATTTCATATGTACTAAAGACAGGGGCGCACCGAAATTTAAAAAAAACACAGGTTTTGTAAATATTATGACATCAAAAGTTTTACGTGATTTCCACTTCAGCAAAAACCAGCCACTGAAATCAGCTGATGACTAGTACATTAAAATTTTGAAAAATGAATCAATAAAATTTAAAAAAAAAAGGCAATACGATAAGGAGACTGTGGCTGAGTCATGGAACATGTGTTCATATGTATACAAATGTAGTTGCAGACAGTGTTATGTTGTACTTACAACATGATTTTGTAACACAGTTTTTAAAATCAAGCATAAATTGTATATAGCCTCAGGGTCAGGTCCTCGGCCAAGGGAAAATTTTGGTTGCACACTTGGCTGAAGACATGCCTTTGCCGATAAACCCGCGGTCATGTTTCGACATTTCCTTCTTTTCATTCTGGACTAATGATTAAAACCTGAAATCCCACATTAATGTCTAGTCAACGATAATTTCCTTGTAGTTTCTTATTGACAATTTAGCCGAGAGTAATACTGTGCTGCTGAAATATGTAAATCCAGGTCCTTAAATGGCAGCAGCAGGAAAGACTGGAATGAGAAATCGATACGTGAGAAATCGATACGTTCGAACACTTCTATGTCATGAATATAAGAACATACTGCCGATCTCTATACTGGTTGCATAACAACCCGGCCAGCTACTGGTCAGCCGAAACTTAGGGTTCATGTACGTGGGTACACGGGTGGCATTCTGCGCTACTTTCAACCAAGGTGGCTGCGGCAAAGCTCCGTTATTCTCACATATGTAATGGAAACCACTCTTATGTTCGCAGAGTTTTCATTTCCACAATCTTTATCGCAGTTTCATGGAGACGGTGACGTGTATACGCAGAAGTTAATGGAGACCAGTCTTATGTTCGTACTGTTTTTTTTTCTTTCCATACTCGTTACCATAGATTTGTGCAGACGGTAAGGGGTTTTCCTATTGCGATTAAGAAATTTCATATATATTTTGATAGAATTTTCCCCAAGTCCTGTCGGTTTTAGCAGTTCGTTGTTCAATTCATACAGAGCCCTTCGCAATTTCAGTGGGAAAACTTAAACAGTGGCGTCTTCACTTTCGTCTTCAGATATAAAACAGCTGGAGATGTGACTCCATATATATCCTTTCCACTGATCCATTATTATATACTGTAGTCCTTGAAGGATTAACTAACTCCATGGAGCAGAGGCCTGCTTGAGAAGCTAGTAGTTCCTCAGCTAGTCAAGATATTTCTAGTATTTTTTAAAACCCGATGGTTCGTAACCGTGTTCACAACAGCTCGCCACTTGCCCCACCGTGAGCCAGATGAATCCAGTCTCCTGCCGCATGCTACGTCATCAAATTTCATTTTAATATTATCCTGCAGTCTATACCTAGGTCTTCCAAAGTGTCTCTTTGCTTCAGGTTTCCCCACCAAAACCCTGTATACGTCTTTCCTCTCTCTCTCACACGTTCTAAGTGCCGCGTAGCCCTTGAAGGGTACTGTGAAATAACAGTTTTACTCAATACACACTCCGTGGACTTGAACATTCTTCAAAGGCCGGTTGATTGATTGATTGATTTGGCAGAATGGTTGCTTATAGTGGACGAATTTATGTGCACATGTACGCAACTGTACTTCTATTAGAAACAGATTTATTGTCAATATGGCATAGTACGTAGAAACAAAAAAATTATTCGGTTTTATTTGGTGTTAGTAAACGATATTCTTAATCATTTATTTGCTTTCTGGATTACGACTAAAGAAAAATGTAGAAGTCATGAAAGCAGCTGCTACGGTTATGTTTCTTGGTTCTACAAGACCAAGAGTGCATGAATTTGACGCTGGTGGTAGTCACTTCGGCCCGTGCATAAGAAAGACACAATATATCTGGATCAAACAGGATGTAGGCAAGTTGCTAAGTAATTCGAAGATACATTCTGCTGACAGTCCTTAATTGAAAACAAGTTTAATAAATCAACGCAAATATCCGCATTACGGATTTGATGCCGGACCCGACCAGAGCTAATTTGCTTATTGGCGACTTCTGAATTTTTAATTGGGGTAACAGTTCTTAAATTCTTGAATGATCAACGATGATTTATAAAAATTTGACGTTGAAACGAATTCTGCGCTATTTCATTTCTTGAAAGTGTTACACACCATTTATCTAAGACACTGTTTAATATTATCTTCCCATGTCCAACGTGGTGTCATCACCTGGAGACGTTCAACTAACATTCTTGCGGTTTATAATGTCTTGTCTTCCCGTGCTGCTACAAAAGTCTGACTTCCCTATGACATCTTTCCTTGTTTCATCGTCCTCGTATTGCACCATCATTGAGTTCAGAAGGTGAACAGCATGTGTATGTAATTTTCCGTTACTTTTTTCTGAGGTCAAAATATTCTTCTCAGCAATTGTACAGTTACCAACTAATGCACCTTTTATTATTATCAGATCCGACATGTTTCGGCGTCCATTATGACGCCATCATCAGGGTTTTATACACTATAATCATCACAGACTATCCATATGTTCTTTGTGGTCTTCCACTCATACACTGTCGTGAGAATGACTTCATTAACATCGTCAGTATGTGGTATAAGTCATCGCATTAGATACACAGTTCAGGGTTATATAATTTCACAAGATGGTTTACACATGTTTTTAAAAGGTTTAAAATCTAATTGTAGTCGTCATATGTATGTCATATCAGTTACACTACTTCACGTAAGATGAATGTTATAAAATGCATCACACCACTATTTCACGTATAATAAGTGTTATAAAATTATACAAATTATAAAATTGATGTGCGGTTGTCTATGAAACGTTTCAAGATCCAGTTGTAATTTTACTGGAATTGCCATAAGTTGCGTCATAGTCAATGATTTGATAATGCCGAATAGATTATGCATGTAAATATGTTGTATCCAAACGTACGGTGGTTGTGCATTTGATGCTCTGTAATGTGGTGGAGTGTTTGTTCTCCAGCTCTCTCATTTTATGTTCTAACCCTAGAATGAAGCCAAATTTCACACGTACGTAAAACCACTGCAAATATTATCGTATGCTTTGTAAGTGTGACGGCCAATCCATATGGAAGAGGCATTAAGTTAGAGTATCTTGAATTGAATGCTAATATGCATATTCAGAAGTGATTTTTACGTTCCTCATGCGTAGAAAATTTTATATTTTTTTACTGTTATTTGAATACATTTTATTAGTGTTCGTCGTCACACAAAAGGATACAGATGTCGCATATTCCTTTTGTCAGTATTTTGAATTGTAACAAAAAAGATTACTAACAAAATATACACGCTTGCAGAAGACTTACTGCCACACAGAATACACAGATCCTATACATAATCCTCAGATCCTATGCATAATACTCGGATCGTGTGCATAATATTCTGTTCCTGTGAACAATACTCGGATCGTATGCATAATACACGGATCATATGCATAATACACATCCTATGCATAATACACAGATCCTACGCATAATACTCAGATCCTATGCTTAATGCACAGATCATACGCATAGCACTTGGATCCGATGCATAGCACTCCGATCCTATTCATAATACACAGATCCTATAACAATACCCGGGTTCAATGCATACGAGTAATACACAGATCCTATGCATAATACATGACTTTAATGTCTATAGATGTACAGTCCCGCCATGCTGTTAATACTGGCGTTAAGAGATGGAAGTTAAGTAGAGTACGTGGCGTGCTGTGGTGTGGTGTGTGATATGGAGTGTAATAAAGTGCTTTAAAATGGCTTATCTGATCGCCATCCTTCCGCAAATTACCCTAGTTTTTACATCTGGCGACAGAATTCGGTTCACAGACTGTTGTTATTTTTTCTTGCATTCTGTCAACGGAACAGCCATGTTAAACCTGATAGAGGATTTCCACTTCTAACACGACATTGAAAGTTAACGAAGCACAAGTGAGTAAAATTTTTACATTGGTTATCGTTTTCAGTGCTGCCAACATCACATTTGAGGTAAACTAAAATTGCCTTTCATTTTGTACTTTCCTTCATATGTAGACCTGTACAAGTGCGTGCATATGCACCTACAATATATGTCTCTAAGTATATATACGTTCATGCATATAGGATAGACCTGCTAAGTTGTATTTGACCTTTAACCTGCGTAGTTTGGTCTTTTCATCCAGCAATCTTTAACAAAATCAGTTTTATAATTTTTCTAGTAATTTATCAAATAACCACTTCCGAAGAAATCTGTACGCAGCTTTAGGCTTCCTATGTTTAATTCCGTGGAAAGCTCTTTTTTTTTCAGTTGCGCAGCAGCCCCTAGTGGGGCCAGGGCCTCCTCATTATCGAGGCTTCACGATCACACTCAGACACACCACACTCGGTGGGACTCCTCTGGACGCGTGATCAGCCTGACGCAGAGACCTCTACCTGACAACACACAACAATCACAAGAGACAAATATCCATGCCCCCGGTGGGATTCGAACCCACGATCCCAGCAAACGAACGGCCGCAGACCCACGCTTTAGACCGCGCGGCCTCTGGGATGGGCTGTTTGGAGAGCAAACAATAAACTAAACATTTCCGATTCCGGCTACAGTCGGAGCTTCATTAGTTTGTGCTGTTCTTAGCAACCTCTACTTTTGTTCCTTATTTCTAATCCACTTAGTTTATTAGCCTACATCTATCCTAAATAATCTTTAATACTCCTTCACTATAGTACTTAAAACGATATAGCCTATAATGAGGCTGTGGGTACTTGAAAACATGGTTATGAGGAGAATACTTTGAACATAACAGTTCTGGTTTGTTGAACAGTACACTCATTTACTTTTCTCGTAGGAAAATATAGAATTTACATAACTGTAAAAAGATACAGAAATATAATGGTATACAGCTAATGTAATGTTCGGAAGAAAGATTGCCTGACGAGTTTTTGGTCTGTTGTCACGTTAAGTAAACAAAATGTATGAGGAAAGTTATTAAGATATCGTGCAGATGTTCGCAAACAAGCTATTACCTTCGACATATGCACGGTAGAGACACGACATTCTTACTATAGGAAACGGTTGTGAATTTCATTATTGAGTAAACATACCAAGAGTGTACAAAGCAAATGCAAATATTTGTGTCAGTGTTACTAGTTGCGGTTACGCTGCATGTTACTGGGTTTTTGTTTAAATATAAGTAAATATTTTGAAGCAGATTCTTTGAATTAGGTATATTCAGGCTGAAGAGGCGTGTCTTGTCCCAGACTTGAATTAGGTATATTCAGGCTGAAGAGGCGTGTCTTGTCCCAGACTTGAATTAGGTATATTCAGGGTGAAGAGGCGTGTCTTGTCCCAGACTTGAATTAGGTATATTCATGGTGAAGAGGCGTGTCTTGTCCCAGACTTGAATTAGGTATATTCATGGTGAAGAGGCGTGTCTTGTCCCAGACTTGAATTAGGTATATTCATGGTGAAGAGGCGTGTCTTGTCCCAGACTTGTTCTCATTTTGAACGCAACTTTTAATGCTTGAGGTCTTTTTTTGTGTGTGTGTGTGTGTGTGTGTGTGTGTGTGTGTGTGTGTGTGAAATTCGTGAATTTTTCTCGTTTCCTGAATTTCATTTCTACATACGACCTTCGACATTCAGTTATTTAAAAAAACGTTGAAACAGTGGTATTTGTGAACATTTCTTCTTAGAATAAGAGTGAGTGATGTCACATTTGAATTGTCATAGGAAAAGAAATGAGCCGGGTTAGCCTAGTCCGTATATTGGCTAGGCTACGGGCTGGCTGGTTAGGAGTTCGAATGCTGGCAGTGGAAACAAGCTTGTCTCTTCTGCAAAACATCCCGATCGGCTCTGCGGCCCACTCCGCCCCGTAATTAATGGGTTCCCGGGGGAGGGGGAGAGGAGGAGTAAAACTGCCGGAGCATAAATTTGACCCGTTACCTTCAGCTAGTGCCGAGGTTAAGAATGAGTGGAGCTATACTTCTACCCCTCCCTTATGCCTTCGTGGCATGGACATGGAAAATTTACCTTCATATGAAAGGAAATGTTTTGTTCGTACCATCTCGAAAATATTAACTTGCCTTCCATTCACTTCCGATTTATGTTGTGATATCATAAAGTTTTTTTATGTTACTGCAGTTGTACATTAAAACGCTGCCGGCTGTTTTCCGTTGAAGTCGTAATCGCTGCCAGAAACTCAACTGAAATAACGCCACGTGGCTACGCAACAACGTTAAAACTTCGACCGACACATTTAACGTTTTTTACTGTTGACCACATGCTTGAACAACGTCATTTTTCTCTATAGATTCGCGTACTGTCTACTACATACGTGAACAGCCTCATTTCACTCTGTAGATTCAGGTACTGCTGACTACATACCTGAACAGCCTCATTTCCCTCTGTAGGTTCACTTGCTGCTGACTATGTACCTGAACAGCTTCCTTCTCGCTGTAGATTCAGGTACTGCTGACTACATACCTGAACGGCCTAATTTCCCTCTGTAGATTCACTTGCTGCTGACTGTGTACCTGAACAGCTTCCTTCTCGCTGTAGATTCAGATGCTGCTGATTACATACCTGAACAACCTCATTTCCCTCTGTAGATTCAGGTACTGTCGACTACATGCCTCAATAACCTCAATCCTTAAGCAAGCCTATATAGGAAGCGCAAATAAATAATTTCCACATTACTCCTCATTCAGCGTGCCATTTTTCCAGGCGGTTATCAATAACTGCAGCACACATTCTCCACGTCAGTTGCAAAATGATGTACAAGGTGGTTGAAAAATTACACAAGTGCAACGTCTGTCGCCTCATTTAAGTGGATTTGTCTAGTACCCAAACAAACTTTGACATTTAAAACTACTTATTTTCTCGACTGCACACGTTCAATTGCATGTTTGAAAGTATGTCTGCTTCACGTGCTTATTACACCGTGACCTCAGTTACTGGTATTTCCTTGCAGTCGTATTTCGTTGCAGCCTAGGGACCAAATACCTCGGTTACTGTGCGGTCTTACACCGCGTGATTAGTACTGTTTCATTACAGAACTTACCAATTAGCTTTGCTACGCCTTACAGTTCCAGCATCGTGTCAGGAACAGATGAAGCACAAACTGTCTGACTACATGCGTTATATAACTAAACAAGGGGTGCACAAATCCAGAGCACCAGGTCGTCCGGGCGACTAAATGTTGTACGATGATGCTTAATATCTGTGGGTTTTATTATGTAAGTTGCTTCACGTCACCCAGCTCACGCCTGGAATTTTGGGGAAGCTTCTAAATTTTTGGAAAAATTTGTTCACCCCTGAACTAAACCATTTCCCTCACACATATCCACCGCACCAGCGGTATTCAGTCATGTCACAAGGTCTATTTTGTTACTACGTGTCAGTTTCACCACTGTCTTCAGAACGTCCTATATATATCAGCATAATAAACTTAGAATTCTGTATTCTAATCGTGGCTAAGAACAGATATGTATCCTTCTTTTGTTTTGTCTGCGTCCTGCCTTTACTGCTACTGAGGGGATTCTGGATCTGTAACGTCCGCTGTATCGGCCGTCATTCTTTGAGACATAAGCCTACTTGTTCCCCCTCTAAATAAAGTCCTCCTCGTCGGGCATGCAGAAAACATTAGCTGACCAACTGCATGACATGGGACGTATTCTTTATAAATTAGGGTAAACTGACCAGTTGCACCATCCGTTTACTATTTCTGTGCTAAGGTAAGTTTAAAATACCACCTTGGCACTTGCCTGGCCACACACACAGGAAAGCCGCGTATGTTGTCAGTCAGAATAATCAATATCCTGGCTGGGATGCGAACCGGGTCTGTCCCGAATACAGGTCAGACATTTTACGGCTGACGCAAGGAGCTGAGCACAGACACTCCCTGAAGAAGGTAGCAGTTACGTTCCGGAAGATCTGGCGCAAGTCGGAACTGAGTGTGCGTATGGTCAACTCTACTATACGCATACACGTGGCAGTCCAGTTGAAATCAAATTTCCATCACACTGGAACCTGAATGGCCGCAGTATGTTCTCTCCGCCGCATGTGTTATCGCCCAATACTATTCCTCCGCCATTTTCGGATCGTCGCTCTTTCATTCCCGCAAGGAAAAATTCGGCGCGCCTTTCAAAAATGTTATTTCATTTTTGCCTTTTTAAAAATTAGATAAGTCTGAAATTGCATAAGGCAGAGATTATCTGTAACTGAATCAGTAGCTCATTGTTTTGTCGGTGTCATATACCTGGATTATAACACGGAAGGTATATAGAATCGAAAGTGAGCAAAGAACGTCGTCTAAGTCTTGGTGAAAACGTGGGCTATTCCGTGAGAATTCTCTGCAAACACTGGAGGCAAGAGAACGCTATTCAGCGGAGTGGTTGGAATTTTATCTGTCAGCTTTGTACTGTGGAGGTTCCAGGTCTGAATCTTGCTTCGGTATCCGGCTGTCTTCATTGGACTTGTCATGTCTTTTCTCATTAACTTCCAGGAGAAATCTCGCGTAATCCCTTCACATTTATTTTATATTTATTCACCTTGGAGATGAGGTAAGAAAATATCTTTTAGATCTGTTGTGCCCTATAATGGGCCATTCTGCATCCCTCAGATGATATATGAATGAATCTAGACCATTTTTGGAATGATATTGATAGGATAAAGCCGAAGTTCGCGCAGAGAAACCCGTTTCAGTGCCTCTGTATTTATTCTAATTCCTGCGTGGAATCAGGGAGCCGAACCTCCACGGCAAGAAGCCATCGACTTACCCGCTTGAGCCATGGCATGGTCAGTGGTGTCACACTGCACTACCCGCTGACATCCGAAATCTTTTCCATTTTCTGTACTGCAGTACGCAATAAGTTTATGAACTTTATAAATTTTATTTAAAAGTCTAGGCAGTCGGTATTTATTCCAGTTCTAGATTCACCTTTGTCTTATTAAATTTGAGCTTATTGGTGGACAGAAGGAACCACAGTGTTGATTTATACAATAGTCTGTAGAATCTATCGATGTTGGGTATTGTTTCGTTGCAACGGGGGACTATATTGGATTGGGTTTCAAATAATGTGGTGAGTTTCTCTGCAGGCGCACTCGTACGGAAGAATGGAGGTGTCGCCGAGTGAAATCGTACCGACACGCAAAGCACTAGTTTGTTTCTCTGTTGCTCTGTCAAGAAAATTCAGTTTAGGCTTACGGCAATCGGGCGGCCTCCAAATGGTTTATGTGAGAACGAGATTTCTGTTAACTACGCAGTTTTGTGCTACGAAACGTTATGGATGGGCGTAGGGCCATAACGCATTTATTCTAGATGCCAGGTGTAGAGTGGCGCGGATTGTACTGGTCTCTACACTAAACCTTTTCACCTGCTTGTTTCCGGGTTCCTCCTATAAAATGAGATTAACTGCCTATGGTGATTTCTTTCAAAACTCAACGGTTTTATGGCGACATCATTACAGGTGAAAAATTGCCGTAAGAAAAATACGCATGAAAAATACTGCGTTTGCACTCTGAACTCCGGATGGGCGCTGTTCCGTATTTTCTTATAAGAACTCTGCTGTTTCAAGTAACTGCCCTTAAGACATGAGCGGATTTAAGTCTGCACGTGTTAGCAGACTTACGTCACATGACAATTTCCAGCGTCGTATATGATATCTAAGCCATCAAATGCACGTAAGTGTATAATATACATTCATACACTCAGCGCATTTGTTTGTGCTGAACATCATTTCTAATCGCTCAATGCACTGTTATGGATCATTTAAAATTGAAGAATGACGCACTTTATTTTAAATACCCGTACTACTAATTACGTCTAAGCAGATATTACATTTACACATCATTCTACAAAAAAATCACAGAAAAAGACAGGAAAAATAAATTTTTATTTAAAAAATTATTGCCTTAGGAATAATTCCCCTCAAAGAGATGACAGAAATAGCACGATTGAGATATTTTGGGTACGTCGTAAGAATGGGGAATGATAGATACCACAAAATGGCGTGGAAAGCTAGAACACAGGGTAGGAGACCGAAAGGAAGACCCCGACATGATGGGGAAGGAGGGATATACAGAAGAGTTTGAAGGCAAGAGGAATTCACTGGAATGGAGGAAGAGCTGTAGCTCGAGACCGTGAGAGATGGAAAGCTGTTTGTAAACTCTCTACGCCTACCGGTAGAAGAGGTTCGGCTAAGTGAAGTGAAGTGAAAATTGTTGCCTTATCTTCAGATTAACGTTAAATTTCGTTCATCTAACCGACTGAAGTACGAAGTTAATCTAAATAACGGTTTAACTTCTATTCTTACTTCCCAGGAAACACACTGTATGTCGTGCGAGATATGAGGTTTTCACACTCATATCGACGGAGACCCCATACTTCGGGGTGCTAGGTCATATAAACTGGCAAATAATCTCCCGTTAGTAGTCAGCATGTCATAACGTACCAGCAGTCTTGGATATTCACACTACGTCTGCTTTACAACGATCAACCGAGTAATGATACTGCGGTAATTAATAACTGTGTCTTCTTTGTATCATATGGAACATAAATCCGCTCAGTATGTATAATGCAGTTTTTAATGTTGGAAGAGGTTGTGTTTTATTATACTGACGAATTGTTTTAACGGGTGAGGCTTCTGAGAGAGAGCCTTAAACAAAACAAGTGACCCGACGGACTTGGCAAGTTGCATGACGGGCCAATGCCACCAGCACTATTCCGAGCCTGGATGCGCCTTGGTGGGAATTCTCTAACATAACAAAAAACAGAAGACGAATATTGGTGTGTATGAAATACGTGAAGCTTGTGTAGGCCTAAATATAGATAAATAAGCCTTGTCACGTTAATCCCCAAAATTCATCTAATGTCTCTGCTTCAAATGTAAAGAGAAGACTTTCCCAAATCTTACATTCCCAAAATACGTTTCCAGACGTGAATTATTTTTTATAAGGTGCTACAAAGTAGTAATGCTAGGCGATCAGCCATAATGTATGTTTTTGTTCTTCGCTGTCACCGAGTAACAGTAAATTCAGAACCTATTTTTCAGAATTGCTGGATATGCCTTACATAGGTGAAGTATATGAACCTGAGTAATCCATGAACTTATGACATAATATCATTTTGTATTCTTTGTTTTCTGTATTTTATTTTTAAATCTTTGGCGCCATTTTTTGAAGAAACTGGAACGAATATTTTAAACTTCCATTTGTCTTACTAAAAGTTCTGAGTTCCTTCTCCTATAATTGAGTGCAGAAGCACACAGAATGATACCAACTTTCGTAAATGATGTCAAAGTATACATGCGTTTATCATTTATAACAAGAATAGAACCTTAATTCTTAGATCACCTTATGAAGAAACTCTTTTCTTATTTTTTACCCATTGATGAAACTTTTCGTGCCTCCTTGCGTTGACGTAAAGAAGAAAATACTTTCACTACGAATCCGGTTCCAATTGCTGTTATGCAAGGGAATACCGTCCATTATGACGGCTGCGTAACCTAAATTTTTTTATGTGATGATTGACTCCATATGGCAGATTGACTAAACAAACTACAATGTACAGAATAACATTTTTCTGTGTCGTAGGGCTATTACGTTTACGTTCTGTTACTGGACGACACTCTCAGCAGCTCAGCCGTGTTCAGCAATTGATCAAATCCAACTATTTGGTTTTTTAATACGTCACTACACTTTTGGGGATACTTGTAGTAACTTTTTTTAGTGAATTAAATGTAGTCACCGTAATCATGCTGGTGGCTGAGCCGTGAGTTACGGGTTTCCGTCGACTGCCAGTAGCATCAAATGGTGGCATGATACATCCAGGTTGTATTCAAAGCTTTCACGGCAACGAAAATTCATATTATAGACGTCCGGGTTAAGACTTCGTGTAGCTCGAGACGTCGATATAGACTTCCAATTATATATTAACTAGTCTACTGGTGTCCGGCGACCCGGGCAGTCTAGGGACACACATTTACGTATTTACCGTGGAATCCCAGCAACCCGTGGCGGCAAGGCACACTACATGTAAGCAGTTACTGTGGAAACCCCACGGCCCGAGCAGGGAAGACACACCCATTCACTTAGTTACATTTGAAAACTCGCGACCCGTGGGGGCAAAGAATACTTCATGTACGCAGTTACTGCGGAAACCCCGCGATCCGGGCAGGCAAGGCACGCACATTTAAGTAGTTACCGTGGAAACCTTAAGAATATATATGCCTGTGTGTTATAATTTCGTAGTGGTGCCCGCAGTTATCGTGAAAACCCGAATAATCTGTATGTATGTATATATATTTTACTGTCGTATTAATGCCCGGCGAACCTTTACGTAGTTAACGTGGCAACCCCAATTAGTCGTGTCTGTTACATACCACCCGTGTGTCCGTCAAATTAAATTCTATGTCTTGTCTTTTCCTGCCATTTTGTGGCGGTCCATGAAACTCCAGTGTGGGAGTGTGACAGACTAACAATGCTACAGTGTATATAAGATGGGCTTACTGCGTGCAGAAAGCAAAAGGTTGAAGCATTTGAAGGAAAAGCCACAACATGAGACCCCATACCATGATTTAAGTTTTTTTTGTGGAGAAGGACCCCGCAGCAGACGCTACGGACGCAACGCAACCTTAAGGCTTATTGTGCAACAGTATGATTATTATTATTATTATTATTATTATTATTGTCATTTTCCTGGTAATGGAGCACCGATGGAATGAAATTGACAGGGGAAGACCGAAATACTCGGGGAAACCCTGTCCCAATGCCACTTTGTCCACCACAAATCCCACGTGGACTGACCCGGGATCGAACTCGGGCCTCCAAGCTGGGAGGCCTGCGGCTAACCGCCTGAGCCATGGCACAACCTTAAATTATAAGTTACACCAAAGAGAACATTGTTTACGAATATTTCTTTGCTATTTTATATCTCTGTGATTAACCATTTAAAGACTGAGATTACGCTGAATTATATATTGCAGGCTAAGTTCGTCCTGCGCAGTAAACAGACTCCGTCTCGGTTTTAAAAATCGATCAGTTAATGCTGCATAGGAAAATAATCGTTTTGTGTTCCGAGATCCACACAAAACACGTAAATAAAGCTGAATTATATTACAGGCTCAGTCCGTACCGCGCAGTAAACACCCCGACAGGGTTTTAAATTCAGTCATTTAATGCTGTGTGGGGAAAGAATCGCGGTTTATTGCGAGATACATACAAAACACGTAAATAAACCCGATTCATATTACAGGCTCAGATCGTACCGCGCAAGAAACACAGTTCTCTGTATTTACGTCTCCTGACATCTAGTGGCGGTTTGTGAAACTCGAACGTTCTCATAGTTGTCCTGCCATCTGGCGGCGGCCCATGGAACTCCAAGCGTTACATACCTTTGCATTACTGAATTTTTATATAGATGTGCAGTTATATAGCATGAGAGCATTAGGCATGTTATAATAGAATGAGTGCATCAATTGCTACAGCATTGTCACACTGAAATGCTGTAGTATGTGCAGTTATATAGCATGAGAACATTAGGCATGTTATATTAGAATGAATGCATCAATTGCTGCAGTATTATCACACTGAAATGCTCTAGTGTTATGTTAGGTGCAGTTGTATATGAATCGCAGCATATAACTGCTGTTGCATTCCAGTATTACTACTGTAGTGGGGCGTGCTGACATCCAATTGGGTTGGGGTTATTTCCTACCTCTTAGGGTTGGGGGAAACTCTGCCTCACTAGGTAGCGTAGTTGCGAGGCCGTTGGTTTGCCGTCATCAGTCAACAAAACTTTGCTGACATTTTAATTCCTAAGGCGTGACGGGCGTTCAGTAGGAAATCAGGGCCTGTATGAACACTCGCAGTAGGCTTTGCTACTATCCGTTTACTAAACTTGTGTGTATTAATCACCAAATCTATTTACACCAATTATTGTTTACTCAACTAAACTGATGCTGTGCGACATGAACATGACAAGGCCACTCATGGGTCTTTCTGAAATCGCTGTGTTCCCACTCTACTCTTACAAAACGCGAGGTAACATTTCCTTTCTATAAATCCTAATCACCAATTTGTAATGGGTCTATCAAATTCACTTTACTGCCTTACCTGCTGCTATGTAGTGCTCGATCATTGTGCCCTTTGGCAATAAATCCGAGTCTGCACAATACTGCGTATTAATTAGTTCACCACTTCTGCCTATGGCGTAACTCTCGCACTCACAAGGATGTGTTATAACAGCACCACAAACACACCGGCACTAATCTTCCAGGTAAGCTCTTGAGTAAAGAAAATTACTACCCTCCAATTTACTTAACTATTACGTAATTTTACAGTTACAAAACTATGTCCACACAACTTAATTTTCACTGTTCAGTAAATTTCAATTTATAACCCACCGGTACTTTCCACGTAAAAAGACACGCAAAGACTTAATTTCACCAAACACAGTACTTATGGTATCCACCGGTATCCAAACGAGCAAAGACGCAAGGACCCCGTAGCTTTGTCTACACTCCCCTATATACACTTCCTGTAGCGTCGGTCCGAACTGGTTTACACAAGTCTTAATTGCTGATTAAGAATTCTGTAAACCAATGAAAATCCAAATCACCACAAATTCCCATATATGGGCATGGGTGAGAACAACCAATCACACTCCAGATCGCAGTACATCGTATGATGTTTTCACTCGAGACAAACAGGAAGTTCTCGCCACACCCGTGAAGCGGGTTGCATATCACTCAGCATCGCACATGCATTCAGCAACTATGGAAATTTCCATACTTGCTTCTACAACTACCTGTAAAAATGAACAAAATGTCTAAAATCTACAACACATGAAATGGAAGGCGGTCAGCCATTCATTAGACCACATTTAAAACACTGGAATTTCGTGGTGGTGTTGTATTACCTTCTTTCACGCTTGATTACATATACATATCAAGTACCGTAACAGCATAAATATCGTAAGAGCATAAATGTGCACTGTTACCACATTCAAAGTTTGTGATTAAACTCGAAAGCGTTCTCAGAGGCCTGTTTATTTGCGTCTCCTGACATCTAGTGGACATCTATGGAACTCCGTTCTCATAGTTCTGTCTCCTTCCATCTGGTGGCGATCCATAGAACTCCAAGCATGTTGAAGCAAATGTTGTTCAATTATATTATAGATTTGTCTTCGTTGAAAATGAAGTGTGTATTTCAAAACATCTGGATAATTATCTGGGACTTATAAAAATCTGCAATCTCAGCGTAATTAATTATGTCGCAAAAGAAATATTATTGTAATAGCTCAGCCTATGCATTTCAGTCAATATCAGTGAAGACATTCGAGCCGCTTAAAATAAATATCCCACCACAGAGGAGTTTTTTTTAGAACAACTACGTAAGTAGATCATTATTCGCTCGCTACACTGAATTGGTTGCGAGCTTGTCTTTCTTTTATGCATAAAGATAAATTTTAAATGCAGTATAACTCGAATTATCCGGATTAATTGGGACCGCGAGCAGTCCGTATGTGAAGAGAATCCGGATAATTGGATTTGTCTTTGAAAATAGGCTACATTGGCAATTTAGAGTGGAAAAGAATTTCTACAAACGGCTATTTTTAGGCTACATATTTATTTACATAAAAACAAAACATTACTACATAATTCCTTGTATGTATTTGACAGTTGAGGGTAAAATTTAAGCCATAAGA
The DNA here is from genome assembly GCA_013340265.1 of Coptotermes formosanus. Taxonomy (NCBI): domain Eukaryota; kingdom Metazoa; phylum Arthropoda; class Insecta; order Blattodea; family Rhinotermitidae; genus Coptotermes; species Coptotermes formosanus. Next base: position 962,800 of record BLKM01000905.1, on the reverse strand, counting down.
AACATGTAGTACAATTACGGTAAGAAAATGTTTAACTTACAGGTTTACTTAATGAAGTCAAGGATATATTGATCCGATAACCGGTAATTTCAAGGCAAATTAGTTTTGTAGAATTATCGACAAAGTTACCCGAAGGGCCAAGCCGATCCGGATAACCAGCGTTCGGATAATAGGAGTTATACTGTATTATCATCATCATCATCATATATATATATATTAATCCGGTAAGGTTTGTTTGCGACGTCACGATCTACTGAATTACCGAAAGGATATGTTCAAGATATGCATTCTTAAAAAGCTTATGATTCGGTATTGATGATATTCTCCTTTGTTTTCATGAATTCCTTCTCAAAAAATTGTTTTTAACAAAGACGCCAACTCAAAAATTGATGGAGCTTCCTCTACCGAAAGCTCTGGGAAGTACATGAAATATGTTAGCTTCCCTTGGTCTCTGGTGGTGGCAGCACATGCTCGTAAGAGGCTTGCATGAACACGTATGGCAGTGAAAGTTACTGGCTCTAGAAAAACTATCCTTATACCCAGGATTCATTTATGTCCATCAGAGCCTACAATTCCCCTCACAGTGTGCAGAAGATGATTTCCGATCACAGTCGCCTTTGTTGTGCTAATCAGTAAGGCTCAGGGGCAGACACGTATACATGTTGGCCTATATCATTAGTAACATAAAAAATTGTATATCGAGAAGTGCTGTACAGTTTCAAATATATAAACAAACTTTTGTTGATCCAATATTTTATTGTTTGTATGTGCTGTTAATCTATTCGCACTGATTCAACTAGTTTCATAAAATCTAACGCTGTCACGGTGACTGAGTGCAATGCAACTGTTTCGGACTACCAGCAGCGTCGGATAGTTAAATGCCGTATGTCCACGTGACATGGCTGGTAGCCCACAAAAGCTTTATTTAAATATTTTTATCTGCAGTTTTTTTTCAAATTCTTTAACTTCATGTTACAAACAATGTGCCTGTTTATACTCAGAATTTCAGTTAAAGTAAAGTCATATTTGGTGGCATTCTGAGATCATTTGGCTCGTTAACTGAATCTTGATTTGGGTCATCCCAATGTGTTTTTCTAAATACAGTGATAATAAACACAGACACACCACAGTACACATATATTTTACACACTATGTAGTGTGCAAAATATATGTATACTGTGGTGTGTGTGACTGTGTTTATTATCACTGTATATCGATAACTGAATTTACCCTGTGTATTGAGTTTCATAATTTTGAGTACATATCTTTAAACTACGGGTTAATTTTTACCACGCTATGTTTCTTTGAATTAAAATGTTGGAAATACTACCTGGAAGTATTTTCCAAGTTATATTATTTCTAGTGTCATTCCTTCCTTCTGTTGTACGCGTTTTGTGCAGACGAAGACGTATTTAACCCTTTAAGCAGGAACCAATTCGTTTTTTAAAGCCCCTGATCATACCGCACAGTAAACACTCTCCACTTCGGTTATAAACATTAATCTGTTATGTTATGTAGATCGAAGTTGCTCTTTGTTGTGAGCTACGCCCGAAACACATAAATACCATCTATGGATATAGTGTAGAATTTATGAATGTTAAACCTGGCCCCATATGAAGTAATCGCTAGTCTTTAAAGGTTTCGGATTGTCACGTGGGCCCTGCATGATTCTGTACTTTAAGTGTGACCTATTATAATATCTCTCTTTATCGAGTTGTCTTAAATTAATGATGGTTGAATGTTTTATCGGTTTGATGTTTTATCAGAATCGCTGTGTGTTGTCCTATCGGGACAAGTAGCATTGCAAGCCTTATTGTCACAATATCTCATAACGATATATTTTGCAAACGGTGGTGGAGTTATGTAATGCTTAAGGAAAGTGGACGGTATTTATCAATAGTATGTCAAAGGCTCGAGGGAAGATCCGATTGTAGCCACTCAAAATTTTATTCCTGCATTAGTTGAAGAAACTGAACACCACCAGAACTTTTATTAGAATATTCGGCTCCTGGTCGAATCGATCACGTGCTGAAAATAAGCCAAATGCCTTGTAGCATGCTGGACCTTCTAGACTAACGTCAAGGCCAGTGAGGAATGCAAAAGGGCGCAGAGCTGGTTGAAAGAAATTAAATATTCTTAATTGCAGTACGTATTTCAGTTTACATCAGCCTACTGTCTTCAGACATAAAAACATAATTATTTTTAAATATTTTGCGATAATTTACAGAAATATCAGTTGTTTTAAGGTATAGTTTTGGACAAATAAGGAGCATGAAACTGCCGATTCATCGGATATCTTTATGCCATGGCAGTTAATTAGTCCTGGAACTGCAATTCGATAAGTGGAACATGCACGGGCATCCCTAAGTCTTCAGGTTCTAATACACAGACTGTTCAAATTGATATCTTCAGGGTTATGACACCGTTTAGTCTGGTAAGTAGACACTGTGGTATCGGGAAAAACGAGTTTCTAAGTTGTTCACATTTAATATTTGCCTTTCGTGCGTTTCGGGCCGCATGCTATATCCTTTCGTGCGTTTCGGGCCGCATGCTATATCCTTTCGTGCGTTTCGGGCCGCATGCTATATCGTTTCCCATTTCCGTGCATCTCACTGTCTACTTGCCTCTCGCAACCTGCACGTACAACGGCATTTCATCCTACTCAAAGTCGACACTGAAAATAGATGCAACATGTTCCGCCGAAGCTTTGGTGTCACGATGTCACAAACCAGAAGGTCAAAATCTAAATTAGCTTATCTGTAGAAACAATGGAAACCAGTTCTAGCTTGTCACATTCCTCTAAGTCGCAATTTTCAAATCTGTGCTTGTAATTTATGGTGGTGACAATTGGATTGTTACTGCTGATAAAGCAACTGCTTTCGTGGATGTATTTCTTATCTAAACTTCTAGCATTGCTACATTGGCGTGATAAATTGAGTGTTTTTCTTTGGCCATTGCCAGCCTGAATTACTGCAGAATTACGCTTAGTGTCACGCAGTGCCCTTGTAGACTGTATTATTACTTAATTCCTTCTTTCCTCTCACGCTTGCTGCATCATTCTTTAAGTTAGACAGTTGCTTCTAAAAAAGTTGTTTTCAAGGCAACACAGTTGCTATTAAAGCGGTTTTGCTCCAGGCTTCCAGTTACTGGAAAGGGCTGTTATGGACCTATAAGTAAGCTCTTTATCCTGTGCGCCACAATAGCACGTTAGGCTACTTAGCACATTGTCAGCTTGCTTGTTGCCTCTAGTAACGGTCTATAAGCCTCCACAAAAATCAGGGGTATTGCAATATCGACAGGTATGGTAAACGTGCGGATTACAACTGTCGGTAATCCAAGTTGCAAACGTCTTAACTGAAGAACTGAAATACGAGGGACTCAGTCTATCATTGGCCACCGTAAAACAGCCTACACTTGCTGGAAGTCTTCCGCAAAAGACTGGTCGTCTGGAATGTTATCGATCCCAGCATCCGTGTAGATAAAGTCATGTGCTGCTTTAGAATAGGCTTGTCAAACTGGTGGCCAGTATGAATTATTCTGACGGCCCGCGAAACACCTCAAAACTGTGAACACGGCCCGGTGATTGTGGTTGATTGGATAAGGTAGTAACATCGGTCATCGAAATGTGGAGCGGAAATTTATATTTGTGTGTATTTAATGTGTTCCATGTCCGTGCACTATATTATACAAAAGACTTTAAACACCAACGAATGCACAAAGAGTTTTTTCGTCAATTATAACACACTCCTACATATTTCGACCCTGCTGGGTCATCTTCAGGGAGAAACTTTCCGCTGTCGTTACACCAGGTTGCACTATACAGTTAAGCGAGAATGTGCTGTTGACTGTGCACAGCCAACAGCACATTCTCGTTGGTGTTTAAAGTCTTTTGTATTTCTGTGTATCTTCACAGCGCTGTCTATGTGATCAGGCAATAACCTCACACAAACTGGCTGCGTGTGTACTCCGCCCCTTCCAAATATTGTTCAATTTGCTCGCCAGATGTGTGCGATGTTTGGTGGCGCACATTTGTGTGAACAGTCTCTGTCCGTCATTGAACGAAACGAGAGCTCCGAAATATCACGTTTTACTGATTCACATTTGTGGTCAATAACGAAAAATACATCGACGCGAAATTGTAAACCTTACATTAATACGCTAAGCGCAAATAAATGGAGTCGCTTTCCTGGGTAACTTTCTGAGTATTAACTTAGATATGCTTTGAGTACCCGACTGGATAAACCAGTTTGTATATGGATGTAGGTTTGTATGTGTATCTAACAGAAGATTAGTTTATGATATTTATTGTTTCTTGGTGCTTTTATATTCCGTGCCTTTATTTTGAAAGTTTTGTGGCTCATTTTCAAATCTCTTAGCTCAATGCGACACGCACGCATCAGTGAATTTCACATGCCTGCTTTTAGGGATGTGACTCTGGGTTTACGGGATTTAAATCTGCTTCGAAAATGGTTTGTCGCATTTACCTGTGATGACAGAGGTCTAGAAATAACGACGCGTCTAGACGTCAATCAACATTGCTGCAGGATTGAAGGCGTTCACGTTGCTGGAACATTTGGATTGTGGATTCTGTTTCCTCTCGGCGTGTGTGTCATTATTTATCTGTATTGTATTTTATTGTGTTGTAATGTGCAGGGTTGAATTAAGGCGCAGACAACTCGGGGCGCCAAACTATAGCGCACTCTAAGACGTCACTGGAGTAATCTGAAATATGGTGCTAGTACACTCACACAAGTGAAAGAATTTCTCAGAAAATTCTCCAGCTCTCTCAGAGGCCAAAAACGTTTGTGGATTATCGGTTTGAGTGGGCACCAAATTATCAACGTGCCCGGGGCGCCCACATATCTTGGGCTGGCCCTGGTCATATGTGGATAGATACTTTGCAATGGAAAGTACACTTATCCAAGGAGTCCTAACTAACAAACAAACTGATGAACTTGATGGAGAACGGTCCTGGGAAGACAGGATACATTAGGGTGGCCAAGGAATCCCCTGCCATTTATGCAACGTAGAATTAATTGACTGTGTTCGCAGGGACCCGCCAGAGGTGTTTATCTTGAGCCAGACGAGTCCTTTCCGCAGTAATGTATGATTTCGTTGAAATGTATTTAAATTTCCTCCTGAAAATGCCAACATGTCTTATACAATCATTTTTAAATTATCCTAATATTTGGTGTGATATTTAGTATTTCTCATTTGTACTGCATGTCCAGTGCATCTTTTTCTACTGGATTACGTCTCATTAATTCGTAGAGAACTATACATCGGCCTATTACTTATCTCCTCGCGTGTGTAAAAGAATTTATTCTGAATAGTAATGGGCTAAACAGTCTTCCCAAAGAAGCGATAAAGAAGACAACAAAACAGACGAGCCACTGCTTCGAACTGTGCTGCAGCGTCGAGAAGAGATCTCTGGCTTTAAGTAAGAAACGTCCTTCAGCCTCCTGATCGCCTCAAGCGAGGAACCAATGCTATACATGAAGGTGGCTATAAATAGTCCGCTAGTGACGTTATTTTTGACAGCTGTTACTTGTCTCCGTGAATTGCAAAACGCGTCGATAACATAAGATAAGATACGATGTAACGAATAGAAAAATATGTATTGCAGCTTCGTAATGATTGTCCGTCGGTAATTGTTAAACTCTTTAGTGCAAAGGCACTAAAAATTTTTAGCACTCGCCGCGTCGAGAGTCTCAGATTGCTTGTGTTTGCTGATTTATCGCAGTTATTCACAAATGATTAGTGTTTTAATTGGAGAGAGGCTTGATGTGAATTATTTACAGCCTCCGTTATATTTTTATTTTTATTACGAGTATTTCAATATATTAGCCCGTGATACTTAACAGTTCATAGAACATAATTTCATCCTTTAAAATGCCCTTTGCAAGTCAAAATTTGCAGTTATTTCTGTCACAAATACAGTACCATAGTCACGAACTCATATTTAAATAGTTTATTATGGATATAATGGCATGCAATGCTACTGGATTAATAGAAAAATATGCGGCTGTAGCGGTGGAGAAGGTTTTAAGAAGGAAGTATAAATCCATACCATTCTTGAAGTTTAACCCTTTAAAGACGAAGCGTATCTGTTATATATAAGGACTCAGCGCGTACCGCGCTGTAAGCACTCTCCACTTCGGTTATAAGAACCAATCTCTTAATGTTTTATAAGGCAAAAGTTGCTGTTTGTTCTGAGATCCGTACAAAACACATAAACGCAATGTGGACACCACGTAGAATTTTTTAATGTTAAACCTGGTTGTATGTAAAGTTACCAATAGGCTTTAAAAGGTTAATAAGCAAGGTTGCTGATTTCAAGACGACGCGCTCCAGTCCATTCAGCAACTTAACAACAGCAGTCTGCTTCTTAGAAATTACATAAGTTTTTTTTGTTGATTCCTGTGTTATTATTATTACTGTTTGAAATGTAGAGGTTATGTTATTTTGAATATCATGAGATCATGGACGGTGAGTTGGTATGGATTTGGAAGGAACAGTCATGATAACTTTGAAGTTACTATCCGCGTATTGCCTGTACAGAAGGATGACAGGGTCAAAATAACTGCTAACCCAGCAGAAATTAGAAACAGCTACTTCTGCATTACGTTCTTCTCCACTGCGTGTACCATAACAACGCTGGCCTAATACGCGCCAAGCGTCTGTTCCGTATTTCAAAACGCGAATATGAAACGTTGTGTGTAAACATCTTTATCATTTTCTGACATTGTCCATTTCGAAATGCTGTAGTATTCAACATCAACCGAGCAGGGAAGGGAAACTAAAGATCTTTGGCAGAATCCTCTGAATTTACACGTGTGAATCTTTCCCACATAAAAGTGCAATGGGATGATAAAATTGAGAATGAAAAATTTTTGTATGCGTCACTTTTCCCTGTAAGCTACGACAACAGATTAAGACTAAGCTGAAATTTATGTTTCTTAAATGATATAATACAACCAGATATTTATGAAATGTTTATTTACAATAATTATTATTACGTTCCTTAAATGAAATAATATAACCGACAAGTTTGTGAGATGTTTAATTACCATCATATACGTTTCGGTTGAAGGGCCACATTCACGGATAACATTAGACTCATATCGTAGGCTCGTTCTCAACAGTACTGCATATTACAAAAGGTAAGTAAAAATGTAAAATATAAGGTATGTTGATACGATTACACAGATAGTAAAATATTTAAAATACGTCTAAAAGTGAAGTAATAAAACACTGAAACGTGAAATATAATAATGTATATTTATCAATTTCATGTTCCCTAGTCAAGTGAGGTATAAGAATTGAAGACATAACTGGAAACCACTGAATTTTGCTGAAGGGGATTCTTCCATAATAACCTTGACTTTACGTCTAGGTTATATTTGTGGCTCCTTATCATATTTAAATATTTATCGGTGAATATATTTCATGCAGAAGGTGACTGAACGATAAATTACTACTTACTTCAGACACCCGTCGATTTGACGGTTACATATTCAACATGCTTGACATATAGGCCTCCTTCTAAGTTACTAACTCTCAATAGTGGAAAAACCCCAAAAGACGTCGTAAAACAATTAGACGACCTCTGCACGCGTCTGGTCCAATTTCTAGAGTGGCCGTAAATGCAAACAGGAAAGAGTGTTATTGCCCTGCACAAAAGGACACATACTTCAAATCAAAGTGTATAATTCTTGCAAAGAAATTGCTGTAGGAGTCAGCTATATTTTGCCGTAGTCTTTGTACATAAATGACGTACTGAAATTAATACTTTATAATGTTATGAGGCCTACGTTAATAAAAACTGAATAAAATATACACACATTCGAATAAAACTTATCAAGAGGATCGCAATATTCATGTATTTGAGCACGTTAGCTATCGCGAGAGCTTTATTTTATTTGAAGTCTGTGTCCACCGGAAATATTGGGTCCGTTTCCCCATGCCGTTCAAATTATTTTATTCCACAGCACAGTCTCGAAGTGCTGACCACCAGCCTCTAAGCAGACATCGCACTTTCTGAAAACACTTGTCGGCATATAACAGATTTTTCTTGAAATACTAGGAATTTCTCTTCGAAAATTTTCTTTCAGTTCTTCTGATGAATGTGGATTTTTTATATAAAATTTATCGTTTAGTGCCCCCCACAAACAATAATCACAATAATTCAAATCTCAGAATACAGGCGGCCACACTCTGCGAGTTATCAACCGTTCGCAGAATACCTCTTGAAAGGCAGAGCTAAAACACCTTACCAACTAACTAATCAAAATTCTTAAACTTTTTCGGTCTTTCTTAGCTCCTGTCTCCGTCTTTGATATGATGTATGAACGTTACCCTCGTCGGTACGGTATGTTTAACCCTTTAAAGACGAAGCGTATCTGTTTTATATAACGACTCAGTGCGTACCGCGCTGTAAACACTCTCCACTTCGGTTATAAAAACCAGTCTCTTAATGTTTTATAAGGCAAAAGTTGCTGTTTGTTCTGAGATCCGTACAAAACACATAAACGCAATGTGGGCACCACGTTGAATTCTTGACTGTAGAACCTGGCGGTACGTAAAGTTACCGCTAGGCTTTAAAAGGTTAAGTCGGGGGACTTCAGAATAAAAAAACTAAATAACGAATGGCCTCCACACCGCCCAATTGCATTGAGTGAGTGTACTAGTGTGACGTCATTGCACAGTACCGCAGCTGACGTTTCCAGCTGTTCTGCGATGGTGCTTCGATCCATACGTAAACGTTTATACTGTGAGGCGACACACATGGATCTCGCTGGCTCCGTTCGAGACGTCCGCAGTTTGCAACTGCCAACATTGCAAACTTGGTGGAACAAAATCGGAAACAGTCAACAGATCAGATTATTGTGCTGAGTGGCGAAAAAAAAATTAGATACAGGTAAAGTTAAGGTCGTAGCTGTGTACGCCATGAAGGCACTTGGAGGAGTGAAGGTATAACTTAATTTAACCTCGGCACTAGATGGTAGCTTCACACCCCGGCCGCTTTAAACCTGGGGAAAGAACCCACGGTTGCCATTGCGATGAGATCGGCCTGTCTGCCCCTTTTGGGGAAGAGAACATTTTCTTGCCATTGCCCACAATAGAACCACGATTCTTTAGTCGTTCAGCGTTTGGTTCAATTACCGCCACAGTCTGCAGTGATCCCACGTTCCAGTCTTAACGCCGGTCGACACAAATTTCAGCTGTCCTGACCTTTCATTTGCCACCAGAAGGATGGGTGCTAAGTTAATTAGTCAAATACAATACTTGTCCAACCATTGCACTATGTTGTAATATCTTTGCAATAGAACATTTACAGTATTTATATATTAGTCCTGCATTTGTCGATCCCGTAGGATCATCCTCAGGGACTCATTTAAAATTAAAAATGAAAAGTTGCACATACAACATTAACAGTATTGCATATGTTACAAACAGTCGGTTAAACATGAAGTCCAACTTGTGTTGGACCTCTGGTTTTACTATGGATTGGGAGTTGAGTATTTTCGGCAGAAGGCAGAGACAGTACCGTCGAATTTTTCCGAAATCAGCCGGGCATGGTACCGTCTGCTATCGACCCTACCACGGATCGTATACACAACTCCATTAAGGTCCGTGGCATATTATGCGCCACTCGTCTTGCGTGGCGGCTAACAGCGCACGGATTACCTACCCGTCTCGACCGTTGTGCTGATTTGATATTACGTCATTTCTATATCGCAAAACTTCCTTCGCAGGCTCTAACTGTTTGTACTTGTGATTGTTCACGTAGATGACAGTGTAGCCATTATGTCCTTGAATTTTTGAACCATCGATAACACCACTCGATTGGGCGCTATCAGCTGTGCTGTGGGGATAGCGAGCAGTAGACACGGATTAGAGCTGTGCAGTGTAATCTGTGGAAACGATCAATCGAAGTCGAGTGGCTACATTTCCGTGCGTCAATTCGGATCGCGAGAGGAGAGCTTTGTTTCATTTAACTGGCTGTGGCTGTGTAGAGTACGAAAATAAGAAATGTATAGTGATAGTTTGAGGGTATGACAGTGTATTTATAGAGCAGAGTGCTATTAGCTCACAACTGTAATGTATACATTTATTTCTTACGTCAGTAATGATTTTAAATTATTTTGCAAGTTTCTTGGCAAAATTTTGTAGTAAACAAAGAACAGCAAACTAGCGAAAGGTGTAAGAAACAGGCCAAGAAAAATAAAATTGCACGCCAGGTGTGCATCAGAGCTACATCGAGGAAGACTTATGCGTAGAGAATAGCAGTCGCATATTGTAACTATATAAAAAGTCATGAATTACCAATCGAGAGGGAAGTGTGAAAACTTAAAACATGAACGCGAGGTCACAGACTTTTGAGTTGGTAAGTTTTTGGCACGTGAACTGAGAATGACAACTGTGTGATCACTGAAACTAATCTCGAAACAAAAATAGACTTGCCCTACTTTCTGGTGCATAAACTCTTGGCGAACAGAACACTTTGATGTTTTATTTTCTCCACTAAAAGCTACTGTGTTAATCCATATTATATGACCATCTTCCCAAACTTTTTTCAGTAATATATCGTGTTAATAGGAATGTGTAATTTTATTGTATTAATGAAACGCCTTTTAAAGGACACTGGAACAAATATGCTGCATATTCTACGTGGAAAAACAAGAACACTGAATCGACCAACATTGGGCTTTGAGGTTTCATTTTAGTGATATGAGCCAAATTTACACTTAAACCCCAAACCGTATTCCAGCAAGGCCGAAATATCATCTTACTTACCAGGTTAGGCTTTGAGGTTTCGTTTTGGTGATCGGGTACCCAACATATGTTAAGAAACAAAAGACATATAATTTAGCATGGTTAGGCTTTCAGGTTTTTTTTTTGTGGCAGGAACTGACCTTATGGATCCCAACATATATTTACAAAACCAGTTGTGTTTTAGCAAGGCTATCCTTTCGTATTAGCAAGGGTAGGATTGGAGTTTTTATTGTATTTACACAAAAATATTTATTCCACAAAGGTGGGGCATTGAGATTTCATTTTAGTAGCAGAGGTATGAAGAAAAGAGGTTTAATGTATCTAAGCACTCTGGATACCTTGCTTGCTTACACTGGCAACTGTTGTGTGCCTTACTGTCACTGTGTAGGTTAGCAATCTGCATTAAGTATAGTTTTGAACATGAGCTCCAGACCATAACTTAAAGCATATAGAGTGTGATTGTATTCATATGTTCAGTCATAATTGCTGCTTCTCATACACAAATATTAAGTCTTTCAAAATACTCAAACACGTAGAATTTTAGAAGTGTTGATATTACTGGAGGACGGCACTTCCATATTAGATCGTCGGTTGGGGCCGGTTGTTTCAGGTGTTCATTCTGTACTTTCAAAATGTGTCTAGAAACCAAATAAATTATTGTGTTGAAGTTGCATAATGTTGAAGGTGCAGTGTTCTCTGAGGTTAGCAAAGTGCATATAATGCATGCATTCCCATCTGGTTTGGCTGACACATAATGTGTAATTTCGTTTCATGATCATGCTGTCTGCAGTATTCACTGCAAATGGTAATTCCATAGACCAAACTACATCAACAGTGAAGGTTCTGTCAGCTGGAGTGTTCTCAGTGTATTGATAGTAAATGGCTATTGCTGACACACACACTCACACATAGTCATAATCTTTTATGCAACATTAACCGTACTTTGTAATGCTATTTTTTTTGAGAGGCACACTTGCAATGAAATGTATTGATATTTTCGTAGTGTATGATCCTCTGCTGGGTACATTTGTTTGTAACAGCAAGTCTTTTAAGGGATGTAAGAGAACAAGGTACAGTATTGGTTTGGAAGAGTGACATAAGTGTTTGCATATATTTCAGCCTCTTATATTCCTTGATATTTTAGTAGCAGATATTTTGTTTTATGGTTTGTCTGTAAAGAATGCTGCCAGTGTGACTGCTGGCATACTGTAGTGCACTGCCAAGAAAAACTTTTTACTCTAAATTAGATAACATGAAAGTAAGAGAGAAATATGGCTTTTGTGATGTTTTCCCCTGAAAAACTATGGTAAGAAGGATATTATTTTTATTATGCAGGTCAGGATGGTCTCTGTTTATATTTCTGATCACCCTAAGATAAGAACATAACACAGAGGGCAGGGGTGCACAGATTTTCCAAAAATCTAGGCATCACATAAAGGTGTCAGAAGGATGATGCCAAGCAAGTTCCATCCTGATGACTGACCAATACATAAGTACATAAACAAAATTTGAACCCAAGGAACTGAAAGGTAGAGATAATTTTGGTGACCTAGGTTTAAATGGGAAGGTAATATTCAAATAGATGAGGATGTTATTCTGCCTTTAGGCATGCAATAATGAACCCTTTCTTTCCTAAAAAGTGGAGAATATGCTGACTGAGTGACTGTTAGCTTCTCAAGAAAGACATTTCTCCATGCAGTTAGTTATTTCCTTCATTTTCACCCCATTATATTAATTTGTAAATGCAGCATTCTCTGTTACTTGTGATTAAATAATTATGCCACAGTTTTGAAATTTCTGTGTGATATTTTGGCTGTAACTTATCCTACCTTCATGTAATTTGTAAATGATTATTTTCTGTTGGATGTCCTTCACATAATTCAAGGGTATGCAAATGACTAAACACACGAATTACAGCAATTCGCATTGTTTAAAATCTCCCAGCAGTGGCGTTCAAAGTGGCTGCCATATACAGGTGTTTCTGTTAGAATGGAAGTGATGTTCTAATGCCTTGTAATTGTTGTGTCTCGGTTGTCAGTGGCTTTAGAATTAATGTAGTCTGGCCAAAATATAGCAATGTTTTAATACTTAGGTTAGGGTTGTTACCTTTCAGCACTGGGCCATTGATGTTTCCGTCCAAATCAGTGGCAAATCCTGATCTGGAGGTCACATCTAGCAGAAGGGTGTGCAGTGCCTCCAATTGCTCTTCTGCTAGACGTGGGCTCCAGATCGGGATTCACTGCTGATTCGAATATGACAGCCAAAGTAATCAAGGCAGTCAAATAAATAAGGTAAAATAAATAAAGAAAAGTAAAACACATGAAGTTTTGGACAATGAGATGTGACATTTGCTGTGCTGATTTGAAATCTTGATGGCAGAAAGACTTCATATTTCGGTCCACAAAATCTCAGTGTTTTGATGTGGAAATAAACATGTAAAAGACTTCTGTCCATTTTTGTCATTGTTGTTTGTATCACGGAATACAAGAATTTAATTCTGGGTCATGTTATTATAATAATTTACTTTTCATGCAAAATGGTGTTTAACAACTTCTGCCAGTGTTGATATCTATCTTATTAAACTCATGACAGTAATGCACAGCAAAATTTTATAAAACAGGAGAAATAATTCTTTACTTGAAGTATTCAACTTGTATAAACATGTTGAATTTTGAGTCACAGTAGAAAACTTTATCCCTGCTTGGCAGTACTGTTTTTTAACACTTATCTTCTTTTTCCTTGCCCCACAGACTGTTGAAGGCCGTCAAGTTGATGAAGCAGTGGCAAGTATCTTCCACACTGTACTTTTTCATCGTTCCTTGGGTAAATTTAAATATAAACAAGAAGGCAGTTACTCTGTAGGGACTGTGGGATACGAAGATGTTGACTGTGACTTCATCGATTTTACCTATGTAAGAATTTGCCATATTTTTTGTGTTTCAATATGTGTGGAAGTATTGCATTTTCTTGGATTTGTAATGCTGATTAGTGTGAATTAAGTGACTTTGTATCTGAAAATCTTAAATGGGGAAAATGTAACATCAAGATTTATTTGAGATCATTGAAAGTGCATATTAAATTGAGGGACCTGCCCAGTGTGGTGTGCAGGACACAGAATTTAAATGAGAGCTGCATAATGAATGCCATTAAATGACTGCCATCATCTATACCTGACATTTGGTGTTCTGAGCATCACACTGCTTGATGTGTATGCTGGATGTTAGGTGTGAGGGGCTTAATTGGGAATTAAACTGTACTTCAAAGCCTTTTTGTTTTTGAGAAGTGATAACATTTTCCCGTTTCTTTACATAACAAGTTAAGGTCACCCAAGTGCTAAGATGTGTGTATCCTGACAGGCTTCCTGTGGTCAGTAGGTTCAGTCCTGTATGTACAGACCATGTTGCAGAGCTGGTCTGGACACTTCAGAGAAGAAAAAAGAAATTTCTTGTGCCTGCCAGGAATTGAACCACAGTTCCCAGTTATCCAGCTCATAGCCTAGTCACTGTACCAACCACATTGTACCAGCTTTAAAATATTAGCGTGCAATTGATTATCGTGACTTTTACAATTTCATGTAAATTTTAATGTAATTTGTTCTGTAATGTCCTATTTATAATTGACTAAAATTTTTACAGAATGAAACATAACCTGACTTTTACCAACAGTGGAACACTTGTACTTTTAGCATAAATGAGTCCATGCACAGAACACATTTATAATGTAATGATCATGTATGTGTCTCTCTCATGCTATTATTTCATGATTTTACTATGAGTATGTACAACCCCAAGTGGCCTGGTTGAAAGAATTGGTATTTTAATAAATTTCACATCATCGTAATTGCACTTAGTACCTATATATTTTCTGCTCTGTAGTAGGTATTCATATTTCTTACCTTGGAATCTAGAGCCATTCTGTCTGTACTGTGTACGGCTTTATATGGCATGGCACCCAGGCACAGGGAGTACTTTTTCAGACACAGTTCTCTGTTAACATGTGTGCGTAGGTCATTTTGTGTATCAACATAATTTTTGTGCTGTATAAAAGCTTCAACTGTGCTTTGTTTTTAGGTCTGTTGTTCCTCTGATAACCTGGATAGGAATTTGAAAAGGGAAATATCGGAATTTTCTGAGGCTCTGCGTGGAAACGATGGCCCTGGATCAGGTCAAATTTCACTTGAATTCTTCCAAAAGAAAAAGAATAGATGGCCATTTCAGCCGGAGTGCATCCCATGGGAAGTTTGGACAGTGCGACTTGAGCTTATCAAGCTCAATAATGAACATGGTAAAGAAGATGGTTTTCCAATCCGTATGTGAAGTAATGGTAACTGTGGTTGAATAGCTTGATGTATTTTTTGCCTCTCAGTCACAATGAAATGGGAAGACATAAGTGGTTACAACTGCAGTTAATATTTTGCCTATTAAATGTTCTCACTTTTGACATATGGCAGTTTAAAATGGCTGTTCTGTGAAACTTATTACTAGCATCATAGATGGGTTACTTCAACAAAAATGTAATTAAGTCACATTATGTTAAAAGTATCCTGGTGCCAGGACATTGAATTAAATTTTGGCCATTTTCGTGTTACTGATCGGCAGGTAGAATTCAGAATTTCAGTAATATTACTGATATTCAAGCCTGAATTGCTTATGCTTGATCTCTGTAGTAGTACCTTATTTGACCCCTGGTTCGTATATCCATTGTGAAACAACAGCATAAGCTGATAAAACTGGATACCTCATTATTGGACAAACTAGTCGTTTCCTTACTTTGTTATTGTTATGGCCCCTGATTTTGTTGTTTGTTTTGGGCTGCTTGACACTTGAAGGTAGTACTGATAGGTTGTCTCAAAACGTTGGTAAACAACTACCAATCTGCACTGCGTAACATCCCAGAAGAGCGAAGATCTCATCTTGTTTAAGCAAATTCACTCACAGTTTTATAAAACCAAGCAGCTTTTCCTGATATACATGGTTCAGCTTAAATGATGTCATCATCATTGTCTTGACCAATGTTTGTGTTTACCTTCATACTGGTGCAATTATAAATTGGTCTCCACATGTATTGAAATCTTTTTAAGTGATTAAAACTATTTGTTAAACCATTTTGCCTACCTGCATATCCAATGCATTTATTTGTGTGTGTATATTAACCTTTAAATGACCCGTATTTGCATATGCCAAAGCATGTAAAAAAAATACCCCTAGAAATTCATTTTCTGTATTTAGGCAAGGAGGAAATTTATTGCATTTTTAAGATATGCTGCCTAACCGCTGTTTTATTCTCCACGAATTGCCATTTATTTCATAATGTTATCTTTTTCCATTCAAATAATACTAATGTTTATGATAAACCATGCACTAAAATTTAAATACCATTCTGGTCATTTAAAGGTTAAATGCTTTTAATTTTTTCATCTTGCACCATGAGATGGTGAGGCTGTCATTGCAAATGTGTAAATGCTACAAGTGCTAATGCTGTGAAATGGCAAATTGTCTACAAAAAGATGTTCTGTATTTGCCAGGCAAATAGTCTACAATAAGAAGTTCTGCAGTTGCCTGAAATGCTTAGTGGATAGTGTACTTACATCTGTGTAATATTCCTACAAACAAGATAACTCAACTGGAACATTTCTGTGGTCTTTGTTCTTTGTTCTGTCAGTTTGGACAGTTCTTTATCTTTGTGTACTCCAAGTGATAAGCAGGCAAGGCTGTGTTACAGTTTCAGAAGCTGTTGTGAAGTTCGCATTTATTCAAATATGTATGATCCAGGAGTGTAGCACCATGTTGAAAAATAGTTGCACTAATTTGGTTTCTTCTTCTTGTTTTAATATTTAGAACGACAGAAATGCAGGGAGAAAGTAGGTGATATGCTGACTGAAAAGATCCTTTATATTGCTGAAGTGATGAACAGACATGAGTATGTTCCAAAAATGCCAAATCAGTCAGAATTGGACCTCATTTTTGACACGTCATATCCAGATGTGCAACCATACTTATTTAAGGTAAGGTAGTATTGATTACAGAAAAATCTTACCATCATCCTCTTTCAAGCCCTCTGTCATTTGCTGAACAGCTGTTCCACTGCATTGTCATATACTAACAGTATCACGTGAAAACATAAACATGAAGGAGATGAAGGAGAAACTGGGAAAACTATCCTTTGCTAACCACTTGTTAAAATGTTTTTAAACCCACAATTCTAGCCAATTATAAATCACCACAGGGGCAGATAAGTTCTGTATCCCACTCTCATGTAGATGCACAATTCTAAACAGTCATGTTCTTCCTGCTGTCTTAGCTAGGGCCCTTCTTGAGAAGGTGATAGGCAAGTAGTTGACCAACACATGTACCACATTTTATGGAATCCGAAGTTTCATTACCATGTTCACCATCTTCCTTTTTTATGTGGCTGTTCAGCCAATTTTCAGGCCATGGCCTTTTCTGCTTTCTTTCTGCAGTCACTCGTGTGTCTTGCTGCAGCATGCCAGTTTTGGTATTATGCAGTTTGGCAGTACCCTTCCAGAATTTGTTTTGGAATTCTGTTATCGTACATCCTTACTACCTGTGCAGCCCACTTTAATCTTTTAACACGCATGTGACTCACAAGAAATGTATACAGGATTTTGGTAGGGAACCGTCTTGGAAAGCGGTCACTTGCCAAACCCAGGAGACAGAAGGTAATATAAGGCTGGGTGCTGGGGATCTTATTTCTGAGGTGGAAGATGGCTGAAACTGTGTGCGTAGTGCACCCTATGACAGACTTTGGTATTAATGGTGGTGAACATTTAATGCTATTGTCACAGCATTATTTATAATTTTTACATTTATTTTA
This sequence comes from Coptotermes formosanus, assembly GCA_013340265.1. NCBI lineage: Eukaryota > Metazoa > Arthropoda > Insecta > Blattodea > Rhinotermitidae > Coptotermes > Coptotermes formosanus. The sequence goes on along the minus strand of BLKM01000905.1, from coordinate 945,187 downwards.
CACCATAATGTCACACTTCTGAATTACTACACCTGCTTCCCTTTATTTATTGTTGTAGTTCACAACAGCCCCTGAGCATTCCATAATATATGGTTTGTTTTATTTGTTCCTCTCTTAACTTTTGTCTCATTAGTATTTCAGAACTTGTGGAAAAAATTGTGTTATCATTTTTGTGTTCTAATACTCGGTATCTAAAGCTTTTGAATTGTTGAATCATGTTCCTTCACTAAGTTCTTGTAGTCAGTTTCAAAAAAATCTTCGTTTGTATTGTTGCCATAACATTCACCATACCAGAGTTGATGCACATAGTCAAAATATTCCATAATAAATAATAAAAAGAATAACAGACCAAGAATCTTTGGAATAACCACTTCCACAGTTTCAATGGCATTTTGTTGGGGCTTCATTGTGATATGATACTACTTATAAAACTGTCCAGACATTAGTTTCACATTTGTACATGCGTGTTCTTTACCATGCCGGCCTACATCTGGTAATGTTTGACTTTAATTGGAATAATCATTTGATTCCAGGTCACATTTGCAACTTCAGGCCCCACAAATACCTCTGTAGGCACAACAATGAAGAAATTAATCAAGGAGACATTGTCTCTCTGAGTCAAAATGTGGGTTAGAAGGCGCTGCAAAGTTCGGAGCTAGTTTGGCCTTGTGTAAACATTTGTGGCTGTTCAAGTGTCTTGAGCATAGTATGAACTGTGAATTGGTGTGTGCAGGAATCACTGTGGTATAAACATGAGACATATTTTTTAACTATTTTGTTTTTATTACTATTGTTTCCTGGAGTTGTAAATAATTAATGACAAATGTTGTTAGGCATACGTGAGTGTTTTTGATGACTAAAAGTTATTTAATTATGGGTGATGATGGGTGACAGCAAAATTAGGACTAGTTCACCTTTCAAATTTCTAACACAATTTAATGTGCTTTTTTTAATACTGTAGTCCTGTATGGATAATGAGTTCTAGTCCCAAAGAATATTTTGTTATATTGCAGCTATTGATCTTGTCACATTTCTCTCTTTTATTATTTTTTTTAATTTTAACTGTTTAAAACTTTATTAATCCTCATTAGTGAAAGTTTCTTCCTCATTTATTGCATGTAGATTGTACTGGAATTTTGCAGTTCTCATATGTGCATACAAATTAAAAACTGGTTAGACTGCTTTGAAACCATTATGAGTAACGATAATAGGCAATACACCAATATGATTGATCAGTCAAAAAACATATTGAGAAGTGTTACTACAGTGTTTACTGAACCTTAGTGTTGAAAAAGTTATGTAAGACTAGTAGTGAGTTACCTTATATTGCATTAATCTGGCCTTTGACTATTGTATATTACTGTGCACAGTTTATGATATTCTGCTTGTCTTTCCACCATTAAGTATTACATGACATCTGAACAGGTCTTGTACTGGTGCAAACACTGCAGGTTCTCTGAGTGGTAAAATGAACTAACTGGAACTTTGATGTTCATTGTCCCAGTTGGCCTATATTAATAGAATGTATACAAAATCAGTCAGATAGCCAACAATGTGTGTTTATTGATGACACAGGTTAAATAGAGCAACTAGTTTCGGCTTTTATCAGCCATCTTCAGGCTCAAAGTTCAAAAACGCATTCTACAAAAACTCTACATGAATAAAATAAAAATAGTGGAGGCCTTCACTTTACAGTGTTATTGGCTAGATCTGTGATTATTACATGTAAAATACACATTAGATAAAATGCTCCTCTACGTGAGGAGCCGAAGGTGGAAGGATGAGTATGGACTCCACAACCGAGCAATCCACGGACTCCACAACCGATAAACATTTTATCTAATGTGTATTTTACATGTAATAATCACAGATCTAGCCAATAACACTGTAAAGTGAAGGCCTCCACTATTTTTATTTTATTCATGTAGAGTTTTTGTAGAATACGTTTTTGAACTTTGAGCCTGAAGATGGCTGATAAAAGCCGAAACTAGTTGCTCTATTTAACTTGTGACATCAATTAACACACATTGTTGGCTATCTGACTGATTTTTGATAAATTCTATTAAGTAACTGGATTTTGAGAAACTGGAGGACTAATAAAGGTGGGAACGTTTTAGAGGACAGTGTGGTGCAGATGAGTTATAATATGAAGTTTATAAATTTGTGCTGTGCAGTTACCACATTCAGTTTAGTGTTGTGTGAAATAGCAGTTGATTGCTGCAGAATGTTTCACATTACAGGATATAACCACAGAACATCATTTGCTAGATATGATGGAAATTAAGGAATATATGTTTAAGGTGCACACTGAAAGTGATTAAGAATTATTATTACCATGGTGGTGATACTTGTGGCATCTTGAGGCTACAAGTCTGAAATACTGAAACATGCGTCTCTCCTAAATATCTTAACCTTTAACTGACCTGTGGTCACATACATGAATGCCCATAAAAAAACACCCCTACAAGTTCATTTTATATATTTCGGCAACAAGGAGATTTACCAAATTTTTAAGAAATGCTGCATAATCTGTGTTTTATTTTCCACAAAATGCCATTCATTTCATTATTTTCTCTTTTTTTGTTCAACTAATGCTATGTTTTTCATAAACCATGTGCTAAAATTTAAATACCATCCCAACAGTTTAAAGGTTAATAATTTGCTAGTATGTAAGTGTCCATGCTACTTCATACATTCCCTATATTGTGTTACAAATCGTCCAACTGTAAACCAAAGCAGTACCAGTCGATTCATTGTGCTTGTACTTAAACTAAAAGAATAAGTTCTTCCCCAGATGTCATAGTTTCAAACCCAGGAGCTTTCATATATGGAATGTTTAAATCCAAAGTACAATAATTCAAACAAAATATCCTTCTGTCAGAGCAGATGTGCACATATTTTTCAGAAATCCAGGGCCCACCTCCAAATTATGGGCTCCAGAACTGTGACGGGCAGTGTGTACCATATTGAGGACCAACAAGTGTTAGGCGCCACCATGCAAAATTTAGTCACCACAGTGATCTGGCATCTGGGATTTGTGCGCCCATGCTTCAGAGTATTTGTATGGTCAGAATTATAGTATAGTAACAGGATTTGCACCATAGAATGTAAAACACAGCATTCTGCATCAAAAGGAGTTCTCTGCCATGAAGTCAGGCCATAATATTAATAGTAAAGTAGAATACAAAAGAGATTTACGCTAAGTAAACAGGTCAGGGATTTGCATTTTCCCAAGTTCCAGTTGGAAAATTATGTGTTACACTGTAGATCTTTCCCTACTCTTCTTTGTATCCTGAACAGGAAATCTTATATGAAAAATCTGTAAAGCAAAAACTCAGTTTTCAAGGGCATTTCAGAAACAGTAGTGCAGTAACCATTTCTTCTTCAAACAGTCTGTGCACATGCTGTACTAGACAGAAGAGAAGTTTGTTTCAATTATGCCCCATTAACCTTCTAAAGACCTGCGTTCGTGTGGTGTTCATATACGCAAATGCATGTGGAAAAACACCCCATGAAGTTCATTTTATATATTCTGGTAACAAGGAAATTTACAGCATTTTAAGACGCATTGCATAATCTCTTTTATTTTTCACAAAGTGTTTATTTCATAATTTTATCTTTTTCCATTCAAATAATATGTTTTTCATAAACCATGCATTAAAATTTAAATACCCACCCAATCAGCATAAACATTATGACCTTCTCTGTTTTGTTTTATGTCTTATTCCAAAAAGATTATACAGGTTTATGTGTTTCCAATATCATTGAGAGATCAGGTTGATTAATCACATTAATGCTGAAATGCAAGGGCTGCATCCATTCCAAAAAAAGAAAAATGTGTAAGAACTACATATCAAAAGTGCACCTGTTTCAGTAATTCAGTTAACCATTTTTAAGTCTGAGTTTGCATAATACTAGGGACAGACTTAGATAAAAAAATACTTTCCCCAAAAAGAACCCTTCTTATAATACAGTCTGTTTATTATTGTGGCATTGTCATTATCATGACAGTTAGAACATTACTGCTTAGTTGCAGCCACATTGTGTGGTCCTACTAAAACAGTAGTATTAATTTCACTGAAAAATTTCTCTGATACCCTGACATGTATACTGACATTCAGTTGTATGATTTATTTAGTTTATGGTGCTTCTGATTTGAGAGACTGACATACTTTTACGTGTCTCAGTCTGTAAAGCAGCTGCCTGTGTTTGTATTGTTAATACTTGGTTCAGAAATAAAAGAACACACTTTAAAAACCACTGACTTGAAAAGACAGGAGGATATCTATACCTGTTTTATGAGACTGTATAAGATTGCTATTAAACTTACAAATAGATTCTTGGGCAATAATTTTTTGTGGTCCCAGGCTGTTTGGCAATCATGGCCGTCGTTTTTATCACTGGGGCAAAGCTTCAAGAGGTTCTGTTGTATGGGTTTGCATAGAACTTGGCTAAGTCTGGGGTGCAAGTACAGAAAGACATATTTTATGAGTTTTTTGGCTTACACAGTGGTGTAGCTGAGGTATCCATTTCTCTGGGATATGTTGATGCATCACTGGAAAAAATGGTTTCTGACATTTCGAAGGAGACCCTCTTCTCAGACATTTTGTTGCTTGAAGATTAGCTCTCTGAACAGCAGGAACTACCCAGTGACTTGCATCATATCCTGGAAGAACAGACATCCCAAATCTATTCCTGATTTTAGATACTTGTAGGCAGTGTCTCATATTTAGATGTGAGGTGTGTCACTGAATCCAACATTTTGCTAATCACCAGCCAAAATATTGGATACTGCTGAATATGGTAAAACAGGTCAAGTCCCAAAGTCAGTTCAATGAACTGACAGACTGAAAAAGAAAAATCTTAGTACAGATCACAGATGATTAGTTGAACGGAGAAAATAGTCCCTTCAGGTATGAATTTAGCTTTGATAAGGGCTGGTTTCCAGCTAAGTTTCATTTTATGCAAGTGGTAATTGCTAATTTTTGGTAAATTCTTGGAGGGTTTTGCAAACAAAGAGTATATGTGAGTGATACAGGCCTGCTGGTGGTAATCATCAATGTAATCAGTTGTGTGCAGTATGAAACAATTATTCAGCTGTGTTGCTGACAATGGCATCATTTATTCCTGCTGAATGCTCATCCTTCTACTTGCTCTGTGGTTCCTTATTACCAGCATCTGAGAATGTGTGCGTCACCTTCCAAAGTTGTGCATCTTCTGTTTTACAGATTTATACAAAGTTACTTCTTATTCACATGAAGGTGACACCTGTGCAACAATGGCTGACCAGTCTACTACCAAACAATTTTACTGTCCTGAGTGCCTGTAATTAAAATTAATAAAGTCAATGGTGATGAAGTGTTCTTTTGTCTTCAGCCTAACCCAGTGTATACTGAAGTTTTCAGGTTTCTTATTCCTATGACAGGTACAGGAAAACTGTATAATGTAATGTCAAACTGAGGGTAGGACGTTTGTGGAATGTTAAATTGCGTGACTTTATCATAAAAAATGCACTTTTAGGAAAATTTGCTTAGTTGTGCAGTGTGTTTCACAAATGATACTTAGTGTGTTCTGTGAGGTTGTTACAGAGCTTTATATTGTGCTGGGTACTATCCTTGATGCTGTGTAGCAAGCACATAGTGATTTTGCTAATTTTAGTGTTACTGCATTTGTTATAATAATATATATGTAAGTTATTTTCGTGGAGTCAGTTATATTTGTTTTAAAATCAGTAGCATATGCTAATTTATGTACTTCTTGTAATGTACAGAATTTTGTAGGATAATCAAATTGATGAAACATTGTAAATAATGCTGTTTGTAAATATATTTGAACGACTTGTCCACCCCACCTCTGTTATTTCACAGTGTGCATGCATGCACATTTTAAGACATCAACTAAGCACCTAATTTATTCTCGATTATTAGTTTTATGGGCTTGTGTTTTGTGTCATGTTCAGAAAAGATCATAGTTCAGGAGCTGTATCTCTTCGTACTGTCAGGTGAAAGGGTGCCATGCCAGCATGCAGGAACAGTGTCAAACTGACGCATGTTGTACAGAATTTTTTCGTATGTCTTTTTATATGATATCTAGGACATGTGCCTGAAGTCAGACCAACATGACACAGGTTACCCTATGTAAATAAAACTTCATCTCTTCATGTTCCTGTCCTTGAAACATTACCCAACTTGTTACCAAAATCTCTCCAGTTCATAAGGTGTATGGTCCTTGCTGCTATGGCCATTCCAGGGGTTCGCTGTGGCTGTCACTGGGCTGTAAAGCCTACCTGTACAGTTATTTTTGCAAGACATTTATTATGCTACACCCAAATAATATAGGTGTTTGTACATGTGAGCCCTAACATCTGCACAGTCTCGTTGGTATAAAAAAATTTTGTGTTTTCAACAAACTAGTTTTGGAATGTAGACAACAAAGGGCCGCGTTATCGTAGTCGGTATAGCGACTCGCTAGTGGTTCGAATCCCGGTGGAGGCGAGATCTTCCGCACCCATCCAGACCGCCCCTGGGGACTCATCTAGCCTCCTGTATAATGGGTATCAGGGCTCTCCCGGGTGTAAAAAGGCCTGGACATGGCGTTGACCATCCTCCCCCACCTACCGCCAAGGTTAAAGAAACAACAGAGGTACACCTCCACTCCTTTCATGTCCTGTTCTAGAGTGAACTTTACATTTACCTTCACATAGACAATAAATACTTAATTTCCTTCTAGTTTTCTCCGATATGGGCAGCCATAGGCGATGGCAAGCGCGCAACATACCAAACCTAACCTCGTCCCCCCTTCTCTAGGGGGTTCATCGGCGCAAAAGACATATGACCTTGTGGCGCCAATGGCGGCGCCTACGTCCATACGATCTCTGGTGCAACGCCAACTCAATGGTAGTCTGTGATGGTAGGGTTCTTGTCTGTGAGAATGTGAGCGTAGGAAACATAATGGCGAGGCAACTCGTCCCCAGTCAACAAAAGTTGGCAGAAAAGTTATCACTCATCAATGACAGGGGCATTGGCATGCTAACGAGGATTTACAACATCAAGAAGGTGATTTTGTGTAGTTCTAAATTAATTTTACTCTTTTTAGACGAATTTGACGTTTCGGGTCGTGAAATTCATTCGGTGTGAAGATGAATCATGAAAGAAACCCACCCAACGTGTTCGGTATAGATAGATTTCTTGAGGATGGACGGTTTTTATGTTAAAGAAGTGGTGTTCAAATACTTCGTGCGTGTAGGACTCCGTTGCCGTCATGCTTTGCAGAAGACCAATCCTAACCTCACACTCATTGAAGGTCCAAGGTGTTGATGTACTTGCTCAGTATATGACTGTGGTAATACAATTTTTACTGAAGGGTGCCGCACTAAATGAAAAATAGGCGTTGTAACCATTGCTAGACACAAATTCAGTGCGAAGTAACATGTGAGGTGTCATTGAAATTTCAAGAATTGTAAGTGGGTGTTAAGTGATGGCGATGTCAGATTAACAGAATTTTACTGTGTATGATAGAGTTTGTAAATCACAGTTGCCGTTTATAGTTGCAAAGGCAGCAGTTTTATTAAATTTTGTGGCGATGATATGGACGAATCTTTTGGATGTGGAGAGTGTGCCAACATTTTTCTTGGAGATGTTTCCTATTTATCACTAATTTCGTCCAGTATTTCCTCATCTAGCATGTGACTTCTGCATGTTCTCTTACTGTCTGAAATGGAACCTCCAGTTCATAAATATTTCACTTATTTGTAATTATTGTGTGTAGAACTGGCACATTGGGAAATTGTCATATGCACTTTTGACAGCACTTTATGTAGCAACTGTGTTTAGCATATGGACCACACAGAATTTACATTGATACAGCAGATGATTCACGGGGACCTCACACCTGCTTCAATACACAGTGTTGAAAGCAGCTAGTGAGTGGATTTGGTGTGCAACATAAGTGATCTGATGGGTTGTGACTAGCAGTTGGGATGTTGTAAAATAATTCCCCCGAATATGTTCATTTCAGATTGCAGAATGTATGTATCTTTTACACACGAAGCCATATTTGAGAAATTTGTTGGAATTTATGAGCAGAAACAATGTGTACACCTTTCACTTGTCACAACAACAATCTTGTGGTAAATGTTATGTGTATTTAGCCCAGTCTGTTTTATAATGTTTGAATGAAACATATATGCATAAAACCACTGCTGTAAAGTAATATATGTAATCCTTAGTTACATCATTGCACTCAGAAGTTATTAAATAAGGGTAATTTGAACATACTAGATATATGATGTATTTAATTATATTACATTCTGCTATGTCAGGTGCTAGTAAATGTTAGTTTAATCCTTTTTTTAGTGTAGGTGTAAGTGTGTTGCTGTCACCGTTTGTTCTGTGTTTGTTTCAGGCATGTGGTGATGCAAAATCAAAACCAGCATTTTTATCTGACAAAACACTGGAATCTTCCATCAAATATATTGTTAGGCGATTTCCAAACATAGACATAAAGGGGGTACGTTGCAGTATTTTTTTGGTCTTTTTTGCATCAAATTCACATTACAGCTGATCTAAATAATTCATACAATTTAAGTTTCTCACATTGGTGACTATGACTATTGCTGTATCCCGAGATGTGACACTTTAGTCTTGTAGCTTGTTACAAGTATTTGAGGGCAACATCAGTCTTCTGCCCTGAAGTTAGTGGCTGAAGGTTCTACGAAAATGATGGTAATTTCATTGCGTGGCATCACAGCTTAGAAGACAGTAATCAGTCCAGTTACTTGCCCAGAAATCTTCATTCTTCTAATTTAATTCCATCAACCATTGTGGTATTTACTAAAAAAGGAACCAAGATTAATTACTAGGGTAAGAATAGAGACCACATTTAAATATTCAGGAATATGTAATCAGTACTGAACAAGAATGGCAAATGAGCTTTTGTAATTAATTCCCATGTAGATTTATTTTCTTGCATTAAAGTTCTGAAGGAATGTCTCATTGTTGTGACCACTGGGAGTTACGCATTTCTCCTGGGTACATTCACACGTCTCTGTACAGACATAGAGGAACTAGTGTGTGAATAAAAAATTGCCCTATTCTGCTGAATGACAAACTGTGTTTGTATGTATGAACTCTTGCATGTGTATTGAGATGAAAGCCCTTAGTTCTAGCTGAAACCTAGTGAGGTGAATCTGATTCCTTTAAATGCACTTATGTACTATAAGTGCATATATAAGTGCATTTTTGTTGGACTGATTAATTATTATGACAAATGATATTCGTTAGATAAAATAATGACCCTACATAGAGTATGTGAGTATATACAAAACACACACACACGCACATGTGCGCGCATGTGTGTTTTGTGTCTTTGTGTCTGTGCCTGTCTGCGAACATGTGTGTGTGGCTGCACTCAGACTCATTGTCATCTAATGCACAGAAAATACGGTTAATGTTAAAGTCATTTGTCATGTCTTTATGCTATGCCAGTGTGAGTGTGGGCAGGTGTCTTAGCAGGCATGGTCTATATGATAAGTGAGGTGACAGGAAGTGAGAATGGTAATGGTCAGATAAAATAGGTATCCTGTGCATACTGTATAATGATGGTGAACCTGAGAATTTGAGTCAATGTAAGAATTAGTGAGTAAATTTAAGGATGTGTTTGTATGTTTTTGAATGGTATTGAGTTAAATGCCTGGAAATATGTTCCACAACTCTTAAATTTTTGACAAGTCAGTATCTGCACCATGAGCACAGACATTGCATGGTGGTGTTTTACACTGTGGATGGACGCAGTATATGTACACAATCATTTCTGAGGTTTCTTACAGTGTTATTATGAATTTTGCATGTCTTTTTTATTGACCTGAAGTGAAGGGAATGTTTCTTAGGACTTGCTTTTTGTGTGTGTTTTAGTTCTTGTGGCTCAGTTTAGGGTGAAACTGTCTACCTGAGATACTGGAAATTGATTCGTGCATTTTAATTTGTGTTCTGTTTTTCAGTTGCAGGCAATCACACCAATTCGCAATGAAATCATCAAGTCATTATCACTGTACTATTATACATTTGTTGATCTCTTGGACTTTAAAGACAATGTATGTGAACTCCTGACTACTATGGATGCTTGTCAAGTTCACCTTGATATTGTAAGTTTCTGTCCACTATCCTTTTGTTTGTCACTTATACCACCACCTGTACATATTATATTTACATCAAAGTTGCTACATCAACTAATCATACCATGAGAAGCTTCACTTGAGAATACATTTGTACAGAATACCAATCACAAACTGAGGTGTGTGTGACAGACACGTTGAACTAGCAGAAAGCTGACCTTGCTGATATTCAGTACACAAAGGAGTGATTCCATATGCACTGAAAATTCTGTAATGATAACTTAAGCTATAATCCAGTTCATGCTACGTGTTGCAATTATCTGTTGACATTTTTATGCTGTGAGTAATTAAGCAGAAGGCAACACAGGGTCATCAGAATGACATTGTGTATCATTATATGGAATTTTTGGCAATTATATAGGCACATACGTTGTGGAATGACTGAGGTGGTAATCTTTTGTGGATAATTAAGTTACACTACATAACATTTCAAATATGTTAGTCTGTCTGCCCAGGTTAATTTTGAGCTTTGCCAGCAACCATTTTATGTTTATATTTTGTATTATCAAATAGTGAAGACCTAGGTGTAGATGGGAGGATAATATTTAAATGGATCTTCAAGAAGTGGGATGAGGGGGCATGGATTGGATTGCCCTGGCTCAGGATAGGGATAGCTGGCGGCTGATTGTGGATGTGATAATGAACCTTTGGGTTCCATAAAATGTGGGGAATTTCTTGACTACATGGGGACATGTTGCCTTCTCAGGAATGACTGTGCTAGAATGTAGTTAGTTATTATCAGATAGTGTTTTTTTTGCAGGCTTTAAATTTTGAGTTAACCAAGGCATACCTTGAACTGGTAGTCACATACGTAACTCTTATGGTGCTTCTGTCAAGAGTTGAAGATAGGAAGGCTGTTCTGGGACTTTTTAATGCTGCTCATGAAATGGTACATAATCAGAGGTATGTGTGTTTGTATGTTATTTGTTAATGAATCAGTGAATGTTAAGTTCACCATAGAAGAGGCCATGAAGACCCAGATGGGGAGTAGAGGTATAGCTGTACTCTTTGTTTAACCTTGGAGCTAGATGTGGGTGGGTGGTCAATGTCGTGCCCTGGTCACTTTTCCCCTGGGAAAGAGACCCAGTGCCCATTGTACAGGAGGCTGGGTGTTCTCCAGGGCCAGTGTGAAAACACTGCCCCTACCAGGATTTGATCCCCAGACCGTCCAGTCTGCAGCAAGTTGCTATACTTACTATACTATCCAGACACATAATCAATGAATGGGGAGACTACTAATTCAGGCTGCTGTTGCCATAAGCCTTTATTTGCTACCCCCGTTTGCTTCTCCCATCCCAGCTAGATTTATGTATGTTGTGGTGACAACTGCCTCACTTGAGGTCGTTGCTGTTCTGGTATGTGACACACCATAGGTTTGTAGTTGGTTACTGATGTTTTGGGACAACCTGTTGCTCCATTCTTGAAGGGTCAAGCAGCCCAAGAAGAGTGATTTGCGTTACCTCTCCAAAATGTCCCTGTCATCAAGATTTTCTTCAACATACAGCAAAGAACAAAAGTTTACTTGCCTCTACTAGAATTGGTTCTTACAGTAAGGCTATCATAATGTTTTGGCTCAAGAAGTAAGGCCTTGTAATTCTTTTAAAGAATTGTGTTCAGCTTTTCACATAATATGTAGAGGAGAGCTGTATATGAGCTCTCTAAACTACACACACTTAGTAGTTGTAGCGTAAGTTACCACCTTTCAACCACCAACTGCTGGCTGAAGCAGGAATGCTTATGATATGTTTTATATGTAGCCTTGATGGAGAGGTAAGCATAGAAGTGCCACCTGCCAGTGTACTTTTTTTCTTAGTGTTTTCAAACTAATGACTCTAGTCACTGAGCTTTGAAGATGGCAGTCTTGACTGATAATGGTGTGTATCTCTCTTTACACTTACCCATGTACACTTGTGGCATATAATGAATGCCTTTCAAGTCTGTGAAGATTTCTGTGTGCCATATCAAAAGTAGGCTTTGAAGTTAATCACTGGACTTTCATCTTGATGCTCATTATAACTATTTTGTGGGTGTAGGTAGCGCAAGAATGAGTATATTTGCCAAGTAATTTGATACCTCAGCCAGATTGTCCTTTCAGAGTGGAATTGGACAGTATGACACTTGAATTATGAAGCATGTCCAGAATTATTACTGCTGGAAAGAATTTGACATTGGGAGGGGTGACAGAATTGTGGATAATTTATTCCCTGGTGCATTAGGAAGGTTGGCAGACCATATTAGCAAATGCTCAATTTTATAACTAGCAGAAGTAATGTTTGGTCAAAAACAAGAAATGAACTTCACACCTAATTTTTTTGTTTCCAAATTCTTGCAACTAACATACTGTTCTAAAGATGTCAGTAGAATTCACCAAATACTTCTGCCCTTATAGCATAAGGGATATTTGTTCAGACTGGTATGATTTCATGTGGAGGACAGGAAAAAAGATAAAGCATGCCAAAGAATATATGTATGTGTGTGTGTGTGTTATTTCTATGTGCACATGCATATATTGGTATAAATACACATGCACATCTGGCAAACTCTGTTTTTTTAGGCATTAGTTTTTTTGAGTGGAAAATGTTAAATCGCTGCAGGTTGTAATTTCAGCCTTTATGTAATCATGTAAATATGTTGGATTAAGTTGTTGACATGGCATATGTACTTAAAGTGTGTCAAGTCTGGTGGTTGGGGTGAAGAATATTGTCTTCTACGGCATGACACTGTAATCTGGTCTCCATCTTCAGGGTAGACCTATCTTAAAACTAGAGGCAGTATATTGCTCCAAAGTGCTGGTAAATTCATACCAGATTACGCGGTGTCACATCATAGAAGATGGTATAATACATAGTCACTACCATGACAGCATTGTAGCTCACAAAGGAGGGAGTGTTATTGAAATTATAGCGCTTGGCTCTGTGCCATGTTGTATTCATACTCTGTGAATGTGATGATTGGAATGAAATTGTGTTGTGTTAATGATAATGTGTCACCAGTATTGTGTATTATCTTTGGTGTCTGGAAAGGAATCAGATTTACATCTGTGATCTCTAACTTGTGTAGTTTATATACTTAAAGGTTGAAGATGTGCATTTGATATTAATTATGTATTTATTTGATTAAATAAATGATTATTTATGACAGTGATCAAAGTTTTCCTCGCCTGGGCCAGATGATCATGGACTATGATCCACCAGTCAAGAAGCTCTCAGACGAATTTGTGCCCCATGCCAAACTGCTTGTTACGGCACTTCGATCTTTATGTCCAATTTATGTCAATAGAAATCTTTCTGCAGAAAAGTGGAGGTAAGCAATAAGAAGTTAGTTGGGGAATGTGATATTGCAGCACCAAGTGTGCAGCTGGTCACCTTAAATTGCTTCGGAGTATATAATGTTGCTTCATCATACTTTCCGTCTCATAGGTCCAAATGGGCTCCTCATCAACCTGTTCCCAAAGACCCTGTCTAAGTTTTCCCTAAGAATGAGAAAACAAGTTTCGCACTCATTCGCTGACTGACTGACAGACTGACTCTCTCTCTCTCTCAAGCGTGCATATGCGCGCGCGCGCACACACACACACACACACACACACACACACACACACACACACACACACACACAGAGCTAGTAAAGCATTCTGCTAGGTTGTTCTACAAGCCTGGTCTCTTCAGTTGGTGCTGACCTGATGGAATGCGTCATGATTGATGTCGCTGTCATACTCCACACTACACCTTATTCTTCTGAGTGGTCTCTTTCCATGTGAGGTTTTGTCCATGAATTATACTTACATCTTGTTTGCTATATGTTGCTTCTCCAATTTATCATAGTCGTCTGTGATACAATTTGTGTAAGTAATATGGAGAGATATTCCTGTATGTATAATTTTCTTTGTTTATCCCGAGTGGCTGTAAGTTATGCTCTGCATATAACAGAATGATAGGATCTAAACCTTGTGATCTGCCCAGATTGAAAGAACTGGTGGTATGAAATTGGTGTAAGGTCAGGCCATGAGCCAAGTAGTACTAAAAGTGCTGTTGAATCAGGACTGATGGCATTCACTACTCTTCTACCAGACTGAAGGTAGTGTTACCCTTTGTCTGTAACATGTCCTTTGGGTGATGCTAGCAGAGTCTGTAGTTAAAGTTCACTAACCAGTGGCACATGCTTTTAATATTCCATCTTCTTTTTTCACAGGTCAGACCAAAGACTTAGTGTGGTTGGAAACCCGGGCCAGCTACTGAAACCTGCACAGACAGCCACAATGTCATGTGAATACCTCTCACTAGATACAATGGAGAGGTGGATTGTGTGTAAGTGTTTTAGCCTTTGCTTCTTTGAAATGTATCATTGTATGATTTTAGTGCTGCTTCCATAATACTGTGCCTTTACTGGGATTTTATTTGATTTTTTGCAATGCATGTTAAAGAGGCGCTGTGTGCCACGCTATGTGTAGAATCATTTTTGCAAATAATTTACCTTTAAATAAGTGGGTTCGTGTTTAAATTTTGGTGTATGGTTTATGAGAGACATGAATAGTACTTGCACAGAGAATGATCAAATGATGATAAACAGTATTTTGTGGAAAATGAGACAGAGATTATGCAGCATGTCTTTAAAATGCAGTAAATTTCCTTGTTACCTAAATATATAAAATGAATTTCTATGGGTGTTTTTTTTACATGGCTTCACATATGAGAATGTAGGTTGTTTAAAGGTTAACAAATCTTTTCATATTTGAGATCTCAGGTTCTTGTGGTTGTGATTGCGATGGTTAGTATCATCTGTAGTGCGATACCATGCAGTACAGTGATGGTGGTCTTGTTTTCTGGATGTTTCTATGTCAGTAATTTACTTTCAGAGGAAATGATGGCTATAGTAATAATCCCTCTTGTGCTTTGTTTCAGTTGGTTTTATGCTGTGCCATCAGTTTCTAGGCCAAGAAAAACCACAGGATTGGGCCACTAAACTCTGGCTTAGTGCTCTTGAGTCGAGCTGGGTCATTGCCCTTTTCCGTGATGAAGTTCTGCATGTACATGCATATATACAAAGTTTCTTTGATGGCATCAAAGGATACGGGAAAAGGATTTCAGAAGTGAAGGACTGCTACAATCAAGCCATACAAAAAGCGTAAGTGTCAAGTACATATGTGAGGTGGGGACACTAAATGGCAGATTTTGTTACCACACATTAGAGTCATCATGAGAGTGACAGGCCTGCAGTTTAACATATGGTATGAAGTGTGAGCGATGAAGGCTGGTGTGCTTCACATTATCAGTGTTTGAATGTTTGGTTGGGGTTGAATGTATGAGCATAAATAGCCACAAATGGGTCTGACTAGGAATCAAACACTCAAACACACAATCTGACAATCCATTGCCTTGCCATGAGACTGGATATAATGGACTGAATGGGATAGGCCAGAAATGCACAGAAGATGTTAGTGAGAAAGCCTGAAGGGAACAGACCACTTGAGAGACACAGATGTAGACTGGAGGATAATTTTAAAATACAGTTGAACTTGGTTATAACATCATGAATGGGACTGAATATTTTGTGTCATTATAAACAAGTAGTATATTTTCATGGTTAACAGTGAGGAATTAATTGGTACCACTGAATATCTGACACAATAAGTGAGGTGTTGTGTAAATTGATGTCATTATAATCAGGTTCGCTTGTATATTGTAGCTGTAATTTATGTGAGTGTAGTTTGGATATAACTACCTCAGCAAAAGGGCAAATGACGCATTTGTGAACAAGACAATGAGCTTTTGGGTTCCATGACTAAGTGAACAACTCTAAGCTGATAAAAATATACATGTTTTTGTCATGAGTTTGTCAGAGATGATTGATATGTGTCAATTTGTACTGTCATATTCATATTATAATCCATTTTGGTTTTGTAACCAGTGCACACCGTCATCGGGAAAGGAGAAAATTTTTAAGGACAACACTGAAGGAGCTGGGGTTAATCTTGACTGATCAACCTGGACTTCTGGGACCAAAGGTATCCTCACTACATATAATACCCATGTGGTTAAGTGAGTGAGTAGTGATACATGGTACAAGTGTTTCTATGATGGTTGAGTCAGGCTGGTTTGCATGGTTACTAGATTTCTGTGGCTGTGAAACAGCTTTTGTTTGTGAGTGGCATCACAACTTGCCATGGTTATGATAGAGTTTGGTTTATGACATCAGGATGCTGGTCTCTGTTGCTTTTATGTAGTGTGATTTTTTAAATCCTATATCTCAAGAGTATAGACACTGAGTGATGTAAAAAGCCTGGCTAATTTGCATGTAATTCCTGAAAATTGAAGATTGTAAAATGGGATTGTGTTATATTCAGGTAAATACCTTGGTTATAATCAAGAAGAATCTAGCTCAGATAAATTATTACAGACTTTTAAGAGTATGTATGGTTTTGCCTGACAGTTAACATACACTCATTCATAGGTGTGTCTTTACTGTCATCTTCAGCATTGTCATAATCATTGCTGTCATTATTGTCATGACTGTGCATGGTGTTTATCTTTCTAAGTATAAATCATTATTTCACTGTTTGAACATAATGGTACATTCATTTTGAAATATTGTTGGCAGGCATTGTTGATATTCATTGGTCTTTGTTGTGCAAGAGATGAAGTATACTGGCTCTTGCGACACAATGATAATCCGCCACAGCAGAAGAGCAAAGGGAAAACAGCTGAGGATCTGGTTGATCGTCAGTTGCCAGAATTGCTGTTTCATATGGAGGAACTGCGAGGTACCCTTTCATGTTATTTTCTGCTACAGTCATTGGCTTTGCTATGCTCCTTGCAAAGAAATGTTATGTGCCATTCTTTCTGGTATATTTGTGTACATGGCCAGTCATGTCGCTGAACCTAACCCTTGATCTGGCAGCAACATATTCTCGATCATATGTACTTATGACACCTCAGTGATATAACGGGATCATTCAGTGCTCTCTTTTTTCTTAACACATACATGTGTAGTCATCTGGAATTGGTTATTTGTTTTATTGAATATCTCATACTGTGTAATGTAAAACAGTAAAATGAAATTGGATAATGAATTGTGAAGGATTTGAAACCACTCAGGGCATAACTGACATACCACTTTGGCATCTGCCTGGAGGGAAAGAGGCAGATGCAGAAGACTTAAGCCATGACAGCCATTGTCCCAGCTGACGTTCACACTAGACATGTGCTGAATACCAGTCAAAAACATTGCTCCATTAGCCAGCTTGTTCTTTTTATGGTGTATGTTGTAATGACAATTCAGACATGGGGTTTTGTCATTTGGATTACAAATATTCTGGAGGTACTCAGTTTGAATATCAGTCAGAAGGCCAGATATTCTGTTACGTATTTTTGTTCTATTTTGTCGTCTTATATGTAGTATTATATTACATAACTATATGTAGACCTGTCCACTGCTGTCTTTACACACAGACTCTATTTATGTGTTTTTTATGAGTGCTTACCTATGCAGCATTAATTTGATTTTGTAATATAGACACACTGTGTTTTCTGTGTGGTAGGAAGTGAATTTTTAGTTGTTACTTATTTTTATCAAGGTGAGTGTAATGTCTTAGTAGATGCAGAAATGTTTGTAAGAAATATACAGCATTCCAAAGGCATTACAGTAGGGAAGGAAGTTCAGAATTTTAAAACGAATATTGCGGGAATCAGAACATCCTGCCATTTTAAATGATGCTGAAGAGTACACAGTTTGTCATTTCAGGTAGGCTTTTGGGTCATTTGCACTGGAAATATGTAGTAATATCAGATATTTTTGTGTGACTGTGGCTCTTCTTTTGAATGCAGATTGTTAACCAATTATTTTCTCTTAGTGTAAACATTTTCTTAGCCATGGCAACCTCAAATCCCACATCTGTTTGTGCTTCCTTTTCATGTGTGCAGTGCTGGTGCGGAAGTACAGTCAAGTCATGCAGCGCTATTATGTTCAGTATCTTACGGGATATGATGCCATTGAACTAAACCAGATGGTTCAGAATCTTCAAGTGTGCCCAGAAGATGAGAGTATCATTTTGTCCTCTATCTGCAACACCATTCAAAGTGTATCTGTAAAACAGGGTAAGTGACGATGTAATACCAACTGTGTCATTGTGTGTAAGGTCACAAATATTAGGTGATGTCATAGATGTAGCAATGGAACTAACTTAATCCTTCATGGAATCACTATACCACCTGCCCAAAAATTGTAATACCCAATTCTGTAAAGTTACCTCTTATTAATATGAGCCCGAGTTTTGAGTTCATGTTCAGGTTTTAAGCAAGAAATAAGGTAAGCTTGAGCAAGGCTTTATTTTTGTGAAAACGTATGTAGCTGTTGTGAATGTGCCTTTGATGTAAAGTAAGACCAGTAATTTGCTTTGCTTGCATAATTTCCCTTGCTGTTTCTCTTTGTAATCCTTACTGTAGTTTGGTTTTCTCATCTACTTCAAACAAAAATACATACTGTGTTTAGGCCCTATTCCATTCTTCACACAGTAAGTACTTTGAGTCATTGAACAGTCAGCAGTTTTTAACTGAAGGGTTAGTTAGAATTTCTAATGACTACTGTAGGAGAACAAAATATTATTGTTTTACTCATTAGAGTAACGGAATACTTCTTGATTCCTGTTATGAATCTAAGTTATTTATGTTTTTTGCACTTATTTACACGCTGAATAATCTTTTCTTTCCTCCTCAAGCTAAGTTAAAAGAAACAGGAGGAAGAGGGGAAAATAACATGCAGTTACATTTCACATTTATTTGTCCAATAAATTATAAATTATTATGTTGACGAACTTACTACGCACAGTACTGCACTATGCCCTGCACTCTTCTGTATGTAGTGGAACAGAGTGATGTTGATGGGGTGAATGAACTATAGTAAATTCACATATGAGAAAGAATTAATTGGTGAAATAAAAGAATGCAGCAGAGTGCCAACATTGATAAATTATATATTAGAAAAATAGTTATTTTGATTCTGCATGAAAAGTTGCCAGTTGTGGAGGACTGAGTGCATCTGACCTTATTTTCAGTTGAAGAGAATGAGGTGTTTGATTTTCGGGCAATTCGAATTGATTGGATGAGACTTCAGGCATATACTTCTGTGAGCAAGGCGCAGCTTGTTCTATCAGAACACGATAAGCTGGCATCCATTCTTGACAGAATAGTTTTCCATACCAAAATGGTTGATTATTTAGATGAGATTCTAGTGGAGACATCAGATCTGTCCATATTCTGGTAAGTACTCTTTGTCCATATAAATAATTCCTGACGGGAATTGGAATGGGCTTGGCAGATCAGTTGCTAATAAAGGTGTTCTGATCAGAATTCAGAACCTGTTTTCCTGTTGCATAGATAGCTAGTTGTACATATTTATTAGTGGTATTTTTGTATTTTATTTATTGAAGACGATACTTTTATGTAAAATGTAATACATATGGATTCTCTACACTCTGTTGGTCAGGTATGACCTCAGCATTTTTTGTTGTCACGATGTTTTTGTTGTTGATTTACAAACAGAACTTCATCGTTAGGGTGTTGGTACGTATAGGTCTGTGTTCATAGCAAACTTCCCATGGCACTCTAGTGGTTCATTAGATATCACCTTCACACTTTAAGGTGAAGAAAATTTTTGCATGGTTGCCATGTTATTCTACATTCGGAAAAAATATTTCCTTAAGGGAAGTTTTATACTTTTCACTTTTTGCACGAGATTTTACATATATGACTGCATTAACATTTGTTTCTGTTCTCATGTCAGCTTTTATAACAAGATTTTTGAAGATCAGTTCCACATGTGTCTAGAGTTTCCTGCTCAGAATCGTTACATTGTGGCATTTCCTTTGATATGTGGCCACTTCCAGAGTTGCACTCATGACCTGTGCCCAGAAGAGGTGAGTTGTATATGTAATGATTGTCTTGGAATCAACCTGGAAGGGGCTGTGTTAAGTTGATAGAAATTTCAAATTCACAGACTGTGTTTGTTATCCTGTCCAGCCCAATATGTTGCATGTATGATGATATCTTGGTTATGAAGTAATTACTATATTGCTTTTCAGAGGCATCACATACGGGAACGGAGTTTGTCTGTAGTAAATATGTTCCTTGACGAAATGGCCAAAGAGGCCAAAAATATAATCACAACAATCTGTGATGAGCAGTGCACGATGAGTGACAAGGTATGTGTCTGGTTGTTGTCTCATTTGTATTTAATTACAACAACAAAATAGGGTAATTAATTAATAAAATAATTGTACATTTAATGTGTGATGTTTCTAATTGTAATTTAGCTGCTTCCAAAACACTGTGCCATTTTGATTTCTCAAGTGGTGAACAGAAAGAAAAAGGACAAAAATAAGAAGAGTGCTCCTGAAATAGCGAAGCCTGGTGCAGAAAGCTACAGGAAAACTCGAGAAGAGCTCACTACGTAAGTTTTGTAGTAGTTGATTTGTTGAAAGTGTCTTATTTCAAAGTAATATCAATTATAATTCTGGTTGCATAGTTCTTAAATTATGCATATGATGACTGTAAATGGGAACCACAAGGTGGTTGTGGAAAGGAATCTGAATTCTTAGAAGTGGAGGATCATTTAATCATAAGTGTAATTATGTACTTATTGAAAATCTGTTTTTTTTTTAGTGTTGCAACTAATAAGGTGTTAGAGCAACTTCTTGCATTTGTGTAGTGCAAATCAAGCAGTCATCATTAACGTGTGCTGTAGAAGGGCAAGGGGGACTGTACCATGTATTTTATATGTACATGTTTTGTATAACATCATTTAGGGGCTGGGAATCTCTGAACATTGACCCTGTATGTGACTAACTGCATCTGTCTCAGATCGTACTACTATCACCACCTTTCACTTGTAGAATTTATTCTGTCGCAAAAATTGGCAGTTTGTTCCTGTATTTGTTGCCACAAACAGCTCTGTTGGTGATGCATGTAGCCTATGTGGTAAGGTATGGTATGTTTTCTTTCATTATGGCAATCTGGATGCCAGCCACTTATTACTGTCTTCGTAACATTAACCATCAAGAAGCAAGGAATGGAATATATGAAGATACACATTGTTAGTGGCCAGAAAATGTAGAATTTAGATATTTTTGCACCAGAGTGGTTAGTGAAAACATGAAGACTTGGCTGACTGAGGTATGTTGGTCCAGGGCCTGTTATGGCAGACACAAATGGCTTTAAAATATTTCTTTCATTTTTTTTTCCGTCATTATGTGTGTGGTCTGTGACAATATCTACAGTTAGTGTTTCTTTGTGTAATCACGTTCTTGTTATTGCATCAGGTTTTGTGAGAGTTGAGGTTCTCACAGTGGTGTTGCTGAAAGTTTAAGTCTTCTGGGACATGATGCTGTTTTGTTGGATGAGTAATTTCAGACATTTCAGATGTTTGTAATGCCTTATCTTTGGGATTGAGCAGTCCAAGAAGCGTAGCCTTGTGACTCGATAGGGTGTGTTATGTAGGTGTGGATGAAAAGAAAGCATGCGTGATGAGCCAGTGGGGTGATAGTGAAATTTTGTTTCTCCCCAGATAATGTTTCATATTGTCTTACCATGTAACAAACATGTATATTTAGCTATATTTTAATTTCTTTTTTGTTCAGGATGGACAAACTTCATATGGCCTTAACAGAGCTCTGCTTTGCAATCAACTATTGTTCCACTATAAATGTATGGGAGTATACATTTGCACCACGGGAGTATCTTACACAGCACCTGGAGAACAGGTTTGCACGAGCTTTGGTTGGGATGGTGATGTATAACTCTGACACTAACGAGATCGCCAAACCATCAGAGCTGTTAGCAAGTGTTCGGGCATACATGAATGTGTTGCAGACTGTGGAAAACTATGGTAATTATAGTGCAACAAATGTTGAAATAACAAAGTTATAATTTTTACTGGAATCTTTCTTTAGTTTTCCTTCTAGCTGTCTGAATTAATTTCAGTATTTCAAAATTTGCTGATACCAGTGGCTGCGTGGCCTAAGGCATGGGTCTGCAGCCGCTTGCTTGCTGGGATTGTGAGCTTGAATTCTGCTGGGGACGTGGATGTCTGTCTCTTGTGAGTGTTGTGTGTTGTCAGGTAGAGGTCTCTGCATAGGGCTGATCACTCATCCAGAGGACTCCTACCGAGTGGGTGTGTCTAGCTGAACGTGACCGTGAAGCCCTGATAATGAGGAGACCCTGGCTCACTAGGGGCTGTTCTGCCATGAAAAAAAAATCAGAATTGAGTTTCGTGGAAAGTTCTTGGTACATACTTGTGATCAGCTTCATATACTCTGAAGAATTTCTGTTCTTGATTTCTGACTCAGATATCTGATTTGATCTAATATACATTTACTTTGGCAATCTCCATGTATTTTACACTGAAGGACTGGTAGGCAGTAATGCAGATCGTTGTACATTCTTCAGTTTCATAAGCAGAATCTTTGTTATGCCTTGGTTTTTATATTGCATAACCTTTCTAGCATGACCTACTAGGGGTAGGTTACTTTTGTGATAGTGGGTCTTCTCTTTCATACAGGTGTTTCTCAAATGCATGATTTGAATGACTTAATGTTGTCGTGCACACAGCAGGATGCATGATTTGGTGGATGACTTTATGATGCCACAGCTGCTTGAGTGGTGCAGTGACATTTATTCTCACATCCAGTATAAATATAATTCTCGATGTAGGTTTTTGAAGCTGTAGGGGAACAGAAGTTTTTAAAAAAATACCTGAGTCTCACTCCTGTAACGATATTAGCATAAAATGCATTAAGTGAACTTACTGTATGGTTATCGTTTGATGTTGAGTTGTAAGAGTAAAGCAGTTTTGGTGGATACGGTCTTTTCATGCACATGTGTAATATGCCATGTAAACACATCATATATATTGTGTGCGCTAGTAATCATCGTACTTACTGCCATGAGAATCTCATATCTCACATGACAAACCTGGTTTTATTTGTGTGCCAGTAGGGGAACTATGATCTGCTACTTATGTGCTTTTCATATGATCTGAAGTTTACTGTAAGTGGATGGTCTCTCTTGTATTTTTTTAATGTGACAACCAAAGTTAATTTGTTTGTTAAAAGTTGGGGTGGGAAGACTGTTACCCAAGCCAAAAGTTGAATGTGAAATTTCGTACTAGTAGGTAGAACAGTGCTGAGCAGTCACAAAATTCCCTCCTCACCCCAGATTTATTATGTATTACTGGTTTTAAATATTGGAACATCTTTTTTGATGTTATTATGTTTATGTTATGTTTGGTTGATGTAATAATTGGAACATATGTCTGTATGCTGTGTAATCCTTTACTTCCTTCTCCCACATCTGGGAGATAAAATGAAAGGAATATGTACTGGAGTAAATTTTGTAGCTGTCTGTCCAGCCTGTGTTCTCTGTCATAATGGAATGGAATTAAATATATCCCATTTCTAATACAGTGTACTTGGATCAGGTTGCAGAACAGAAGTTTGTTTTTTGCTGATTTGTGTACTGTTATTTTCAGTTCATATTGACATTACCAGAGTGTTCAACAATGCATTGCTTCAGCAAACACAGCCAGTGGACAGTCACGGTGAGAAAACTGTAGCAGCCTTGTATACTCAGTGGTAAGTAATTGATTATTGTGTATGTAATTGAAAACAGCATTTCCTGAAGATTTCATATCTTTTAGGTTTAAGCTACTTACTTGTCTTCTATAATTATATTTTGGATATTTTAATTATCCGAATTTAGATGAAGGGTTGTGTACAGAACATGTAATGCTTGGTACTAGAGTTGCTGGCACAAAAGTAGTCCCATCAAAGTCATGTGGCAGACTGACACCTGTGCTCCCTGCTGCCCTGCATTGTTGCCAGTGCTTCCCCTGAGGCACAGCTTCCCATTTAGTTGTACACTGTCTGTCGATAGAATGGCAGCACTGCGTTCATAGGCAGTGAGCGTGACAGGACTATTTTTGTGCCGGCTGCTCAACTTATTGCTTTACTGCACATTTAATCAGACTAAAGAATTTCTTTTAATATTAGCAGGCTATGGTGATAAGTGGTGAACTGATAGAATGTAATTTGGATACGGTAAAGTAATGATAAAGTGCAGAAGTACAAGAGCATTTGTATTTTGTGATGCTTTGTGTTTTTAGTCATCCTTTACATACTTTGTAAATTGTAACACAGAATGATCTTAACATTTTTCATAGCATTGTGACAATAAACAATAATAGAGTGCAAGACTATCAGTCACAACTAAAAGTGTTTATTACATGTACAAAAATTTGGTTACAACATGTTTCGGTTGGAATAGGCCATCGTCACACAATACAGAATACCAAAAAATGCTATGCAATTTTAAATGTTATGCATTTAAGTGAGATTGCATTAATCCTTCTTAGTATTTTTTGGTATTCTTTAGTACTTGAAGGTGGCTTATTCTGGCCGACATGTGTTGTAACCAAATTCTTGTATATAGAATAAACATTATGAGTTGTGATTGGCAGTCTTACACTTTGTTATTATGAAGACAGAATACTTTTTATCGGTTACTCCAAACGTGCTGTCTTGGACCGTTCAATACAGCATTTGAAGTTCCTATACATGTGTGTCACTAAGAAAGATGCACCATTAATTGAGATTATAAAAATGTGATGGCTGTATATAATTTGTTTTTAATATACATTTTATGGTATTAACTAGTAACCCAAAATTACAGATTTCTAGTTCACTTATAAAATACACGTAAAACAAATGCAATTGCAAGTCCCTGATTAAAATAAGATATGTTTATAAAGGGACAGTATAGTTGCCTCTGTGTGTCTGTGTGTGTGAGAGAGAGCTTGTGTAAGAGATACAGGAGTCTTGCATATTAAAGTGTGCTATCAAAATGTTTTGAGAACCATCTTTATGACCAGTGGTGTTGTCAGGCTTCATGCCAAAAAAAGCAAAGGATAAACATATTGTTTGGTTCATGGCTTTAGAGTCAGCCATACTGCATTGGTTAGGCCTGTGTTTGATTGCTAACACATTGCATGAATCAAACCAAAGCTAAACTTGTGCAAACTTCAAATTAAGTTGAGATGGTGTCAGTTCCTCTGCACCAGATGTAATGGTCATACCATAGTGTCTGAGCTGTCACAGCACAGTGCCTCATATTAATCTGGGTTGCTCTGAAAGTGATGAGAATTTAAATGGCTGCCATTACTTTGCATGTTCTTGGGCGACAACTTTAGGTGAGTTTGGCAATTTAAATGCACACTGCACGACAACCATGGTCAATGTTTGGCGCAGGAGGGTTAAGGTAAGGTTGATCGTTAGGTAAGGGAGGCTTCATTGTGTACCTTGCACCTCCTACACCTCTAGTCAAAGTGTTACATATTTTGTTTGGAGGCACATAGCTATTATAGGCATTGTAATTGAGACATATATTGATGTTCTTCTGTGTGTGCATGTGGTAATTTTTCTGACCATCTACATGCTTAGAACTGTGTGTACAGTGAAACCCTGTTAAGAAAATTTTGAAAATTCCAAGAAAATCCTACTTCTTAAGCGGGAAATTTCTTAAAAGGGTAATTTTAATGAAATGGGAGAATTTTGGTGCTTTTTTATCCTGACTTCTTAGGCGGGAAATTTTCTTAACCGGGTTTTCTTAAGGGAGTTTCACTGTATTTTGTTAGTATTAGTTTTGGTATTAATTTTCCTATATTAAGTATGGATCCACTGAGGCAGGGCTTGCTTGTCAGGTATTCAGAAGTGCTGCTCCGCCGTGTCAGTGCAGGGAACATCTGTTTTTCCAACAACCAAAGGGCTTTTGTGAGTCTTACAGCTGAGGGAGCTATCCCATTTAATGCTGAAGAATTTTCAGATATCAATGAATTGCGAGCATTGGCTGAACTGATTGGGCCGTATGGTATGAAGTTACTGAATGAGACCCTAATGTGGCACATAGCAAGTCAGGTGCAGGAACTGAAGGTATGTTTTTGTGTGGTGTGAACATGTGTGTTCAGTTTACTGAATGCTGAGCTACTTTTTAATTTCAATCATTCAAAATACTACAGTTTTTTAATGATCATAACATTTTCTGTGCTCTGAACGTTATTGTTTTCTGGGACATTATGTCATGTAATTTCATGGATGGTTACTGCTAATGTTTCTGTGGAAGGGTGGGCTTCTGTGAACATGGTAATGTACCTACATACTCCCTAAAAATGATGAAGTTCTTAACCTTATGTAAATAAGTTTCCAAGAAAGATTCTGTACCATGAAGTTAGTGTGAAATTTAGTGCATTTGCTTTGTGACGATGACAGTAAACTTTTCACATGTATTTCAGACTTTCACAACTATGTAAATTACTGTGTAAACATTTTTATTCTGACTTAATTTTGAGACATCTCACTAACAATACTTTTGTTTTCTTTTATTTTGTTTTGTTTTAATAGTGTTGGAGGTAATGGGCTTTCAGGTTTATATCTTTTCAGTTTGTTAAAACAAATGTGCCTGTTCGTAATTTGTAGGGCTCAGAAGGAAGAAATCCTTTGGAACCTCATTAGTTAGCTGCATGTATGTCTGTGTTTAAAATTCAGACATATTGTGGGCATTGATTGCCTTATTTTTATGAACAGCATGCTGTTTCTAAAGGGCAGTTCATGTTTGTGCTTTTTTAACTCCATAATAGTCGCACGAACAATACCAATATGACTTCTTGCAAACTTCTGAGGTGGGAACAGTACTTGAACCAATAAGAGAAGGCTGTTGAAGCTCTGTCTTGAATTGTATTTTGTGGTTTTGTTTATACAAGCAACTGCTTGGACTTTGAAGAAAAGGAAGAGAAAATAGCAGTGACTGTATTAGTATTACTGATAATATGAGACTGAGGATGTTTGTGTGAACAGAAATAATTTTTGGTATTTGAGTAGTTTATTTGGTTTGTACATAACAGTGGAAGATTTAATAACATAATGCAGTGGAATTCCTTTGATCCACCACCCATGCGACTAGGCAGGTGCCTCATTATCAAATGTTTTGGATTTTCAAACGCTACCTATATTGACCTAAGTTCTTTCTTGCCCAGTCACGGGTTTCCTTCACAATGCATTGTTGTAAACCATGTGTACAGCTTCTTGTCTGATTGCACTAATTTAGGCTGTTTCAATGTCTGTCACTTCAGAAGTCCTTCCACACTTTCCCTTGACACCATAAAGGACCATAATTGGTCATTCTGTTTGTGTATTGTATAGTTAGTGGATGATCCGATGTTGTATGCCACTATAATCACATTGCAACTTTCACTATTTTCAAGCCTCCTAATTATTTCATGTTTCTGAGGACTCATTAATGTTACGTGTTTAGTTTTGCCAGCAGTGGCTTTTTTACTCATCTTGGCATCTTTGGAAGCCATGATAATGGCTTGATGGGCTCAGCGAAGACCAGACAACACAAGATAAAATTATGGAATCACTGTGCTTACTGGATGTTAACTATGCTGAATCGTTGAGACATGCGACTGGTTTCCTCAACTTCCAAAATATTAGTATTTGTGGGGTATCAGCTTCTGGAGTTAAAGGAATTCTGCTGTATGTTTTGTTATATTGTAATTTATATACTAACATAAACAGTAAGAATATTTGTGTTATCATCACAGAGTACTTTTTGTATTCTGTAATATTCATAATCTTTTCCGCATTCTAAACCTTTGAACAGTGCTTTTTGTTTGGATTTCAAGCTTCCTGACTTATGAAGAGATATACTGTGTCCAAGTGTTTTGAGTTCTCGTCCTTCAGAATGCTAAAAAGCAATGTTGACAGTGAATACTTTTTAATACTTTCCTCTCTTGTACCGATTTACAGAAACTGGTTGCAGGAAACAAGGATGTGCTGGTTTCATTGAGAACAAATTTTGATAAACCAGACATAATGAAGGAGCAGTTCAAGAAACTGCAACGTAAGTATGACTGTGTGTTCTCAGAATGTGGCCACTGCATGGTGCAAGCTGTAGTTTGAAGACATAGAACTTGAGAAGGGATCGTAGTTGACTCTTATGCTCAATTATGTGTGTGGGTGGCATTTGAATGAATGGTTTTTTAGATAAGTTTGTTTCTTTTCCATTGCAACCACAGGACCGAAAGTGGCTCTGAGTAAGCAATTGGACTTCTTGATCTGCATGCAAATTTACTGTTCTGCTTCCAGCAGTGTTTTACTTGTTCTCCCATCTGTACCAGACTTATAAAGTGTCTCTATGTATGCATGATCATATACTATAGAATTGTCTATCATTTGTTGCTCTGCTGTCTCTGTTTTGAAATTGGGAAATTGGTAAGTGACATGAAAGTCCTATATATTAATTTGCTTCTGAGGGGTTTGATCTAGCTTGTGTTCAGTCCTGAGTTCAAGTCTGCATTGTGAATGAGAGTCTTGTGACAGGTCGTTCCAAGTTTCCTTCAGCCTGATGACAAATATACCTTTGTGTAATGTGTGTGACCCCATTATCTTCTTGGTGCTTTCAAAATCATTGTCTGATGTAGCAGATTATGAAGTTTTAAAGCATACAATTGTTGTTACCACCTGCCAACTTGGATACACACATGGAAAGTTCAACATGCTTATTATATATGCACTGTTTGCAGAGTTGAAGAGTGAGACATGTGTCCTGCCACATCATGCTTATTTTTCGTGATTGAATTGCGAATCTGCACTAGAGAATTCTTTTTTCCACAAGCATTTATTTTATGTTGCTGTGTGTACTGACATTATGAATTGCATAATTTATAAGGCATCCAATGGTGATGTCAAAATGAATACTAAATTAGGGAGGGCATAGACAGAAGCTGTTACACCCAGCTTTAGGGTACTATTCCAGAATTTGCTTGGCAGAAGTGAGTAAACCCATGACAGTCTCATTCAGTCATCGGACCTTGATGGATTTCCAGGTTCCTCATGAATACAAGGCAGGGGCATGCCATGACATGTGGTGGTAGGCATCTATCAACCAGCACTCATTGTACTCATTGGGCAGGGAGCTGTTACAAGCCTTTTGGTAGCATTTGTGTGATGAAACTAAGGACTGTAGGAAAGGAACAGCGAGGATAGTTGTAGGGTTTGATGTATGGATGTTCAGGTATCAGTTAATTTTATATGAAGTAATTCCTGTTTAAGAAGGAGGTGTATGAACCTAAAAGAGAATAATGATACAACAAACTAGCAGTTGGTGTTCTGAAATTGCAGTTTGTTTTCAGTGTGAAATTGTGTTAATTAAATTATGTAAGAAGTGCATACGTAAACATGAAATAGTGTAATACTGTGACAAATTAGCAAATGGTAAGTGCTGTGAAATTGTTTTTTGTTTTCAGTGTATGATGAGAATCATTTGGGTAAGTTTTGTAGAAGTATTTAATTACCTCTAATTGTACAGTCAGGTGCATAGTATGGTCTTGCTGTAGTTCCCACTTACTAGTTATTACTGTAAATTATAGTTTAAGTCTGTGAGTAAGTAGATTGCTCAATTATTGGACAGTCATGCAGTGCAGGCTTGTGCTTTCCATACCAATCATAATGTGTGATTAACCCTTTGAGGTTCACATATTTTGACATGACATTTCACCAGGTATAATTTACTTTGTGTGAATTTAAAAACTATTGGAACCTGATACAGGACTGGAACATGATTTTATTAACACTGGACTAAGTCAGCAGGTGGCCCTCTTTCATGTTCACTGGTGTCAGTACCCTAAAAACTACATGACCCACGTTCAGTATACCACCAGAAAGTTTCCAAACAATATTTTTCTCAGTAACAGCATTTACTTACTATTCCACTATTTCAGAGCAGTCTCATTGCAACTTGATACAGCAAGCCCAGTTAGTGATAACATATTCTGTTTAGAACTCTGGAAGCGTAGCCTGTCATTATGCATGAATTGTCCTGATGTCTTGAAAATTCTCCTTCTCTTCGGTGTCAGCTTAGTTTCAGAAACATAATGTCACGGTGCTAGATGTGGGGAATATGGATGGTGCAGGACAAGAGTTATGCTGTTTTTAGCCAGACATTACCGAACAGACAATTCAGAGTGGACAGGACCATTGTCGTGGTGGAAAAGCCTATTTCCAGTGTGCCACTTCTCACATCAGTTTTACTGCACCTCTTGCTATAGATGTTGTAGAACATCCACATAGAAATATTGGCACACATTTTGTCCCTGTGGAACGAATTCATGGTGCACAGTTCCATGCATGTCAGGAGAAAACACTTGGCACACACTTTACACTGAAACAAGCTAGTTGAGAAGTCTGTTACTTTGTTGCTTTAACATCTTGACAGTTTCTGTAACTGTTTTGCCTAATTTTAAGCAGACCTGGATGCACATGTGCTGTCCTTTAGACTGTGCATGTTGCTTCACTATGAAATACGCTTCAACTTTGAAATCAGCAACAGATGACTGCAGATTGTCTGTGCCCCCACCTATTGGAAAGGTTCTGTTCTGAGTTGTATAATCTTGTGGCCAGGCCAGAAACTTTCTGATCTTGTCCTGTGTGTGTGTGTGTGTGTGTGTGTGGGTGTGTGTGTGTGTGTGTGTGTGTCAGGGGGGGGGGGGAAGGAGGCGATTTAAGATAGTCCATTGAAAGACTGAATTTAAGTCCTGAATGAGTAATTTTTGCAGCCTTGCGTATCTATTCATCAAGCACTTATTTCCTTTATCTATTCGAACAGAATTTTAGCCTCAGTTTGTAAAAGTCAGTACTTACTACTTAAGACTGTATATAGTTTTTTGTTACGTATATAACTGGTACTCTTATCAGCAGTAATATTTATAGTTTGTATTTTGATTTACCTGTACACCCCTGTCCACACATATGCATAAAATTGTGCTCCTGTTTATTGTTTCTTCATTACATTCGAATTTGTGTCTGTCCTATTGATTCAGTTCTGTCAAGTGGCTATGTCTGCAGTAATAATTGATGATGATCAACTGGTATTTTTTACCTGTCTAATATTGAGATATTCATTACTCTTTCTAATGTTATTCATCTTTAAAATAGACAAATTTTTTGGAAATTAAATAACATATTTCCTGGGGCATAAGGTGTATACTGCTGTAGGAAGGGAAAATTAAGAAATGGTAAAGTGAAGTGTTTTATAGTGACATTTTTGTGTTAAGTGTATTACACAGAATTACATGTCGACTGGTGTCTGTGTTGCTACAGGTAATAAAAGAAATGAGCATATATCCTTTGTTCACCAATTTTGTAAGAGTGGCTACAGAAAACAAATTTCCTGAAACCTTTGTCTTTCTGTCTCGCTTTGCATGTTACAAGTAAACTTTAGCCATGTAAGCAAGATAACCATAAATGTACATTTTGACTACAGATTAAAAAAAAGAAACATAATTTAACTTTTCCTGTGGAACAAACACTTTCATTTCTGTGTTAAACTGATAGTGCAGTGAAATAAATTTTATATTGATGTTAAGTACAGGAATTAGCTTCATTAGGTAAACACTAAGTTAAACCATAGTTTTAATATATGTTCCATGATTCACCCATTTCCATGCTTGTGTATATTTATGAAAATTACTCTCCCCATTCAGATGTTGACAATGTGCTGCAGAGAATGACAATTGTTGGGGTGATTCTGAGTTTTCGTCAGTTAGCGCAGAGTGCCTTGGTGGATGTATTGGAGGAACGCATTCCATTTCTTCTGAGTTCCATCCTTGACTTTCGTCACCATTTTCCCAGTGGAGGAGATTCAATGGTAAGTTGCAGTTTTGGTAGATAGGTGAATATGAAAGCTTTTAATGTGGTAATCAAAGTAAATAAAACCCGTTACAGGATTCCGCAGAGCAGAACTCTTCTGGCGTGTTCACTCTGTTGTTTTTTCTAGATGTTAAATTCTTCATGAATACTGTCCAGAAGACATAAGTATTTTAAGATATAAGATTTCTCCATAGTTCAGCAACAGATTTAGGTATTGTAAGTGTGAGGATTTACAGTTGTTATATTGTAAACATTGATACATGATGTTTGCAATCATGCTTGATGTTCACTGCCCAACTGTGTCTTCAGCTTTAGTGGGTACCACCATTTCTGGGGCCTATGTGTGTACCTCACAGAGAATACAGTCTATCTGTGTATGAAGGCCAATCATGGTGGGAGATCATAAATGTATGTACATCACGTCTGCTCAACCCACAGCTAGTGTGCAGTGGGCAACATGTTGCCCATGACGCTGTTATGCTGCCCATGGATACACCTGAAATGAGAAAACTTCTTTTAACCCTTTCTCTGGCAAGGTGATGTAGGAAGCCAAAGAAATTTTGAAAACTTATGAGCTGTTTATTTGTAGACGCATGCACTACATTACTAATTCATGTTGTATCCATGCTAAAAACAGTGAAACTGTAGCCTATTTTGTGAATTGCATTTATAAATTTTTCTTGTTATTTTCAGTACAGTCTTTATTTAACATGATGTATAGAAAAATAAACAGGTAAAATTATACATATAATTATACATACATTTATTCATTCTGTGTATTCAGTTTCATGTTGCCTGCATGCAGGCCAAATTTTGCCAAAGTTCCTCACACCACATAAAAGATTGAGCAGGCTTCATATAGGTTTTCATGTAAAGTGTCTTTATTTTAGTCAAAATTGGAACATGTCAACAAATTTTAGTAAGAACCCCAAATATGAAATTTTACCAAAAAAAATGTCTGGTGGGAGTGACCCTGATCTGTGCATGCAAATGGACGGACAGGCAGGCAGGCAGAGACAGACAGACAGACGTGATGAAGGTAATGCATATGAATGCACTTTAAAGGGATACATTTTTATTTCCAGGAAGACATTAATTTCTTTTGTGCACAAATTGATTTGCCAATAGGAGACTTGTAGGATGCAACGAGATGGTACCATTGTGTACTAACTCTTTCCTTGGGCGCCAGAAGTCGAGTTCACTTTTCCTATTCTGATGCCTTGTGCGGTTACAGATGTCAGTATGACACATGACAGGTATCAGATTTAATGTTGTGGATGCAGAGATTGGCTGTCAATACCCGTACATAGTTGAGATTCAGTTATCTTGTAATAATCAGTTGATACAGGACTGCATCCTTACTAATGGACACAGTGGAACGTCAGAGTGCTGCTTTATGAGTTGGACTCCCCTTTTAAAAGTAACTTTGACCTGGTCATTTAAATAGGTTTGTAAGGCCATGAAGTGGAGGTTAAGAAAACAGTGTAAACCTCCTGGAAGTTTCACCTACCAGATAACATAAGTCACATATTTTAGTCAGAATGTGATAAAATAAAGTTCAGGTTGTAATATTACATGAGAATATATGAAGAGAGAATGTTACTTTTATTAGGAAATACATCAAATATAATCCAAATTCAAAGGGGTTGCCTTTGTAGTTTGCCACGTAATAATTGGGTTTTTAAGGTTATGAGGAGTGCAGCTGTCTGTTCTTCTGGGATATTGTGCCATGTCACTGAGTGACTGGTGCTCGACATTGGGGACAGTGTGATGCGCCCATCTTGAAGGGTCGGATGTCAAACCCAGTAATGCAGTGCAGTATCCAGAAGAATGGAGAGCTGAATAGGTTGATTGTCTGTGATGGGCTCACAAATGGTTGCAGTTGGTTGTGCTGCATTGATGTAGTAGTAGTGCAGTATTAAATAAGATTTCAGTTTATCAGTACAGTGGCCGTCGGTTGGGTTTGTTTGTTGGACACTAATATGGTAGCTGTTTATAACAAACTTACTGCTGAGTTGAGAATTTAACCAAATTGAAAATTGTGGGGCACAAATAATATATATATTGAAGGTATATTCACTTGGCAGAATCAGTGTTCAGTGTTAAATGTGAATCTACATTTATGTGAATTTTACCAAACAGATCTGTTTGCATTGGTCAGAACTATAATGATGTGTATTTCAGGTGGTCAGTGAGATGGCATCCGCAGCAGGACTTGTCTGCAAAGTGGATCCCACACTTGTGGCTGCATTGCGCAGTCAGAAGAATGGTAACAATGTCACATTTCACATCATATTTTTTTGTAGGCATAATTAGATTTAACAAATAAGATTCCTTTCCCATATTATGACTCTGTGGGCGAGTTATGTGAGCCATTTTGCCTCACATTTTAAAATTACTTTTATAAACAGGGTGTTTATTTAATTCCTGCACTGCAGCTATCATCACTGTTGTGTGGTAGCAGTTTGTTCTTCCTCACAGTACACATATATTCAGCTGCTACATTCAACTGTTACGTTTATGTTGAGAGCCTTGATTTGGTATGTTTTGAAGAGTTCATTAGCCCACGAAGAGTGAGAGCCCTTCAGCCTTGGAAACAGACGAAGATCATATGATTCCTGATTGCATTTGGAGTAACATTTGAGCTTCCGAGTGAACACAGGGAGACTGTCTGACTTACACAATTACATATTACACAATTTCAGATGCACATAATTTCAAAAAAGCAAAAGAAAATAAGAAACAGTAACATTTTTTAAATGTGCACCAAGTTATTCCTGGTAGGACTAAAGCACATTGAGATAAAAGGTGGTGGAAAAATACTGCTGGGTGGTAACACAGCTGGGGAAGTGGTCATGCTTGGGCCGATCAGGTTCCGCTGTATTGGAGTCTGGATTTCGACTGGACTCTCTTGTATATGTATATACAGTTGACCATTTGTATACTCAGACCTTCCATACTGCATGCTGCCTTGATTTGGTGGCCCAAGGTTAAGCAAAAAAGCACTAAAATTCAATTAGGCAGGAGTCAAAGAATGGCCTGTCTAGCCATTATGGGGGCTTTGAAATCGACCCCTACTGCAGCAATGGAGGTGCTTTTGAATCTGACTCTGCTAGATCTGTTGATCATGGCGGAGGCAAGGATGGCATGCTATAGACAGCATACACTAAAGCAACCGAGTGTTCCAAAAACAGTGTCGTGGTTGCTAACCATCTGGAAAAATGTGGGTGACCCTTTATTAGACATGCGGTCAGACTACACCATTCCAGTTTATCATTACACCAAAAACTTCAGGGTCATAATAGACCAGGAGTACAGGAAAAACAAAGACCCATTGTTTCCTGAGGATGCTCTGATCTGGTTCACTGATGGTTCCAGGGCTGATTCAGGGACAGGATCTGGTATTTATGGCATAAGGCCAGATAGAAGCTTTAGTTTCCCCTTGTGTAAATTTGCCACGGTTTTTCAAACCGAAGTAGAGTATATGATGTCATTCTTCAATGTGTGTGGGAAAATATAAGAAGGGCTTATAAACATAAGCGGATCCTTATTTTTTCTGATAGTCAGGCTGAACTTAAGGCACATACCAGCCCAAAAGTGACTTCAAGACTGGTTGCAGAATGCCTGGATGCTCTCTCTGTGCTGGCTAATCAAAATGAGGTAACACTCACATGGGTGCCGAGGCACTGTGGCATTCCTGGCAGCGAAAAAGCTGATAAACTTGCTAGACAAGCATCACCTATGCTGTTGCTTGGTTCAGAGCCAGCTCTTCGAATACCCAGGTGTTCAGCAAGAGAAGCAGTTAAGAATTGGACTGAGTGCCAACTTTATGGTGCCTGGAAAGTTTCACCAGGTCATAGACATGGCAAACTTTTTATTGGTAGACTATGTAAGAGAAGAGCTGAAGACTGCTTAAATTAAGTAGGCATCAAGTAAATATGGTAGTTACAATCCTCACAGCACATGCTGCTGTGAGAAAGCACTTGCATATCATGGGCCTGTTTGATGGAGTACCAACCTGCCGATTTTGCAGGATGGAGACTGAAACAGTGCAGCACATTATTTGCTGCTGCGAGGTGTTGGCTCATCAGCACTATAATTTCTTTGGGAAGCTGTTTGCTGAACCAAAAGATATAAGCACAGCTTCATTAAAGGACCTTTGCCTCTTTATAAGAGGCACACGATTATCACACCTGTGCTAAATGGAGTACGCAGGGCTGCACAATAAGCCTAAGGCTGCAGTGCATCTGGAGCATTAACCAATGGTCCCTATAGAAGAAGAAGGAGGAGGAGGAGGAGACATGATGATTATGATGATTATGATGATATTTATACTTAGTTCTGGCTTTTGCAAAATATGACTTGCACTGGACCTTCCAGAAAGTAACTGTTGCCTAACATTGGTAGTGTGTGTGTATATATTCTCACTTGCAATAAGTGAATACATTCAGCACAACATATATGCCAACTGTTAATTCATTTCTTGTGGGTTTACTCATATATCCATTATAAGTACATCAGTTAAAAGTAATCTGTACTTAGGCTGTGACTGTAGTCTACAATAGCTTGTTGCACATTTTGTGTAGTATTTGACATGGCAATGTTGTAGTCGAAGAACACAGACGCACTGCACATTTTCTCTTGTACACTAGCATGAGGGAGTTTTGAAGTCAAGACTTCATCAAACAGGCTTCTTCATTCATCAGTGTTCTACAGGATGTAACATGGGAGAAAGATGCTTTCTGAATGAAGTAAGTGCCACCATGACAGAATGTGGTCTATTGAACGTCAACTTTATGATTTTCAGAAATGGATGAGGATGAACATTTGCTGGCTTGTTTGCTCATGGTTTTTGTGGCAGTGTCAATTCCTAAACTGGCAAGAAATGAAAACTCATTCTATCGAGCATCTCTAGAAGGCCATGCAAATAATACCCATTGCATGGCAGCCGCAGTGAACAACATATTTGGAGCAATGTTCCATATCTGTGGACAAGGGGATATTGAAGACAGGATGAAGGAATTTCTGGCTGTAAGTATGAGTAATGATGTGCTGGAGTCATCATATCCATATAAAATGTCTTCATAACTGATTTTGTGAAAGCTGCTTATTCATAGTAATATTGGTTTGGTAAGGGCCAGTAGTTCTCAGGTATGGAAACTGTTTCACATATACCAAGGCAACTGAATGCACAGGGATATGGTCCAATTCAGATTTATTACTAGTTAGATGTCTGAGTGCAGACTGCCACAACCTAGAACACTTTTTATATGTTATGAGATTTACAAATATTATTTTATCAACTGTAAACAGCAGAACACCCTATATGTTACAAAATTTATAATAGTATTTTATTAACTGTAGCTGGTTTTAAGGTTGGCACATGTACTCCTTGAAGATGGCATATTAATGCCAAAACATGTCAGAGTAATGTCTTAACTGTAATATGAGTATGATATTGTGCATTTAGTTGGTTATAATAAATGAATATGTATCAATTATATTTTTATTTTTGTGCATTGTAGTTGGCATCGTCAAGTTTATTACGACTTGGCCAGGAAGCTGATAAGGAGGCCATCAGGAACAGGGAGTCTGTTTATCTTCTGTTAGACCAGGTACCACTACACTTTTCATATTTCATATAAATCCACTGTGCAGGTGTGTTGGATCAGTTTGTTTGTAATACTTCAAGAAATTTGTAATGAGTCTGCAGAAAATGGGCCTTGTAATACACCACGCCCACCTTTTTTTGTGGTTTTGCATCGTGGTTTTGCTTACACATGGTTTTTTGGGGTCCAGAAGTTTGCAATCATCATTAAATAACCAACTGTGACATTCCAGATTGTTCAAGAGTCTCCATTCCTGACAATGGATCTTCTGGAGTCATGCTTTCCATATGCTCTGATTCGGAATGCGTATCATGCTGTGAATAAGCAAGAGCATGCCCAAGCATAATGTGAGCGTGTCCTCAGACCAGACGGGATGCATAGGAGACTTGGCGTCTGGACGGCCATATGTTGGAAGTCATCCTGCAGCAACTGCATGTAGTCTGGCTGAGGAGTCTGCATGATATGTATACAAGTGTAAGATGTATGTATGTATGTATGTATGTATGTATGTATGTATGTAAGGTGCAAATGAATAGAGATTTTGACCAATAATTATTTACTTGAATGGAACAGGATTTGAATTAGGTGGTTAATGTATACATGTTTTTGAACAGCTGTAGTGCAGTGTATTTATAAAACAGAAATTTTCTTCTAGACAGTTCTGCAGTTTTGTATGCAATATTGTTAGATCAACAGACAATGGTATTTATAAGCCAATGCTGTAGTTTGCTGTGAGGCCATTATCACAAAATTACTTGTGGCAATCTTTATGTGTAAAGGAAAACAGATGATAATTTATGTTGAAATCACAGTTTCCATTCTAGAAATTTATATAGCACTTCATTCGCACCATATATGAAAATTGCCAAAGTTACATTTAAATTATTTTGATATCCATGTTGATCATAGTGTGAATACATTACTATTATCACCTCAGTGTATGAGGTGTAATCAGGTCTGAGAGATATGGCAGGGCTGGGCAGAATACATCATCAACAGAATGAAACGTCTGCGTGAGATACATATTGCAGCATTCACAGTACAAAAATGTATTCACTAATTATGAAAGACTCGGAGACTTTCTGGTTCACCTGTCTTTCCCATAAGAGTTTGTTGTAGACAGTTTGTATTTGTGATATGGCCTCATTATCAGAAGTATTTTCATATGTACATAAACTATTATAATATCATTCCTTGTCATGTAAGACTTTTTAAACAAGTAATTCCTGTGTTCATTCCAGTCTGAACTGTAGCAGACTTGTCAGACTTTTGGAGGGTATTAAACATCACACTAATTGCTCATTTTCAGGGGAAAAGGGACACTGTCATGTCCCATTGGCCACTTTGTCACATTCCCTCAGTGTAGAAGTGCAGGTGCATTTATAGCTTCATTGTGTTGCATTTGTTCTGATGAAGGATTTCACGATATGAATAATATTTCAAACAACTCACTGACTGCTGAGAGTCAGAATTTGAAATATGTGCATTTTATGCTAACAAAGTATTGTCTGAAAAAGTGTCCTAAAGTTAGGAACAAGATGTACACCTGTTGTGTAGTAGTCTCCCAATTTGCTAGTCTGGATTACTTATCAGAACACTTTTATATACAGGGACCAGGTGGTTTAGGGCAGAATTACTGGCCTCCCATGCCAAAGGACTCATATGGAGATGGCTTGATCAAGTGGGGGGTTTTCTGCATGCTTTTATCATCGATCATCTGTTGCAAAATCAAAACCTTGTGAGTGTGGACATATTCTCTCTCCCTGTCATCACTTTTGTCACCAGTGTGAGTAACAGGATTGTACCTTTCAGGGCTGCGATCTCAGAAATAGTTCGTTCACCCTTACCAGGCATATATAAGAGGCCAGAAACTGCAACCAAAGGCATTGAAAGAACTTGTATAAACAGACCTGTTAAATACACCAAATAATTTCGATATTGTAATTCACTATAACCTTTGTCAAGCATTACATAATCTGGGGGGGGGGGGGAGGACACAGATATTTTCTACGATGTAATATATGAAGAATAAAATTTTGCTGGTATCATGTACTTTTACTGTTTCCGAATGTTGAGGTTTTTGAAAGCATTCATTATTGTAAAACATTACAGATGATGGATCATGCACTAAATGTCCCCTCTTTCTCTCTCTCCCTCTCTTTCTCTCTCTCTCCCTCTCTTTCTCTCTCTCTCCCTCTCTTTCTCTCTCTCTCCCTCTCTTTCTCTCAAATCAGTTGCAGAAATTACGTGGCATCAAAACAACTGATACAGACAGACGGATATGAATGATGAATAGTGAGAGGTTCGGAAGGCACCCATTTTCCTCCAAATACCAGACTTCAAAGTATAAAGAGGAAGGGGTATTTATGATCTACATATAATATTGAGATAATTTTTTAGGCTCACTAACTGAATTTGTGTGTGAATATTTCAAAGTAAACTGCTTGTGGATGTAAGTCCAAATTGTTTGTATGTAGTTGAGTTGGTGTGTTTTTATAGACAAGAGAAAATACAGAGACATACTTGTGTGCTCTCCATTTAATTGTCAGGCACATTTCAGAGATGCAGGTACTGTACAAACATCATGATAACAAAGACATGCTTGGCCTGAGCTGGAACGATCATGTACAGAACATTTTGCATACTTGTGAACATCCATAACTTTTTTTGTACTTTAAGTATAATACTGCAGTGTGTCATATATACCTTTCAGGTCTAAAAATTTATGAAAATAGAGATGCTGTCACACCTTATCATTAGATTTTTGTAACTTTGGATCCTATACTGTACATATGCATCACAATATAAATTGGCGTATTGAGATGCTTCATCGTTGTGACTGGCTATCTTTGGTGAATTATGGCTACACATTGATGATATTTTCTCTTGTATGTAGATGGAAATCATATACAATACATCCAACTTCCTGTAGGAACACATCATAGTATTAGTGGATTTACTACCTTAAATTAATAAACATTGTTTTATACTTTGCTAGTCATTTTTGTTTGTGTCAGCCTCTGCACAGTAGCCATCTGCTTAATTTTATTTTACTTCTGAGGAATTCTCAGAATCCTACACACTTAACATTGTCCAAAATGTGCCCATTAAGTAAGACTTAAAAAATTGTCATTACATTCCACCTATCATGAAAACTGCTTTCACCTTCAAACAACCTACGCTCGCATATGTGAACACATGTAAGAAAACACCTTTAGAAATTCACTTTAAATATTTAGGCAACAAGTAAATATACAGCATTTTTAAACCTGCTGCATAGTCTCTGTTTTATTTCCCACAAAATGCTGTTTATTTCATAATTTTCTCTTTTTCTGTTGAAATAATAGGTGTTTCATAAACCATGCACTAAAATTTAAATACCAGTGTAGGTGTATAAAGGTTAAGGAAGGTTACAAACAGGCTTTTGTAAATGTAATGTGCATGTTTGTGTGAATGTTTAATGTGCTTGTGAAGAGATGAAAGTTTATGAGTGCTGTGGTAGCATCATGTCATCCCCCAGTGTGGTGAAGTGAAAGTACCCTAGAAAGCATAGATTTACCTGGTGTAGAAAATGAAAACACATTTCTCAGAAGATAACCAATATTAATATTTATATGCTATATTACAGGACGAGGCAAGAAGGACATCATTCTGTAGTCAGCAGAAACATAGGCATAACTTGGCTGATAACATTGGGGTGGGGGTGGGGGGGCAATTGACCGTGGGTATTAGGAGAAAGGGGGAATATTGGTTCAACCAGTCCATAATAGACATATACCCCTTTCCCCCATTCCCATCCCAGTTTCTTTTTACTTGCCTTTCTTCAACTCTGTAGCCTTTCAACTTTTGAAGCAAATGAACCGATTGTATAAAAAAGTTTTGAAAGTGAATGTTTGTAGAATACAGATATGAGAATATTATTTGAAAGGCATGGATCATCTGATACACACTGCACCATTATAGAGTATGCCTCAAAAGTCCAGCCACTGGCTGCACCCTAATTGCTCAACCAGTAAGGACCACAGCAACATTATGAAATTATGGCAGTAACGACAATGAACATGTACTGATTCTTACAGTAGGTTAGTAGATTTTCCCATATATTATCCAGCTGTGTCTCTAATTGTGATTATAAGCCATTCCGCTATTTTTAAATGAGGATGACAGTGGGCAGGAAGTACTCATAGTCAGTTAAATATGGCATTTAGCAATAAACTATATATTGTAAACATAAAGAAAATGGTAAGTTTGTTTCGTGCCTTGCTGAAATGCTTAACATACGAAAGGCCATTTTCTTATGTTTGTAGTAAAGTACTTTAATGGGTGCGCTGACCAATGCTCTGCAGCACGCTGTACCCACAAATTTATGTACCAATACTATCATTCTCTAAGGTCAATACAAACTCCCTTAAAAAATTTATCACTGGATGGCTTCCTTATGGTAACCAGTTTTGAATCAGAAAACTACACAGTACAGTAACATTTATATTTTATTCCACAAAGCAGGTAAGACAGGTTGGAGTGGATGCTGGCACATCGAGTGAAATCCTTCCAAGTACAAAAAGTTTAATGAATCATTAAATATATGAATTCATATTGGTTACCATTTTTTAAATTATAAATTGTCTCTATCTTCAAAATAAAACTCGTCGTTATTCTGCAGGGAATACAGTTGAGGTGGAAACTTGTAACACTGCCCTAGATGCACAAATGTACAGTTGCTGGTGTGAGCTTAAATGGAAGCACAGATGTCAATGCTAACGTTCTCTGCCTTACCTCCGTAACACAACCTTGGACTTAACTTTGTGATGCAACTAAATGACTGATTAAACATGTTATCACACATTGTGAAATTAAATACTCTTTTTGAGAGGCTTCAGTCTTGGTAGCAATACATTATTGCCAACACTATTGTGTGTAAATTCTACTCAGTTTACTATATTATCATCTGGCCCATTCCTGCATATCACTGATATACGTCTTCCTCTTGGTATAATCTGATCTCCAAATTTTGAATAGGCACTTCCCAGAATTTCATGGGTGAATTCATATCTTGCTGTATTTCTGAAAATTAAAAGCACATTGATGCAAACTCATTAGAAAAATGGAAAGTAAACTGAACTTGTTCCAGGGTGACATTTTACAGTGCTACATCAATGGTGATAACTGCATCAACTAGAAACTGCCAGAATAAACAGAAGGATGTCATAAAAAGCTCTGTATATGAGATTACTGAAGCTGCTTCTGAAGGAAATATTTATATGTCAGTAGATAATTATCAAGAAATGAAAAACAGCTGTAATTAATCTAGACTTTATATTATTTTGGCAACATTTTGATTGATAACATTGTATTTGAACTCCATATATTCACATCTTTGATAGTGTTTATTATAAATGTATTCGTCTGCAAATGACCTCCCTGAAGATGGCCTGTAGGGGCCGAAACATTTAGGAGCATCATCACACAGCAACAAATATTCATGGTTACATGTGCAATTAGTTGGATTAAATACTGTACAGATAAGGTGAAATCACATCTAGTAAACACCTGTGACTACTGCGACTAATTAACGCATTTAATGTACATTAGGCCAATCCCAGTGGCCGCTCAATCTAAGGCATGGGTCTGCGGCCATTTGTTTGGTGGGGTTGTGGATTTGAATCCAGCTCGGGTCATGGATGTGTGTCTGTTGTGAGTGCTGTGTGTTGTCAGGTAGAGGTGTCTGCGATGGGCTGATTACTCATCCAGAGGAGTCCTACCAAGTGTGGCATGTCTTACGTGAGTGTGATCATGAAGCCTAGACAATGAGGCTTAGGCCCACTAGGGGCTGTTGTACCACTGGAAATATGTACATCAGAGGTTTATGTTGTCTATATATTACACTTTCTGCCCCCCCCCCCCCCCCCCCCCCACTTTCTTTTGGTGGGGAGTAACATGACAACAAATAGAAATGTTCTTCAGCTACTGGTGTCAACATATAGTTGTTTCTGATTAGATGTCATGTGGGCTGGGAATTTAACCTTTGTCATCAACTTTCCGCTGTGTGGGGAAAAAACCCTAGTGATTAGCCCACAGCTAGTCACTGTACTGACTAGGCTGTGCCACAGAACTGTGTGTCTTTTATTCCTAGCATCAGTGAAAAACTGTGCAAGATGTATTTAAGTTAGATTGTTACAGGTACAGCAGTAATAGAGGAAGCATCCAACATTTTTATGGTGAGGGGTTAAACAAGGACACATATTTGTGACTATGATAGGCATACAATGAGTATAACATCTGAAATTAAACACGGGGGTAAAATTTCAGGTGACGGCAGTGAAGCAGTAAAGCATTATTATGTGGTCTGGATTAAGACACCATGTTATAATCTAGTGAATGGGTACCTAATTTTGAAGGAACGTATCTTCTCACTTCAACCCTGAAGATGGAAGCAGGTATGTTCCTCCAGAAGTTGGCACCACACCCACCAACCAGACTACAGTACAGTGTCAAAATTTGGTAGACCACAATATGAAAACTTCCATTTAAACATTTATTGTATTAATTACACTCACTTCATTATGTAAAGCGAACGTTGCTTCAGAAGAATATCGACAACTTGTTCTTTATCTTTTTCGTGAACCAATCGCATTACACTATCAGACAGCAAACTGAGACCGGCAATAGTGTTCCCACAGAACTGAAATAAAAAACACAGTAAGTATTACCAATTGTGAAATACAGTAAAACTCAGTTACAATGTCATGAGAAGGACTGAATATTTTGTGTCATTATAAACAAGTGTTGCTATAACCAAAGAGTATAATATGGTTAACAGTGACGAAATAATCAGTACGACAGAATATCTGACTCTATAAGCTAGGTGTCGTATGAACCAATGTTGTTATAATTGGGTTCTACTGTATATCATACATATGCACCGGAGATCTCCCACATGAACCATCTTCATTGGTGGCTCAATTAACAGTGGGGATGACCAAAATCATTTACAGCTGCAGTCAGCAGACACACACTTGGTATTTATTCTTATCAGTAATTGTCTTTGAAGTTACAATAAAGGATATTTCATCTACTGCCAAGATTAACAGAAAATGCTTTGCTAGTTTATGTAATGTTATGTCAACTGAATGAGCTATACAGCACAAAACAACATAATTACTGTGTGTGACAAATTTGGAAGGATTCTTAATGGTAATTGTTGTGGCCTGGGTTAACCATTTCTCCCCCTAACATATTAGAAAATAGTAAAACTGAAATGCTGGAGTGGAGGGAAGGCGTTGGTCTGATAGAATCACACAAA
This sequence comes from Coptotermes formosanus, assembly GCA_013340265.1. Lineage (NCBI taxonomy): Eukaryota > Metazoa > Arthropoda > Insecta > Blattodea > Rhinotermitidae > Coptotermes > Coptotermes formosanus. The sequence goes on along the minus strand of BLKM01000905.1, from coordinate 900,356 downwards.
AGTGATGCTGATGGCACAAACAAAGTGTTAAGAAAGCATTATACCATACGTTTCCTGAGGCAAAGAAAATAACGATGAAATTATCAGAATATACAACGTGTGCTGGTGCTTAACCTGGGACCACCAAAATATGAGTGCTGACCACAAGGGCTCACAATACGGTCAAAATCTTAGCACTGGTATTTTGGTATTTTTAATTTATGAAACTGGAATACCAGTATTAAGACTGGTATTCCCGGACAGATTCATCAACACTTGTTGCATTGAGGGCCGGGTCTGCGCATCACATGGCCACAGTGTGCTACACTTACAGAAAAGGTAGTCCCTTTGTTGTTGCGTCTTATCTTGGTGATGAGTATGTCATGACTCGCTGTCACATACTGTTATTATAAAACTACTTTGCTAACTGACATTTTTTTTAGATTTTTATAATACAACAATCTCTGAAATCATTCATTAACATGCAATATTTACTTTTTCTTTTGTGTGCAACAAAGTGTCTAGTAAAGCAGATCAGCATTTCATGATGTTTTCAGGTTTCCATTTCATTTGTAATGTTTATAACAATCCCTCAGTTGCAAATTCAGTAATATTAATGATTTATTGTTGTCGATTTTATAACCTTCATGTGAATAAATCACGAACAATTACATTTTAAATCAGTACCGAAAAACTGGTATTTTTGTATCAATACCAGTATTTGGATACCAGAAAAAAATGACTGGGATCCTGGTATTCGGGATCCTGATGCTGTAAGCCCCACTAACCACTACAACACAACATCTGGCAAGAGTTCCAAAATGTACAACGGAATCTGAAGATTCTGATTCCTCTTGAGAAGGCCAATTGATCTGATAATTCCCCCCCCCCCCCCCCCCAAGTCTAAAATGAAGACTTACACGAACACTGTCAATATGAGGCTTGATGACACCATCTTCAGCAAGGTCCAATACATGTACAAGGCTAAGCTGAGGTGTTCCTGGTGGAAATGCTATGTCACGAACCCGCTGCAGAATGGCAGTATTCTGTGGATTCCAATGCAATCTTTCTGTCTCTCTGTAACCACGGATGGCCTGCACAAAATGTTCATAGTTCTCAGCTAATTTGATATGTATATCTTGACCTATATCAGTGACCCCAGAACTAGTTTAGATCAAGCATATTTATCTGTTCAATAAAGTTTGATAGTGAGCAACATAAATTTCATGACAATGTTTGTAACACAGGCTGGTGAAACCAGGATTGATTTTCACCTGCTGCCATAAGAGTGACATACTAAATGTAATGTTAACATTAGTGACATCATGCAGAACAATATAACTGCCCACCAATATAACCTCTACCACGCAAAAATCTGAGAATTGATTTATACACAGTTACAAAACTGAACACAGATGTAACACAGAGGCCTTGAAATAAACAAGGTTAACTTAAAAATTTCTAATGTCAAATACCTGTATTTTCACCCATTCTTTGCACATCATTGGCTTGCACACTCTTTTCATTTACTGAAAGGCACTGCAATCGTACTAGCATAGCTAAATGAAATACTTCTTCTAACATTTGAACATGTTTCTATATTTCTCAAACAAATCCGGATTTGAGAACACCACATCACAGTTGGTCTGCTCCTGCCAAGAATGAAACCGTTCTGTTTATTGAGCTAACCTACTGTAGATACAAGATGTAACTTCCTCAACTCAAACGTTTCATAAGAGGCGGTTAGACCCCAGAAACTTACAGTGTCACTAAATATGCACTGTGTGGTACAGTTTGAAAACTGGCTTTGAATTTAAAATGACACCTTAGGCCGCTGATACAGGTTGGCTTACATCATCCCAATGATCAAACTCGTATCTCAGTCTTCGCATGTGTGGTTCCACTTCTTCGTGTAATGACCTTTCTTCTTCTTCGTTCAAGAAATTTTCTATGACTCTCATATCACGCATCACTATTTCTCTTGAAGCACTGCTTGGATTTTTAAACAACATGCATTTCTCCACCCAATCTTCTTCACAATTCTGTCCACGGTAGTACGAAATTCCCAGTCTCCTTGATTGCTTACACGTTGCTGGTTTTGATGTTACTGATTTATAGTGGCGAAAATATATCCTAAGAAGTCCAACCACGCAGTTTAACCTCATAATACCCATTACACAGGAAACTTCCTACTGTTTGTTTGTTTACTTACATATTTTTCAACAACAGTGAAATAAACCAAATATCCCTTCGGTGCACGGGAAATTCCCTCTGTTGCAGGGAATAACCATGCACCATGTCAACGAGTTTAGGCGCTAGGCTTGAGGTGGATAAGGGATTACCGTGTTCTACTGTTACCGCTCAGATTATTCATTACTCTGGACTAGTGATGTGCAACATTGGGTTTCCCAGGTTACGGGATGATTGTGGAAAATTCGAAGTAAGTACCCACAAACATTTCTTACATCTATATTACAGAAGAGGGAACTTCAAAAAATAAGGCGCGAAATTTCCATAATTTCATATAATACTGAGTCATAGGAAAATGAGAAATAGTGGGAACAGTTAAGCAAGTTGAGCTTGCCTAAGAAAAACTGTTAAGAAAACATGGCGTCACTGGTCTGCTGTAGACCTTCAATGTCCAAGTAATGGAACTTAAGTATGTGATACAATCAAGCTATATATGAAGGTGATGGCAATTATTCGCTTAATACACACACACACACACACACACACACACACACACACACACACGTGTACATGCATACATACACACACATACATACATACATTCATATATACATAATACATACACACACGCACACGCACACACGCAGAATCATACATACATACATACATACATACATACACACACACACACACACACACACATACACACATACACACACACACACACACACATTCTGTGGATTCATAAGTATGTCACAAAGACAATAGGATGTGGAACAAATCAACAGTACACAAATATGCACAATTTTACAAAGAGTATTAAAGATAATCTTTACACATAAAAAAATTCATCTACAGAGTAAAAGGAGTGTGTATTTAAGTACTGTCTGAAGGCTAATTTAAACTTTGCTTGTTCTTTCTGAACGACTGTCAGACTGCATGGTAAGCTGTTGAAAATGTTGATGCCAGCATAAAATGTACTTCTTTGAAAATAAGATAAGTTGGCATTTGGTTTATGAAGATGGTACTTATTCCTTGTATTAATGTTGTGTACAGCCAAATTTGATTTAATTTAATCATAATAGAAAGAACTAAATTTGACAGGGAACAGAAATATTTGAAATTTCTGCTTGAAATTATGACACTGGTGTCAACAGGAAATAATATTGGTTTGGGTATGGAATTTATTCTCTGGGGAAGGTCATACATACATACATACATACATACATACATACATACATACATACATACATACATACATACATACACACACACATACATAGATACATACATACATACCTACATACATAAATACATACATACATACATACATACATACATACACACACACATAATGAAAAATAGAGGCCCTAGATTTGAGCCTTTGGGAACTCCATGTTTCAATGTACTGCATTCAGACAAAAAATTATGAGTTCTATTAGGTGATTTTACTTCAACTTTCTGTCTTCTATTAGTTAAATCCTTTATGGCAATGAGCTGGAACAACTGAACTTACTGACATCTGGTAGTTGTTATGCACAGGAATACCTATGCTTATAAAAGATTCAGCAGATGAAGGGGTATGTACTTGGCACTTTCTTAGCTGTTCTTTCCACTTCAACGTGTAAGTAATGCGGAAGACCTAACATATCACTTTGCTGAATTTGCATAGGTTCTAATGTATGATACAAGCCGAAAGGTCGCAAGTTCGATTCCCGATGGTGTTATTGAAATTTTTCATTGACATAATCCTTCCGGCACGACTATGGCCCTGGGGTCGACTCAGCCTGTAACAGAAATGAGTACCAGGGATATTTCCTGGGAGGTAAAGGCGGCCGGTGCGTAGGGCTGAAAACTTTACCACCTTCATGTACCGATTGTCTAAAAATCTGGGAGCCTCAACCTCCTGGAACCGTAAGGGCCTGTCCAGGCATGTGCAGGGAAAGCTTTACCTTTACCTATCTAACATACAGCAAGAAAAGGAAGGTACGACCTGTAGGTTGTAAGTTGGCTTCCGCGTCAAAATCATAAATGGACGTAATCGAGAAATAACAAGGGGTTCTGGGCACAAAGGGGTTCTGAACAAAGGGTTCTGAGCACAAAGGGGTTCTGAACAAGGGGTTCTGAGCACAAAGGGGTTCTGAACAAGGGGTTCAAAGCAGGCCGACTCAACCCGTAGCTCGCGGGCAACATCCGGGCGACACGTTGCTCTTGATACAGGTTATGCGATCTGCGGATATACTTGAAACGGGGAAAGTCTCTTATTCCTTTCCATGGCAAAGATAGAACACCGAAACAATTTTGAAAACTTACTGGGATTTTTATTTGTGGAGACATACATTAGGTTACTAACTCGTTCCGAAAAAAAATGTGCTTAAAATAGTGACACCATAGCCTAGGTTGTGAATTGTATTTTTTTTATAAACTTTTTCTATTGTTGTCAGGATATTTTTTATTGCGCATGAAGTCTAGAAAAATACACTGGTGAAGTTATATTACATACAATTATACGTCCACTTATCCGTTCTTCGTTCTGCGTACTGAATTTAATGTTGCCCTCATGCAGACCAAATCTTGCCGAAGTTGCCCGCGCCAGGTAAAGTGTTGAGCAGACGTGACTTAACGCCTGCTTTCCTGTTGCATAGATATATTGTCCGACGCAATATTAATGTCATTGCCGTTGTTTAATACTATTTTAGTTTCTTTTGTAGAAAACTTACTACGTAAGTAGCAACAAATTCTCTATAAGCTAAATTTGTTAGATAAATTAAAAGATTCGCAGCATCGCCATGTTTGTAATTGTTGACGTACAAAAAATATTTTTATGCTGTGACTAGTTATGCTTATTTTCTGGCTCCGTACCACACCTCACATAGTACCTTGCTGCGGGTGTGTCATTCTGTTATTTTACATTCTACAGAAATATGTCCTTAGGGAACTTGTACAATTTACCAAGACGTATTAAGCTCTCCCATTACAGGCCTGGAGAGGACTTTACGGTTCCAGGTGGTTGAAGCTCCCAGAATTTCTAGACAGTCGGCACGTGATGGTGATTCGTATTGTCTTTATGGTCAACTTATCTTATAACCGGTGTATACGTAAAGTCTTTCTCATCGTCCACATATCATTGCGATGTTATTTAAAAGACGTTTTATTAACTGCAGTTGTTATGTCGTGTCTGTTAAGAGGAAAAGAAACGTGGTTAAGAATTGTGAGTGACGTAAAGAAGCTATCGCGATCCGTTTACAGTGACATCAATATATTCTATCGAGCGTGGAGCGGGGGGGGGGGGGGGGCAGGAAACCAGCACAAGACTTAAGAACTCTCAATCGCGACTGAAGACATGGGAATTTATGCACCCCAAACATGAAGGAGGAATGCCGTGTTTTGCAGCGCCACCCATCAATAATACGATTATAATCAGCACTACGTAAACTCGATGAACTAGCCCATTTCTCGTGATTTGCTAGTGAAATGACGTTTCGGTATCGTGCCAGGTGTATGTTCCCCTTCGTAATAGTTCTCATTGTCAGACCAATGGTCTGGCTTTCACAGAATCCTTAAGGAAGCAAGAAAAGTACTTCTGTCGGCTGATAGTTTCTTTTCCGTGCGTGATATTGACCAAATATTACCCCTTTAAAGACGAAGCATATCTGTTTTATATAAGGACTCAGTGCGTACCGCGCTGTAAACACTCTCCACTTCGGTTATAAAAACCAATCTCTTAATGTTTTATAAGGCAAAAGTGGCTGTTTGTTCCGAGATACGTACAAAACACATAAACGCAATGTGGGCACCACGTAGAATTTTTTAATGTTAAACCTGGGGGTACGTAAAGTTACCGCTAGGTTTTAAAAGGTTAAGACGCGAAGTCTGAAGCTGTCGTGGCTTTGACTATGATGACTACCGCCTTCTGATATGTGACGCCGTGTACCATACTAGAAATTTACTCTTGTGCGCTGAAGGTGGAGGCAGTAAATTACTCCAACAACTTGGTAAATGTGTACCAGTCTACGCGGCTTCATGTCACTGAAGAGGGTACTTTGCATAAATTTTATACTTTGAAAAAAGCCGTTATTGTCACTGCTGGAGTTGCAAAACGATAGAGTAACCTGTGTGAAGAATTAAAGCAATGTGTAACTTTCAATGCGCCGATTTCTCAAAACCGAAATTAACCCTTTAAAGACGAAGCGTATCTGTTTTATATGACTCAGTGCGTACCGCGCTGTAAACACTCTCCACTTCGGTTATAAAAACCAGTCTCTTAATGTTTTATAAGGCAAAAGTTGCTGTTTGTTCTGAGATCCGTACAAAACACATAAACGCAATGTGGGCACCACGTAGAATTTTTTAATGTTAAACCTGGTGGTACGTAAAGTTACCGCTAGGCTTTAAAAGGTTAATGTTACTGATGGTAGTTGGTCAAGCAGATGGCTTATGGCCACCTGATACAAGAAAATGAGAGCTTGCCTACGCTAAGGAATATGAACTGATATTCTGACTGAACGTTTAAGTAACGATCGTTCTTTTTGCATTACGATCCTCTATTAAATTTGAAACAAAAAATGCATATTATACACTACTAAGTAACTTAAACATTTTTCTTTCTTTTAGTCGAATTTGGGAAAAAATAATAAAAATGAATTTGAGCGTATGAAACGAAGGGTTTGCGCTAAAAATTTTGATGTTGAACATCCCAGTTGGCGTGTGTATACGAAGTCTATGTCAGTTCTTCAGAGAGGAAATCAGTCACGACCAACACGTTTCTTTGCTTTATTAAAAATTGCTGAGCGACCAGGTTTCGGCTTGTATAGCCATCACCAGGCTGTATAAAAACATGAGTTAACAAATTCCACGTCACATGAAGGCAAAGGCCTTCCTCTTTTACACAGTAGAATGATGTTATAAAGAATGTACAAAATAAAATGTTTTGTGTGAAAGTAATTAAAGATGGCAGAAGTATATAAAATGTAATAAAAGATGTGTATAAAGTGTGAAACACATGATATTCGTCAACCGTAAAACCTGATTGTGTCTTTCCCACTCTTGGCATTCGTTGTGTACAGAATTTCTACTCTGTGTTGTGGTTTCAATGGAACTGACCTGTCAAAACTGCTGACTTTCAGCTTCAAAATCTAATATTTTTTTCCGCGCCAAACACTCATTCAAAATCTCTTGCAATATATCCTAATAGCGTGTTCGTGCAACACTTGCAGGTTACATAGTCTATAGCAAATTTAATGTGGGTAAAGTGTGTGGTCGACTTAATTTAGAAGTTACCGGCCTCGTCGCCCGCTCAGCCTCTTGTACAATGGGTGCCTGAACTCTTTCCCGGGGGTAAAGCGGCCGGAGCGTGGCGCTTTCCACCCACCCCATGTAGCATCGAGGTTAAAGAAAGGTTACACATATACTGTACCCCCCTGTATGCTTTTATGGCTTGTCATAGGGCAGGTACACACCAACATTTTTCACTGGGGGACGGAAGTTGACCCTGAGGCTATACATAATTTATGTTTGATTTTAAAAATTGTGTTATGAAAGTCATATCGTAAGTGTAGCTGTAGCATAACACTGTTTGCAACTGCATTTATGTACGTTAAGATGTAACTACTTGTTTCATGGTTGACTCACGGTGTCCAATCATTTTGTTTCCTTTAATGTTATTAATTAAGTTTTCAGAATTCTAATGTACCAGCCGTCAGCCGATTTCAGTGGCTGATTTCGGCTAAAGGGGAAATCACGTAAAAGTTTTGATATTATCGTGACTACAAAATGTGTGTTTTTAAATTTCGGTTTTGGGGCCTCTGGGGGCTGCAGGGCTGCAGGGCTGCAGGCCCTCCTTGGGTGCGCCCCTCTTATAGGGGGAACTGTAACATAATTGCCTGAAGGCCTGCAATTGCAAGAATTAAGAGAATTTAACTTGACTAATGCTCCTTGATCGAGGAATCAAGCATTTGTCAAGTTATTATCACATTAAATTTTTACCAACAGTTACACAGCCGTGAACATTTATTTAAGATTAGAACCTGATCCGCGATTAGAACATCCCTGTTTGTTTCTAAAGGCGGGAACTGTTTGCGAGGATAACTTTCATTATAAAGATCGCTGTGTATTTCAGATGCGCTGTATACTTCTACATTTCCTGCTCCTGCCCTTCAAAATACATTAATTTGTTTCGTATCATCGGCTAATACAAGGGCTCGTACACAGTGGTCACTAACAACCTGCCTCTTTTCTTTAGGTTGCAGGCGATGCGTCAGTTTCATTACGGAATCAACGTCAGTAAATATGGACTGCCAATTCGGATTTCGGTAAGTCTGAATACAACTCTCTTTTTCTCTTATATTTCATCTGGACGAGCCACAACGCCGCTTCAGTTGTAGTTTGGACTATCGTTCATACTGGTACATCGCCAAAGATACTGACAAATTCTTCGGCTTATTTCATTATTTTAAAGTAAATCAAAATTCCGACACTTGTTCTACTGCGTACGTTCCTAAAGTATTTATATGATGATGATGATGATGACGGTGATGGTGATGACAGTAATATTAGTAATGAAGTATTAATAACATCGGATCCGGAAATGAGATTCAGAAGTTTCATTTGAGTAGTGTCCTGGTTAAATGAAAATTTCAGCTCAAAAATAGGTTCGAACCTTCATTGGCGGGCGATCTGTCTTCGCTTGTCTTCACATTGCGACTGAGGGATCTTGGTACGTTGTAACTCTACAGTAATGTACAAAACTCACGAGGATATTAAGGTTCCATTTTTCGCCGACCACGTAAGGTAATTGACCGAGATCTTCCACATTAAGTTACCTGATATGGGGCAGCCACTTTTTCGACAAATTGAAATGCACTTGTGTAGGACAAAAAAGGCGGCCAATTATGCCCGCAAAGGCGGCCAATTCGACAGAGCGATTGCTGTCTATAACTAGTTCGCTTCCGCAGTTGATGTGTTCCGTGATTTTCCTCATTTGTAAGCCAAATGCCAGGGTACAGTACGGCCGTTTTTTTTAATGGAGGCCATCGGGAAAAGTTACCCCGGACAACTTCACAGGCCATCAGTCTTTGTGATCACAACGTTATGGGATCAATCCCCGGACATCTGTCCAAAAAAAGTTGCCTTTATAAAGAATAACTGCCAGACGGCAGCCTCATTCTGCCCGCAGCAACGTTACTCAGTATTAACAGGTCGAGTTTTAACTTGTTGAACGGCAGTCCTCTATTTTGGCTAAATTTGTAGATTTAAAAACTGCCAAGTCAAGACAATCCGACGACAGTGTGTTCCGTTTTAGGTTTAATTCCATATATATTTCTTTTATTATTATCTTGCTTTCACTTTGGTAAGAAAATGATAGAATAACCTAGAAACTTACTTCCAGGTAGTGCTGTTACTTGTACAGCTCTGTTGTTGATTTCCTGATGATCGTGTGGATACTTTTGTAAGGCTGCTGGCCTATATGTGTGCTTGCTGCCGTACCTGGTTTCGGAGAAATCTGAATCCAGTTACGGAAGCCAGCATCGCAAGCCGAAATATGTTGTCATGAAAACTGAAGGAAATATGGTAGTGAGGTTGTGTTAAAGTGGATAGAATTTATTTTTGTGGAACTGCAGTGATGTACGAATCACAGCGCGATGGCATACTCCAAAATAACAGTTTTACTAGCCATAAAACCGCAATTTGAACAATTATCACGGAGATAACCTAAAAACTTATTGTGTTAGTTAGTACTGTGGTAGTAGACCTCGAAGACTGAACGAAGCTATTACGGAAGCTACCTATTGGACACGATTCTGAGCCAGATGTATCCAATTTCGGTTCTTATAACCACTTTCCGAAAGACCTATTTCAACGTCTTTTTCCCCTCTCCACCTCGCTCTTTTAAGTGGATATTTTAAAAGACGTGTGCCGACCAAAATTCTATACGTCTCTTGCCTTTCCATCCTAGCTGTGTCACGAGGCATCGTGGAATCATGTATTTCACTATCCTAACAATACAAGGTGACGGACATAGATTAGGGGCTTCCTCCGTGTGCAGTGTCCTAAACTAAAAAATTAATTAATGTTTTTTTTTTCCAAAATAAGGGACCATATTTCACAAACAAAGCAAACAAACGGAGAGACAAACAAACCGGTAACAGTGTTACTTCAGTGTTCTGGAAAGCAGAACAGAAGAGGACAAATCCACAACTGGGTGCTGTATCAACCATGTCAGGGTCTCTTCTTACCCATATTATATTAAAAATTTTATTTCTGTGTTGTGGTTCACTATCAGTGCTCGTTGCTTTATTAACCTTTTAAAGCCTAGCGGTAACTTTACGTACCACCCGGTTTAACATTAAAAAATTCTACGTGGTGCCCACATTGCGTTTATGTGTTTTGTACGGATCTCAGAACAAACAGCAACTTTTGCCCTAAAGGACATTAACTGATTGTTGTTTATAACCGAGAAGTAGTGTGTTTACTGCGCGGTACGCGCTGAATCCTTATATAAAAAGAAACACGGTTCGTCTTTAAAGGGTTAATTCAGCCCTTATGGTGACGACAGATGAAGGCTGTGTATGAGCGCGCATCAGTCTAGACACAATCGGTTCCTGTATACACGGAACTGGGACTTCACCTACGTTTAGGGAAAGAAAATCCACGCTTTTTCCCGTCTTTCCTTCTAAACTTCGTTGATTGCAGATACTTTCAAGGAAGCATTATTTTATTCGGTCTTTAAGCCTAGCTTAAGCCATATTTCAAGAGAAGACAAGATGGAAAACCTGCTCGAGTTCTAAGGATCCACGAAGAGGAGAAAAGAAACGAAGACTCACCATGAAATGTAGATTAACCAAAATACGGACATGCATAATTCAGATGTTCTTTTGCCTCATAAGCCTGAGCGCCACCATGTAGTATATATAGGGCTTCTATCGGTTCTAATTTATGTCATGGTGTGACCCCTACTGGGCCTTGCAGGAACTAAGTTTTAAATTCCAAAAATGTTCCTGTCATTATAAAGTGTAGCGTTGATCGATTCTGCGTTCCTTTGTAATGCTTCTGAGAACAAAGACGGGTTAACGCTGCTGCTTAAGTCGTTCTGTGTGTTGAAACATAAAATCAAAATTGCCTCTTTGCCTAAACGCAATGCCATGAACGGGTACGATACAGGTTTTGGTGATGTTACCCTCAGGATTCATGTGAGTTGAGCGATTAGCTTCAACAGTGGCCTCTTTACATGTAGGGCAACACCCCCAGTACTCTTTGGATAAGATGCTGCACGCCGTGGTACCGACATATCACATGATCTATCTACAGCTAGGCCTGTATGTATTTGTAAGATCCTCTCATGGTATTCGTCTGCTCACATAATATGCGTGTGCCTACTTTCTTCGTGTTGATGCAACAAATTTCATTATTTCTGCTGTGCAGAGTCAGGGGTGCATTAAAGGGGCTGCCGGTCTGCAGCCCCACCGCCCTCGAACCTCACAAAACCGAGATGTAAGAAACACATATTTTGTAGATACTAAGTAGCTAGCTAGCTAGCTAACAAACAAACAAACAAACTAACTAACTAACTACATGGAGCAGAGTCCTTCTTGAGAAGCTAACAGGTCCTCACCTTGTTAAGAAATTCCCCGCATGTTATGGAAGCCGAAGGTTCATTACCGCATTCACAAGAGCCCGCCACCTGTCCCTATCCTAAGCCAGCTCAGCTTTTGTAGATATTAAGATATCAAAAGTTTTACGTAATTTCCCCTTCTGCCGAAATCAGCCACTGAAGTCGGCTGATGACTAGACCGCTCGAATTTTGAAAAATAAATTAATAAAATTAAAAAAAAGACGAGAAGATAGAACACAGTGATTGAGTAATGGAACATGCAGTTATATTCGTATGTATATGAATACAGTTGCAAACAGAGACATGTTTACTTACATGATTTTTATAATATAATTTTTAAAAATAAGTTCTATATAGCCTCAGGGTCAGCCCCCTGCCCCCTCCCAAGAAAAATTCTGGATGCGCACCTGTGCAGAGTGATTTGTGTACATACAGTCGCGTTTAATAGCTTTACGGTATTCGCCTTTTCATACAGCACATTTTAAGCCTACGACGTCGTATTAATTTTTTTCCGAAAAATTTGACTCGTTTCGGTGTGCTGGACTAGCTTATGGGTGTGTGTGGACACAAAGTAAGTGTGGCATTTTGGTAAGGTAAAGGCCTGCAGATAACGTGGTATGGCGGCACAGAAGGGGAATAGAGTTATAAACGTACTCAATTCTACCTTCGGCGTTAGATTGGGGAGGGGGGGGGGGGTACGTCTTTAACAGGTACGCTCATCACTCGCTTTCCGCAGGTCCTTACTGTGCAATTCCGAAAATTTGCAGGATTTCCGCTACAATAAAAATGCATCACTCAGGCCTTTCAGTGGACAGGAGCATTAAAACTGTTAGGCAAATGAAGCAGGTGTTCGAGTCATACCGCACGAGATCAAAGGAGTTGAAAGGGGTGGAAGAAGCAGCTCCCGCCACATTGATTCTCAAAAGAAATTTAAAAAAAAGCTAAAAAACTAAAATATTGTTTCGATGGGCGGTCAATTATTCGCGAATTTTCGCTTTTGGCGGGAGTTCTTGGAGCCTAACCCCTGGAAGAGCGAGGGACGAGTGTGGTTCGTAGCGGAATTTGTAAAGCATTCTATGTTCAGAGTATTAGATTGTAAATATTTTCTGTTATTAATATGTACAATACGGACAATCTACATAAAAAAGTAACATGGAGGCGTGTTCGCGTAACCATTTTTGCCGTAGAAAAGCAATAAGTATTACATATTTTGAGTGTATGTCTGTAGCCTTAGTTATCCAGCATGCAAGGCGCATGCGCCGTATTATATTGTCGTATGTGGCCTGTCTGGCTCTATCATATTTTTCCACACTCTTGTTAACATTCCTATTATTATTAAATTAAGTTGAATTATTAAATGTATTTTACTTTGTGTGTTTCACATAAAAAACGGAGAGAAATAGTATTTTAAACATGTATACTGACATTGTAAAAAAACACACACACACACACACACACACACACACACACATATATATATATATATACTCGATGAGGTGTGATAAATAAGCGTCGAGGGGTTCAATTCCTACTTAGGGCCTACGTAAATTTTGGGTTACGTAAGTTTCAGCAACAGAACCCTTACGCAAGTCGAAAACTGTCTGTGTAGGTCTATAGCATGAAAGTTAGGGTGGTTAATGGAAGACTAATTTGAAATTTTGAAGCAGATAACGGCTGTACCTTAGTTTGGAATAGGTGCTATCACAGCATTTCCCTGGAGGGAATGAACAAAATTATTAACCCTTTAAAGACGAAACGTATCTGTTTTATGTAAGGACTCAGTGCGTACAGCGCAGTAAACACTGTCCACCTCGGTTATACAAAACGAATCTGTCAATGTTATTATAAGGTAAAAGTCGTTTGTTCTGAGATCCGTATTCGGCATATAAACACAATGTGGGCACCATGTAGAATTGTTGAATGTTAAAATTGGTGGTACGTAAAGTTACCGCTAGGCTTTAAGAGGTTAAAAACCTCTCAGGATAATTGATATCACTGCCGAGGTTCAACGATCACAAGTCAGATGCGTTACAGCATCAGCCAATGTGAGAGTTTTCAAGACTGTGAGATGATAAATTAGACCCAAAGGCGTCCCTACTTTGACGTAGTGATGGGTCTTGCATGGTCAAAGGTTCTGAGATCTATGCCGGCGGTACCATAGTTACTGGCAGGGTCTCTCACGGCGGACAGGTCAAAGGGAATCACGCAGATGAAAAGGGATACACTGTTACTGCAGGTTGGCAGCTGGGCGTCGGACTGACAACCTCACACCATAAAAATGTTTATGTTGAGAAACACTTAAAGATGCTTCGGAAGGGAACGGAAGAAAATCCGGGTATAAGGAACAGGATTTGATTTTATGTACATCGAACGGCCGAAAAGTGTCTAAAACCGGAGCACTTATATCTTTGCTCTCCCAATTAAAAAAGTACGTAGGAGAGACAAAAACAGGATGGGGGATGCATTACGGATCTTGGGAATGTGGGATAGGGGGAGACGAGGTGGGAATAGAGAAGAATTGAAGTTCCTTTTGAGGAAGGCCAGGGCCCAGAAGGAGCTTGTAAATAAAAAAAGAAAGTTTACATGATGTCGTTAAGAGTTTTTTGGAGTTATTTTGTTTGAAGTCTAGAGCTGTGCATGTGCTTGTAGTATTAACCCTTTAAAGACGAAGCGTGTCTGTTTTATATAAGGCCCCAGTGCGTACCGCGCTGTAAACACTCCACTTCGGTTATAAAACCAATCTCTTAATGTTTTATAAGGCAAAGTTGCTGTTTGTTCTGAGATCCGTACAAAACACATAAACGCAATGTGGACACCACGTAGAATTTTTTAATGTTAAACCTGGTGGCATGTAAAGTTACCGCTAGGCTTTAAAAGGTTAACAAAGAAATTTATTTACTTGTTGTGACTAAAATCCCATAATTTTTTTTCTGATACAGGCCTATCGGTGATCAAGGTTCTTCTCTTCATTTAAGAGAGAATTAGATTTCGAAGTGAACATTTCAGAGTTTCCAGGCTAATAAATATATTACCTGCTACAGGTTTCGTTCAGAAGCTACGAAGCGACAAGATGCACTTGTCGCCTCCCTCGAAATCGGTCGATATGTCTTTATATTCCTTGCTCATATATGCGGTACAGTGGACTGCCTACGGTGTTTTTCATTAAGAAACGAGGACATGCGCCTTAAAGGGCCACAATTTAATAAAAAATCCTAACTTTCTGTCCGTCACTTTGTCCTCGAAAGTGTTTGGTACTCTTGCAGATTTCGTTAGTAAGTGATGTCACCGCACATAAGATCAAAACATAAATAATAAATTCTTAGAAGCTGGAAAAGTTAAAAAATTTCGAAACGACACTAACAAATTAAAAAAAAATGCATGCATGAGTAAACGAAGAGCATACTAAATTCGGGGCATGCCTGCTAATATTCAGTCCAGAATCGTCTGTCTTCCCATTTCTTGTCTATGGAGAAGTGTTAAAGTATAGCTACGCAACTAAATTTTGCATTATTCTTCATATGGGACTGAAACTTAGTCTGTTAGATTAAGGGAAGTAGGCCTGCATAGTACTGAGGGTGTTCAGTAATAGGGCGCTGAGGAAGGTATTTGGACCAAAGAGAGAGCGGAAGTACGAGTAACAGGAGGCTAGAAAAAGCACATAATGGGGAGCTCCTTGATTTTCGCTCCTCACCTAACACAGAGTGACACAGAACTGTGTTAGCTAAATGAAGACAGTGTCTCGTGTTAAGTGGCGTGTTCAGGTTTAATCCTGTTAAAGCTGTAAGCGTTGTTCCTAATTCGGTTACTCGATTTCCACGCAGATACAGTTTTTGTAAATTCAGTAAATAATCAATAAATTTACTGAGTATTTTAATACAGATAAATTTTAATAACCGGTTAACTGACTTTTGAGTCACTCTATCGTCATTCGGATGATAAAATCAAGAAGAATGAGGTAGGGTGGGTAGGGGCATGTTGCACGTACTAGGGTGAAGAGAAATTAACACAGCGTTTTGGTGGGGAAACCTGAAGGAAATAAACCACTTTGAAGGCCTGGGTATAGATGGGAGGATAATATTAAAATCCATCTTAAGAAACAAGATGGCGTGGAGTGGACTTGATTAATCTGGTTCAAAATATAGACAAGTGGCAATTTGTTGTGATTATGACAGTGAACCTTCGGAGTCCAAAAAAAGCGGAGAGTCTCTTGACTGGCTGAAAAACTGTTAGCTTCTGAAGGATTGGGTTTTATCGGGTCAGTTAGTTAGTAGGTTAGTTAGTTGGTTAGTTGGTTGGTTGGTTAGTTAGTTAGTTAGTTAGTTATATAGGATTATTCTACACATATTCCCTAATACATAAAAATGTAGAAATAAGTATATCGGTAGGCATATTGAGCAGGAATGTTGAAACAACAAGCAATGTAATAATTCAAAGGAATTTGTACGGCGTATGATTGAAAAAAATAACACATAAGATAGGTCTTAAATGACCCCACACAGTAGTATGTCTTCAAACATTTTGATTTTATCAGACCCTACATTCTTGGGAGAGAAGGAGAAAATGATCACTGTCTTTACAGTAGTTCTTTTTTGGCATAAAGTTAGGTAAGCAGGGGGCAAGAATATTTATTCTGCACGAGCGTCGTCACGTTTCTGTCTCGACTGTTGGAAAACCTCAGAACAAACTATGGGCCAAAGAACATTTGCATATAACTTTCTGTTGTAGCACGCATAAGCCTCTTAGGCATCTACGCGAGAATCGGTATCTTAATAAGTTTTATTTAATTTAAATTCCACAGACTAAAACCCATAAAAACGCTACATAATGAGTTTCATACGTGTGAAAGGATTTATTCTCGCCAGTTAGTTGTTTTAGGTTTAAAGTCGGAAACGTTATCAATATACACACATACCGGTACAACTGCTTGCTACCCACAACCAACCCGGCGAATACGTGGGACTGTTTTGCATTTAAGCAGCACAAAACTGAGTGGTTTAAGTTTAGAAAAGCAAGTCCTGTGGACATCATAGTATTCTTTTGAAGTTTTAATAACTAATTATCTACGGGATATTCACTTCCCGCGTTTTTTCATGAAGGAGGAGTAACTTGTTACGCTCCGCCTATGATATCACCTACCTTTCCTAATATGGAGGACTACAACTTGGATTGTGGCCTGGGATTGGTCCGTTGGGAGCTTGATTGATGGCTTCGTAAATACACTACGCTGACTGGGAAATGTTTATTAATTTTTTGGCATCGTGATTAGTGTTCAAAGTCGTGGATATACGCCGTCGGGTTTAAACGGAAGTTCGGTAGCCGCTGGTGTGATTTATTTCGAGCGTTACGCCACAGGAAACGGCGGTGAGGGAGAAAAGTCAAGCCAAGCGAACAGTTACTCATTTGACTAGGTTCGCTCCACAACAAACATTGCAACAGCGTCTGGACTACTGCTGCGCCACACTATACGGAGCGACAATTTTTAGAAGAAATCTGGTTGTAGTGAAAGACGAAGGACGATCGCGCCGGGACTGGGGCTGGGAGTGGGGAACTGTTTTAGCAAGAGTGCGGCGTGCTTGTGACGGTGGCTGGCTCCTGCGATGAGGTGGTGGAAGTAATCGGTAGATTATGGCCTAAAATGACCATGGTAAGTGCCATCTTATTTTCTGGCATGTATTTCATTTATATGTAGCAGGGAATCTCTGGTTTAGCGCTGTCACCCTTATTGACGTTTACAGTATGTATTCAGTGTTGGCCATACTAGTGTGTGGGTTGGCACTCTGTGTTCGGCACGTTGGCCACTATCGGTGGGCTGTCGCCACATAACCTATTGTAATGGAATCTTGAGGGTATTAGTTTGTCGACCGACAGAATAACGCATTTGCAGTGACCACACGTTGAGTATCCTTTAAAATACGCGATTAAATCGTATGGAATATTATTTGTTATAAGGTTATCTTACTAACACCAAGATGTGACTGGCGTGTAATTTCGTAGGAAACGATCGTATGTAATTAACAAGAAGTTCGCATGAAACTGCTATCCAGTATGTGAAAGAAAAGTGTAGTATAACCGTTGCGCACCATGGTGAACGATTGTCAAGGCCGTTTAGGCAGTTGTGTTTGGAGGCCAGCTGTACTCATCAGTGCTAATCACATGACCTTGCCGATGTGGAACGCACATGCAGTGAAGTGACACACCTACAAGCTCGATTAAAGCAAGAACTGGTTCCCGACTTTAGATATACCAAGATTTTTCGTATCTCATGAAACTGTCATATTATATGGGAGTGTGTAAGAGTTTTAAACTAATTGTAACAACTCAGTCATTTGTTTTTAGTCAACGTTACTCTCGTAATCTTGGCGTTACAGTAAACAATAGTATAATAGTCGGCGCGTGATCAGCTGATCAACCCCGTAGACAAATCCATAATGTCGTGTAGTTCCTTTTGTAGCCAGTAGATGGCTCACCTTGAACAGTTGACGACCGAAATTCGTACACCACATGAAGGCAGTAACTGTGTGCTACATAACCTGAAATTGTAATATTTGCGGCTTAAATGAGTAGTTTTGTTACAGAGTGTGCTGTTATTCTACGTTGAGTATTACTGAAATGAAATAAGATGTTGGGTGTTAGGCAGGAATATCGTAATCAGCGTTTAATAATCCAGGTGCAAGGAGAATGACGTAGAAATAGGCTTCCAGCGTTGGACATTCCCAAAGTACGTGTAATACAAGTTTTTCAAGGCCGACAAAATTTTGCCCCAGAAGCCGGTTAGCTTGCTTAGTGCACGACATAGAATTACATACACCCATAGTAGATTGCAAACTGTAGTCTGTAATTTAGGATGACCTGAGCCAATGCATTATTCAGAGTTTCTCATAGTTCATATTTTACAGTTACAAGAACGCACTCCGCCTTAGATATTTAGTGTTGAAAACTGCAATATATCTGTAACAGTACTCAAGTGAAATAATTCTAATTAGAGGCAATAGTCAGGGGTACACCCTGAACAAGTCATATGGTGGCAAGCATGTAATTACATACAGGAAATGACTTTGGGCAGCTTATTGTGATACTTCGGAATGAACGATAATTATGATGTTAGGGTACTGACCGCACTGTATTAGGCCTGTTGCTTGATGAGGCACACCTTTGCTTTAGAAATGTGGAAAGTTAGTGTAGAAGTGCATGTCATTTGATCTCTTAGTGGCAGAAATAATACTGAGGCCGATTGCTTATAGCTTGAAATGCATGTGCCATGTTATATTCAAATATTCTTTCCATGAGATGGACCACGTAGGCAAAAATTGTGGGTCTAATGGTTCCAAACATTCTTTTTTAATGATTATTGAAAAAGTACCAACATAAGACCTGTAACTGAATTTGCATCATGCTTTGTGCTTACCATTTACACTTTACAGGTGTACATGACACTGGGCCCTCTCCCCCTCATAGTAACTCATATTAACTACCACTGTTGAACAGGTGTAAGGAAATGTACAGTCAGCATAACAATATAACATTATTGTTTGGTGTTTTTCTGCTACATGTTTCAGCTGAAAATAGCAATGGTGAGGCAGTCAAGTGATTAAATGTAAAGTACAAGTAGAATATTGTGTGCATATATGATAATGTGTAATGTAAATTATGTTCTTTGCTTACATTAGAAACCCTGCAGTGTACTGATACCCTTTTTGGAAGTTTTTCTGTATTCTGTGGTTTTTTCTGTTCACCAGTTGTGACTTCTGACATTTAGTGAGCCACTTAGTTTTGTGTTACCTTTTTCCTTCTCTAGTATGTAGTATCCTTTTTACATTCTTAATGAGAACATTCTGTAAATGAATTGGGATCCTTTTTAGAATGTTGTGTCGTGTAAGATGGTAATGAAGTTTGGTTTAGATGTGTTGGATGAACTACTTTCTTACTTATTATCTGAAGGCTATTTGTCGTATTTGTGTATTGAGTCAATAAAACTAACAAATAACTCGTCAAGACAACATATATTGTAAAGAATATCAACAGCTACGTGTTTTGGTTATACTAATAGCCATAATCTGGCTGTACAGAATAAAATAAAAAATTTGAGATACAACTGCAAAATGTAGTAAGAGAACTCAAACGTTGCAAAGAATTCGTACATCAAATCAGTAGAGTATGTGATCTAAGACAAAATGTTTTGTATATACATTTAAAAAGCATGTAAAAATGAAGACAGTACAGTGTAGCTGTTTATGATGTAGGTTAAATGTGTACACTGAATACATTATGTCTTAGATCACACATTTTAAACTGATTTTGTGCAGGAATTCATTTTAAAGTTGGAGATCTCTTACTACATTTTGCAGTTGCATATCAACACTTTTTATTTTCTTCTATACAGCCTAATGATTGCTATTAGTATAGCCAAAATATGTAGCTGTTGATATTCTTTACAGTATATGTTGTGTTGACAGATTGTTTGTGGATTTTATTTACGTATTATTGAGACTTGTGAACTGTGGGGGAGAGCTCTTTAATTTAAACCTCCTATGCTTGTTTACAACATTTTATTCCAACAAAATTTCATACAAAGATATTTTAACCTACTATTTGGGTACTTTGCTGAAACTGGTATATCAGTTATGTGCTGTGTTTATATCGGTGTCAGTGTTTTCCTGTCGTACGAATGTGTGTAATTGGTTTACCATTTTGTGTTGTAGTAGTTCATCTGTTACCCCTACACCAACATGCACTATCATTGTACATGACATGAAGTTCTGAAAAAAATCTTAGTTTGTTTTACATAATTCATCTTACAGAAAGGTTCTCATTAAGAAAATATATGGATACTACAGAGTGCAGAGGCTATCAATATGTCATTGTGTTTGTAATATAAGCAATGAATACAGTTTAAATTATTGCCTTATGAGATATGCATTTTAAACAGTTTTGTGATTTTTATTTACACCAACATAAAACACAGGTTCCCAGCATTACTAATTATTGGCATGGCACAAAATGTTGTAATTGTTCAGTGAACTGCCTGGCAGTGGCTATTTGTACCTAAAATATGTAGCAGAAAGACACACAAAAATAGTTCTGTTGTTGTGCTGGCTGCACACTTCCTTGTACTTTTTTTGTCATAGCAATTAAAGATTAACATAGATGGAGACTTTGTGGCAGCAGGTGGATACCACATATCACAATGTTGGTTACTCAGATGCAGCATTCAGATGGCAGATGTTAGTAATGTGCAATATATTTTAGTTTCCAACGTAATGTTTCATGTGAGTGACGTAATGTACCTATCCTTGCCAGTGGGAGGAGAGTAACATATACATTTTATTTTATTTTCTACATGCAATGGTGCCTCACTCGTACTGTTGCTTCTTGGTTGTGTCTGCCATCTATTTTGGATATATCAGTCACATCATTGTATTGTGATTACATTCAGTATAGGTGATTTTGGTAGCCCTGAAGCCCGAACTGTAGGGACTAGCAATATGAATTACTTTAGTGTATTGATGCCAACGCTCTAAAACAAAGAGTGTCATTTAAATATGTAGCAGTTAAAGTGGCGCTGTACACATTCTACTGAAAGGTTGAGTCATTGTTGTGAATATGTCTGCAGGAAAATTGCATTGATTGGCTGAGAACTATAGTATATTACAGTTCTGTTTGATTTGAAAATATTAGCTGTAACACTTGTTTTAGTGAAATGCTGGTCAGGTGTAAGGCGTAAATGTGTTTATTGCACATATTTATAATCTGCCACCGTACAAAATTTTATCACAAATTTGGAAAAAAAAAGTGACATGTTATTCATTGCCATGCTATTATTCTGCATTATAGACGCATTTTACTTCAGTAAACTTTCATATTTTTTAAAAGACAAACCCTTAGGCCCGTACATTGTTGAATGGTGGTAGCAGTGTTTACATTTTAAGATATCATTTCTTTTCACAAATTGTACTGGAAAAAAATTGGACTATTGCCTGATTAAAACTGAACCACTAGTGTCTTTGAAGTTGAGATGGCCATAACAAATTGAAAAGATATAAATCGCCAGGCATTGGTGAAATTTGTACAGAATCATAACTTAATAGCAACTTAATAGAATTGATTCAGTCAGGAGGTAGGGCAGTAGGCCCCCATTCTGAGATCCATAAACTTACAAATTCTGTTTGGAATAAAGCAGAATTGCCTCAGCAATGAAAGGAGTTAATTGTTTTACCTGTTTAAAGGAAGGACGATAAAACTGGTTGCAATAAGTACTGAGACGTGTCACTTTTAACTACATACAATATTCTACTCAACATTGTTCTGTCAAGGTTAACTCCATATGTAGATGAAATTACTCGGGATGATCAGTGTGGATTTCAAAACAGTACATCAACTACTGATCATATAGGCCTATTTTGTATTCGTCAAATATTTTAGAAAAATTGGATTGCAATGGGACTCTATATTATCTTTGTATAGACTTAAAAATGCCTATGATTTGGTTATGAGGGAAGGTTTTTTACATTCTCATTGACTGTGGTATAGCCGTTGAAACCATGTACGTTAATCAAAATGCGCTTAAATGAAACTTGTGGTAAAGTCTGGATAGGCAAACTTTAGTTTGTTAAAAACTGAAAGATTGGAATATACAGAACTATAATTTTGCGCGTTTTTTGGTGGGTGTGAAACTTGGTTTGTCACATTAAGGGAGTAAAGTTGTCGAAGAATTTTCGAGAATAGGATGCTGAGGTGCATATTTGGGCATAGACGGACAAGGTAACAGGGGGTGGAGGGGAGTACTTAATGGAGGGTATCATGATCTGGTACACCTCACCAATAAGAATGAGATGGGCGGATTATGTAGTACGATGGGGAAGAAGAGAAATGAATACAGGTTTTTGATGGGGAAACTTGAGGGAAAGAGACCAGTTGGAAGACCAAGACTTAGGTGGGAGGATATTAAAATGTATGTAACATCAATGTATTGGGGTAGCGTGGACTGGATTAATCTGGCTCAAGTGAGGCAGAGGTGGCATGCTGTTGTGAATACGGTAGTGAACGTTCGGGTTCCATAGGGTGGGCAAACTTCATGACTAGCTGAGGAACTCTTAGCTTCTCAGGAAGGCTTCCGTTCCGAGGGTTTAATTAGTTAGATACTTTTATGAAACGCGATGCAGTGAATATTGGTGCTGATTTCAGGTTTCTGACATGTGTCTGGACTCTCTGACTAGCTCAGGAACTCATTTTAGGCTCGTTCGCATCCCCGTGGAACCCCTGTTGGAATCACCCCGTCCATCCACTTGTTCGCGTGGAACAACTGGAGAACAGCTGAACGAATATTGACGAAATGTGATTTTGGAGAATATTACGAGTTGTTGGTGCGCCGTGTCAGTTTTGGTTAAAATCGGACAGTCATAACTGATGCTGTACGTGAATATATATACGCATTTCTGCGCGTATTTCCAGCGTACATAGGCGTAACCATCATCTCACGCTAGAAACAGCAGTCTTGATTACTTTTAACCTTATAAAGTCGAGCGGTAACTTTACGTACCACCAGGTTTAACATTCAGAAATCCTACGTGGTGCTGACATTGCATTTGTGTGTTTTGAGTGGATCTTAAAGCAAACAGCGACATTTACCTTATGCAGCATTAACTGATTGGTTTTAATAACCGAGTTGGAAAGTGTTTACTGCGCGGTACGAACTGAGTTCTTATATAAAACAGAGTACGTTTCGTCGTTAAGGGTTTAAGTTGCATTGAGAAAGTTTTTCTGTTTTATACTTACTATGTATTGCTCATTTAAAATATGTTGTGAAGGTTGAGACATCACTGTTATCGCGTGGACTGTAAGTTGTTATCCCAGTTCTATGGGATCGTTATTTTATCTGACAACCATCGATTGCCATTTCCTGTCTGCTTGCTTATCGTGTTAACGCAGCCCACACAGCCGACTGCCCACACGCTCGGCGGAGTAGCGTTAGGAGTTAAAATGATAGTTGTCGGATAAAATAGGGATCCTGTAGCATCTGCATCATAATCCAGTGTGATCGTGCCGCTAAGGTACGGAGATATAATGTGTGTCGTAAAAAAGTGACAGTATGCATTTGAAATATTGGCACTGATCGGTGATTTGTTCTAAATCATCAAAAGTTAGCGTTTGCGAAGTGAAAAATCTATGGACAACAGAGCGAGTTTGGCATAAATGTCACACTGTGCTTACAGTTCCCCAGTTTATTTCATAATCTTTACGGACAATTCATTGTTCTTTCTTCCTGTATTAGAAGTGTTGTTTTTTTAGTTTGATTTTTTTCCCCTCATTAATAATTGGATTGTGTGACAGCACTACCGCGTGAAAGCACAGCGTTGTCTATATATATTCGTGTGCGGGTGTGTAGTTCGGAACATTTTTTTTTTTCTCGCTAGAGATGAAATGTAGCCCCCCCACCCCTTCCCTTGAAAGCATCTTGCCACGAGGTAACCTATGCCGCTGCCTCCTCCTGAGGATTCATGAAGTGAGAATAAATTGCCCCCTGACGCGGGAGGCTGAATTCCACGTTGGTATGTTCCGAAGTAAGGGAGTGTGTTCTGTTGGAAATTACAACATATTATGACACTGTTACATGCGGTTTATTGCTTTGTTCCGAACGAAAACATTTACCTTCACGGAAAACTAGGCTGACCTCAAGGACAACGTAGAAGAGGAAGACCGAGAAGGATGAGAAGGAGAATGATAGAGGAGGAAGCTGAAAGACGTGGATAGAGGTGAAGGCAAGAGATGGAAACAGGAGTCCACTGGCGTTGTTTTGTGGAGTACACGGACGGACTTGAAAACCAGACTGGAGGATGTAGTCTGCCTATCTTGGGACCTTCGAAGGTATGATCCTCTGGTTCGAGTAACGTATCAGCCTATCATATCCTTATAACGTTTACAGGTGATCACCGATGTACCCCTGAAACAGAATGGTGGAGGAAGAACAAAGCGTTAAAGTGGTTTTATTTTTCTCTGCTATTGGAGCGGTCTAAACATCCCAATTTGTGTCAGAAGCCTGTGTTATTGTGACTATGGATTTTCGTTAGGGCTTTCCGGCGTTACGGATTTGGTACCACTGATGTCGCCGTTTACAATCAGACATGCTTATCACAGCGAACCTGCTTTAACCCTTTAAAGACGAAGCGTGTCTGCTTTATATAAAGACTCAGTGCGTACCGCGCTGTAAACACTCTCCACTTCGGTTATAAAAACCAATCTCTTAATGTTTTATAAGGCAAAAGTTGCTGTTTGTGCTGAGATCCGTACAAAACACATAAACGCAATGTGGGCACCACGTAGAATTTTTTAATGTTAAACCTGGTGGTATGTAAAGTTACCGCTAGGCTTTAAAAGGTTAAATAGAATCCAGGTGAACCAGAATACTGGCTAAGCAGCTGGTTGCTCTGTTTCGATTCGAAATGCTCTGTGTGGCAGTAGGTACGTCGAACAGCTTTGTGTAGAATCTTCTTTGAGCATCAGAGACACCGCACTAATAAGGATGCATGTGGGTTTGGACCGCACAGACCCTAGGATCGAATATTCGAATCCCGTTCGGGTATAAACGTGGGTTGTTTTCGCGTCGTTACTATGTTATGCATTCCTGAAGTCTTGTGATCAGCTGATTTTGAGTTGTCCAAGGGGACCTGCGAAAATATTTAAATGTTTTATTACTTGAGAATTACTTCCGTATCCGAACACGTCAGGGAGCGGAAACTTCTCAAGAAGGAAAACAAGGCGTAGAAGAAAGAGAATAGGGATAAGGAGGAAAAAGAGTAGAAGAACAAACAACTTTCTGACGTCGTGTTCATGAACGTTTGCCGATGTACCCTTTCGTGAATCGTCCAATCAAATTCACATATTTACTGAAACAGCGTCTCTGAGACGTGCTTACTCTTCCGTCTTCTCCTGTACTGTTCCATCTTCGCCGCATGGTATGGATATTTCACATCCGAAACGTTTTAGCCTGTGTGTTTCGTGTTCCCTCAGTACTTCATAGGTAAAAGGTAAAGCAGTCCCATTACAGGGCTGGACAGGCCCACAGGGTTCCAGGAGGGTGAGGCTCCCAGATTTCTAGACAGTCGGCACATGAAAGTGGTAAGGTTGTCAGCCATACGCACCGGCCGATTGTACCCCCCCAGGAAAGATTCTTGCTTAGAGGCTGAGTCGACCCCAGGGCCATAGTGCGGCCGAAAGGATTATGCCAATGAAAAAATTCGATGGCACCATCGGGAATCGAACCCACCACCTGCCGGTTGGTAGCGCAGTGCCTCAACCAACTGCGCCACCGCAGTGGCTTGAGTGCTTCCTAGACATACAGATATTTATACTTCGGAAGCTTGTCGTGATTGTGTGGCATTTTCTTTCAGATATGTTTTTCTGTGGATTAATCAGACCATATGAGAGCCGTATTCAGGGTTGTGTGTGCAGTTTTCCTCTTGTCTTAGGGATGTTCTCAAGTCCAGCGTTGCCACAGTTTTCTTGAGAAATTAACATATGCACTAGCACAACATCTGTGCGATTTCTAAGAATTGTTTCGCGGAACCAAATCGTAAAATCTTATTGCTGTCGACATCTGTTCACGCTGATGGTAATCTACGTAAAGCGGCATGCCAACTTTCGGCGCGTGGATGCTTCGGCTACGTAAACACACGACCGAGCAGACGTGAAGCCGACTTCATGCCGTTGTTCGCAAAAGGTGTTCACGTGCTCTTGTCAGCCGTGTAGGCGGACAGGCTTACCCCCTTTTGGAGGTGATTCGCTACTTTTAGGCAGCAGTGACTTCTTATTGCGGATTTTAATAATTTATGGAATAGTTCAGGTTGTTTGGCATCTGTGAACTTTACTGCGTGTATACTGTGTGGCTTCTAGCGATGGAATTACTATCAGTTGGAAGTCTAAATTTTACCTACATCGATTTTTAACACTTGGAACACACGTCAGTCGTAGTGAGTGCTGATATTTTTAAAGTTATTGTGAGACTGAAACTAGCAGTTCTGGGAAGAACTGCTAGTTTTTCCTCCTCTTTCACTTTGTGTGTGTGTGTGTGTATATATATATATATATATATATATATATATATATATATATATATGAGGCCAGCAAGATCGGGCCTGCAGATAATAATTAAATGGTATACCGTTTCGTTTCCATTCATAATTTTCACAGATTTAGACGCCAGTTTTGACAATAATGTCAAAGATTTGCACCTTTGCGACGTCTGTAGTTGTTTAAGATCTTTAAAGTCACACATAAACACTTTATACAGAACCTTTACTATGATAATCCCATTTTGATAGTATTTAAAATATATTGAATTAATCTGTCAATGACAACCAAACTTCTGTATTGTCTTCAGAATTCAGTATTCTTTAGGACATATTTCGGCCAACCTGGCCATCTTGAGGTAATACGCAATATGCATAAAACACTTGGGAGGGAATTAGCAACGTGAATTTCTGTAAAAAGAAATAGGATCTCATTTTTGCGTAAGTGATAATGATATTTTCAATAACGCAGCCTTTTATGTATGCCCTAATTTCACCTTGGTCGCTCATAACTAACGTAAACTGGATTAATTGTAAAGTCTCCCTTTTACCGTCTCGTCTTTGCCTGCTGTGTCCGGGAATCAATGTACGGACCGTGGCCGGTCACATGATATTCCTAAAGTAGTACGTTGCATAGAATATGTAGTGTGCTGCTGTGCTTTGTGCTTTTTGTCTAACGAACCTTCTGCGTCAACGCATATCCCTGCCCCCCCCCCCCCCACCTTATTAGTCCCTTATTTCGAGGGCTTATTGTACTCTGTTTTGGGAAGTAATTATAAGCCAAGGTAAATGTTAGATTACGCATATGTATTTTTTAATCTTTTCCTATAATTTTGACTTCGGTTATATAGTTTTTTACTGTTGTGAAATTGCAAGGTATTTTCTCGAAATAAAAACTAAAGGTAATGAAGGAGGACCCCAAACCATACTTTGCCTGGGACCCAGCACTGCTGTCAAATAGCTCTGACTGTGTGCAGAGACAGAAGGTCCAAGATCGAAAATGCTAACGCCAGGAGACGAACTGGCGATACATTCACTCAAGAACTGCTGGAATCCTGTGTGTTGTCTTTTAAGATTTCTGGGTGGCCGAGGAGTGTAGGAAAGAACTTGAAGCCCACACATTGCTTTGTGGTTTGTATGTTGATGAATGGTGTATTGCAAGTCAAAGGAAGTTAGTTTCCACGCCTTAAGAACCAAAGTAGAAGCAAGATGTAGTGACGAGAGGAATGCACTGCCATTGGCTAGTTAAGCATGCAAAATGACCATACAAACACATTCCTGGTTTTCATTTTAATGAGACGTCACTCTATACAGAAACTCCCTTGACGTCTTCCTGCTCGTATTATGGTAACGAATAGGGTGTGTTAGTACAAAACAACTGCTAAGGGTCCAGAGTCGTGTTTTTGCAAGATCCACCGAGTCCCAAGCAGTCATCGACTTATGTAGGACTTTTAGTCTTGTTTCCTTAAAGGAAAAGATTCTCTAAGAGGAGGTGTCTCACTACTGGTCCACTGCCTCCAATGTAACAACAAATATGAACCTGTTTTATGCAAGAAATGCCAACGGAGCTTTGAGGTTCTTCCAGCGATGATGATAAAGATGAAATCTTCTGGAATGTGACGGCGTGCAGATTTGTATGTAGGTACTAGCGCTTTGGCGTATCGTCTTCCTTTTCAGGGTAACCACTGGGCTGTGTCAGAATAATGTGAGCTTCAAATGTAGACGGCGTCACCAGGAAACACTGTCAATATCATGTTAATATGTTTATGTACAGGCTTGTATCCATTGAAATGTAACACGTGTCTGAAAAGAAATACGTATCAGAACTAAATATGTAAAAGTATATATATTAATTCTTCAATGGGACCCCAAAAATTCTTTAACACACTTTTATCGGCAGCTGGTTTGGGCTCGTAAAAGGGCCATCATGACACCATAACAGAAACTGTAAGATAAAATTGCAAAACAAAACACAGTCAGACACAACAGTAACTGTAAGCTGGAAACCTCATATGTTGCAGGTGGGATAGCTCGTCCTTTACCTCAGTGAGTACGTTGCAAGTGGGTATAACAACTGGAAGATACTGTATATAAAGAGCCTAAGTAAAATGTTAAAACTGAATTAAATGTTAAAATTTTGCCAATGTGTTATAAAAAATTAGAAGAAAAATTATGGTTTTAAAAAAAGAATTAAAAAGTAATGTTTAAAAACTGAGACAAGGAGTCAACAGTAAAAGTTTTTAGTTGTACGTATATGAAGCACTGCTAGTATAAGACCCCTGCGTTGACCGAATATATTGCAGGTGGTATTATATAGAACTTGTTTAAAAGATTCAATTAACCTTTATCCTGCTAATGTGGAATATATGGTGAGCTGCTAATAATGCCAGAACCTCTAATGTGTAATATTTGGTGACCTACATTTGGCAACGCTGAAAGGAGCCTCTTTGTCTCTCTCTCTCTCTCTGCGCAATTTCTCAACACTGAATCAATCGTGAAAGACGTTCTATGTCATATCTGCGTGCACACACTTACTCGGCTACCAACTAGGCCCTTAGCCGAGTAAGTGTGTGCACGCAGATATGACATAGAACGTCTTTCACGATTGATTCAGTGTTGAGAAATTGCGCAGAGAGAGAGAGAGAGACAAAGAGGCTCCTTTCAGCGTTGCCAAATGTAGGTCACCAAATATTACACATTAGTGGTTCTGGCATTATTAGCAGCTCACCATATATTCCACATTAGCAGGATAAAGGTTAAAGTACTGACTTTCAAGTGTCTGAATAAAAATCTGTAATATCCCAATGCATTAATTTAAGCGGAGAAAGCGATAACCATACCATTGGGCGTTTCTTGGATGTGTAGCCAAATGAGGCCGTGATTAGGGCCACATGGACCTCTGTCATGCGAGCCCGCGTGTGAAGTTCCGAAACTACGCTTGACACGAGACGCGAAGCAGAGCCCTTGGTTCCAATCGTGCAATGAAGTGTTGAATATTTAAAACACGCACGGATGTTTTAAGATTTTCTGTGACGCGCAGAGTAAAAGTAATGTTAATCATAAAACGTCACAAAGTATGATCTGAATAAATATGCGGTGGTGTGTGGGATATACAGGGTGGCGCAAAAATCACCTGTTAATTGAACTTTACGGACACAATACTTACATTTGACTATGTGAAATGTTCAAAGTGTGTTGCTTCAACATTGTCACATTGCCTTGAGTCCTTCCGAGACGATTGCACATGCTACCGCAGAAAGGCTACGAAATATCATATGTGCAGCCTTTCTGTTGTTAAACATCATGTGCCCAGCGACTTGTGCGCCTGCCTATACATATACGATATGTGCGAAAGCGAAATGGGTTTGCCGCTTGCGCGGTAATGTTATGCCATTTAGTGCGATGTTTTACACCTCCGTACGTGTGTGTGTGTGCATATATATATGTAATACCCTCATTTACATTATTTTCTTTTTTCCCCTCTCACAATTCGCTTGACTTCACGTCTTCTGGCCGCGAGAGAGCAGTCAGTTATCTCCGGGTGCGGAGTACACACAAAATATAATTTTTGTGCTGTGTATGTGTGTGTGTGTGTGGGGGGGGGCGCGGCCCCAACTCGCTCTGCGGAGTAAGTACGGTAATAGATGGATGGGAGCGTTCTAGGGAAATGGTTTGGCTAGCGGAGGCCAGCGGAAGGGCCAGTGAGAAAATCTGTCTCACACGATGATTGGATGTGGAAAGGAGATGTCCGTTTAGGGATATCGCGTTATGTGCAGCTGAATGAACCCCACCATTCGGGGGGCCCCGAAAAGGCTGATTATATTACATTTTTGTGTCAAACATGTTTAAATATTATTATAAACTTAATTTGAAACAACTTTTATTTATATCTGATAATGATTCCTTCCTTGGGGTAGGCTAATTCTGCAGTGTTTCAGTATCAGATAGAATAAATACAATTATTGTGTTTGAGAACAGGTTCTTTTTGTAATGGAACCGCGTGTTGGTTTCAAGGCGCATCTTTCGTATACATGAAGTGGATTAGAGGAGCAAAGGAATCCCTACATACAATAAAAAGAAGGAAGAGTAACTGGATTGGTCACGTCTTGCGTATGAAGTGCCTTCTGAAACACGTTATTGAAGGGAAGATAGAACGGACGGGAAGACAAGGAAGAAAACGTAAGCAGCTACTGGACGACTTTAAATGAACGAGAAGCTACTGGAAATTGAAAGAGGCAGCACTGGGTCGCACTGTGTGGAGAACGCGATTTGGAAGAGACTGCGTAATGAATGAATGAATTAATGAAGTGTGATTTTTCATTTCCATTTATGTGCTGTTGAGTGTGTATGTTGATATCATATCCATGTTTTAATTTACTGATTATTATATCTAGCTAATTGTGGTCTAGTTTTTAGCTTCATGTATATGTGCCTGATTTCCACGGTCTGAAGGAATCCTTTTTTTTAATATACTATTCTAATCAGAATGGATAGTAAAAATGTTGTATGATATCGTATACTGACGTATTATTGCAGCGGTAATCAACCTTGATATTTATAGTTTTTGTGTATTAATTTCACATTTTAAGTAGTAGTCAGCTTAACCTGTATGTTGCGGAAATGAATGGATTTGTTGGGTTCGTTATTAAATATTGCCAGTTTCCGCTTACTAAATTGCGCCGCATCTTTAACCTTTTAAAGCCTAGCGGTAACTTTATATACGACCAGCTTTAACGTTAAAAAATTCTACGCAGTGCCCACATTGCGTTTATGTGTTTTGTACGGATCTCAGAACAAACAGCAACTTTTGCCTTACAAAACATTAAGAGACTGGTTTTTATAACCGAAGTGGAGAGTGTTTACAGCGCGGTACGCACTGAGTCCTTATATAAAACAGATAGGGTTAATCCGGTTGTTTGATCTTTATTTCAGTTGTTCGATCATTCATTCTTATCATGTTAGCCTGTCGTGAATGACTCATGTCGTGTAACGTAGTGAAATAACAACTATGCATTGGCATGCTAAACTATTCACATATGGATATGGGCCAATTTCAGATCTGCTGTCATTTATTGTTTGTATTATTGGCTGCTGGTGAAGACGTCATCTCTAAACGTAATAAGGGAGAAAGTATGTGTTTGTAAATGTTACCGAAACGTACAGTAACTAACCCACGGAACATCTGTATAAGTTAACGGATTCATTATAAAGTAGACAATGTTTTGTTTGTTTTCATATTTGTAAGAAACGTGCTTGTATTAGTTCATCGAGAAATATTTGAACAGGGCTGCGGCATTTGGTTATATTTTGCGAAACACAAACAAATACAATTTTCGTGTTTTTTTAATGAAGAATGAAAACAGCGACCGGGAAGTGAAAATCTCCCTGAGATTGATGTAACTTGTAATCAAATGAACAAATACGAAGCGGCGGGTGTTTTTGTTTTGTTAACGTGTATTAAACCATGTTATCCGTGTATATTTCATTTGAGTACAATTTATATAGACAACCGGAACGAGAGAAGTGTGCGTATGGAATTTAACTCCACGACATTCCCTGCCTCAGCCGAAGGACATCACATTTGACCGTCACATTGTAAAGGCATAAAAACAGGTTTCAAATGCTGAAAAAGTTCTAATGTATTTCGATATACGTAAACAGGTTCTGTCATTACAGCTTTCTTATAGACTGTATTTCAAGTCATATCTTAGATTTTGCATCTTTTTTGTTGTGGACATTCGTGTTTAAGGCATCTCAGACTTGTTAGGATGATGGTTAAGTTAGTTGAATTTATTTAGAACTTATTACTTGGACCATAAATGTTGTAGTCATGGTCTACTGGTACAGTTTCTGCTTCATATTCAAAAGTCCCCTATTCGAATTCTTTCATGTGTCGTCATATCTTCCTTCCTTCCTTCCTTCCTTCCTTCCTTCCTTCCTTCCTCGCCACCCCACTCCATTTTCTCCGGCATCACCTTTCGACTGCTTTCTCCCACATTTACTCAGATTCACTGCTCATGACCGGTCTACTGTACTATATCTCCTTTGATGGCACATAACCTTTGAAGAGTCTTTTTTAAAGGTTGTCTGTTCGTTATGTTGTTTATAGCAGAAATCAAGACAAAATTAGTCGAAACACGACTAAGTTCCATTTATTATACAGAACAACATGTTTGGACCTATTTTAGGTCATCCTTATGTTCACAGTTTTTGTTTTTAAAACACACTGAGGAAGGAATATAAGTTATTCATATATATATGTACTTATATGCACTTATATTCCTTGCTGAAGGTGTTTTAAAAACAAAACTTGTGAACCTGAGGATGACCTAAAATAGGTCGAAACATACTATTCCAGTTTTTCCAGCCTCAACAGTGGCACTTTTCTTTTATATGTTATATTTGTATGCCTGATGATGGCCACTCATAGGCCGAAACATGTAGCTGTATAATAATAATATTAAAAGGAAGAAGTTGTGATGGACTGAAAAAACTGGAATAGTATTATACAGACACAACGGGATGGAAACTCTAAAAATAGAGTCGAAACATGTTGTTCTGTATAATAAATGGAATTTAGGTGTGTGGACGAATGTTGTCTTGATTGCTTTGAAGCGTCGTTAAGCAACGCAGAGAAGAGCAGTTTTCGCTGTGTTAAGTTACTGTCTGGAGGAATTCAGGGAATTCCGGTTTAGAGTGGTTCTACGTTAAATTAGACTTGTTTTTAGAGACGAGTAGAATAATTCTATTTTTACAGTCCATTCGAAAATAAAAAAAAAATTTTGGTTCACCTGTTCCGCCATTTCGTTTATGTGAATCAACCACTGTTGGTGCACATTTTAATGTACGTGGGATAATCTGATTCAAAACCAAATTCATACCGTATGGCCATACGTTAAGTGTTACTGTATGCTGTTCTTCCTAAGTGTATGCTTCTCGTTTCTTTTCAGAAATACTCAGAAGTCCGAGACATAAGATTTATTTCCATATGTGCAGAGTGTTCCAAAAGTCTCTTTACCGAGAAGAAAATTATATTGCTGCATTGTTACGAACTGTATCCGAGTTAAGTCAGTGTATTCCTGTTAAACCTTGTTTCTGTATGCTTCACTTTCGTTTTCATGCATTTCTGCAGTGTGGTCCTGAATTCCGTTGTTGTAGGCGCGTGGTAGTTTGTTGCAATAATGAGTTGTAATTAGAAACAAACCAACAATTATGCACAGTAATCCACAAAGTTATATTTACATTGACTTTATCCCTACATGTTTCAATGGACATGCCATCATCTTCAGGGCGTAAACATTTACACTTCTTGATGCTTTGGCACCTGTAACACTTTATACCCCCTGAAGATGATGGCATGTCCACTGAAACGTGGAGGGATAAAGTCAATGTAAATATAACTTTGTGGATTATTGTGCATATTTGTTGGTTTGTTCCTAATTAACATGTAATATGCACGGTGTACAACATAAAAAATGAGTTGTAATCTAAGGACAGAACAGCGCCACAATCATTAATTCAGTCGCAAGTGTTGTCAGATGTATCGAACAAAATGGCAGACATTTCGAGCAGCTGCTGCAATACAGTAGTCTTTAAATAAGTGCCTTCACACGTGTTAGTGTCTTCGGCAAAGCGATTTGTGCAATAGCGTATTGTGTTGATAATTCGAACTGTTCTTGTATGACGGAGCGTAATGCTAATCACCTGTTGGATGTTTTGATTCCTGTAATGACAGTAATATGACGACGCTGGATTTGTGTTACCCGGAAAGAGTACAGATTCTTGGTGTAATAAATGTTGAGCGAAATAAGTAAATAACTTTCTTGGTACGTACAGCGGAGAACGATGTCACAGCGAAAGTCTCTGCCAGTTAGGTTGTCTTTATTATCGTGATGGTAAGGCCTGCTCTCGAGTTATTGCCCTTTGCGACCTTGTTATCTCGCCTTGGTAGCTTAGTTCTTATTTTAATCGAATCTATGTCAAAACAGTCAAGGACTTAGATTGCATTTGTTAGTACATACAGTTATATGAAGGATTACCCATATTGAAACATTGTACCGTCCATTTACTGAATTAAAACTAAAACTTGGACAAACTTTGTAGGCAATTAATTGTTCGTACTTAATTTTATCACAGTCACAAAGAATGGTACCTAAACTAGGGCGTCCTGTACTGTTACTGGCCTTGGCATCATAACGTTTTTGAAGCCTTTTCGATGTTCAGTGTTCAAACGTTGAATGATGCATTTAAAAACGTGTAGGGCTGAAGAAGGGATGAAAACATATTCACGCAAAGTTACCGGTACTGTGGGCTTTGTGTGTAGCTGTGTTAGTGGTTGCTTTCGATTAGCCTGGGCATTGTTGGGGAGGGGACGCACGGATAATTGAGAAACACGGATAATCTAAAACATACAGGATGATTCTCGAGGAAAGGTTAATATTTTGAGAAGTGATAGTATCGGTCATTGTGAGGAAAAAAAGTGCATATGAATATGTGTCTAATTCTGAATGGGT
Source organism: Coptotermes formosanus (assembly GCA_013340265.1). Classification (NCBI taxonomy): domain Eukaryota; kingdom Metazoa; phylum Arthropoda; class Insecta; order Blattodea; family Rhinotermitidae; genus Coptotermes; species Coptotermes formosanus. Next base: position 865,002 of record BLKM01000905.1, on the reverse strand, counting down.
ACTGAGGTAGAGCTGTTTGAATCTACAGACCTAACTCCGTTAGATTTTTTTTGTGGGGTTGGGTGAAAGGTGGATACACGAGACGAATTGCTCGCTGGCATTTTGGGTTCTGCTGCCTGCATGAACGAACGCGATCAACTCAGATGAACAAAACGCGATCTGCGTACACGAGTTGCAAAGTGCGTTTAGGTTGATGGTGGGATTGCCTACCATTTATTGTGAACTGTAACAGATTTCTCATTTATGTCTAACAAACTCGTCATGTGAACATTAAAGTAAAATGAAAATAAAACGAAAAGTAAGTAATTCTCTTTCTTTATTACCACGCACAGTGGTTTTGTATTTGTAGATACAAACCGTTATATCTCGGTAACCATTCAGAATTAGACACTTGTTCTTGTGAACTTTTTTTCTCACAATGACCGATACTATCATCTGTCAAAATATTGATCTTCCCTCGCGAATCACCCTGTATACTATAGTGATTCACGAACAGAAAATAATTCATTACACAATACGTTCATAGCTTCCGCTTATTGTCTGTGTAAGTACTCAATGATTTTTGTTTGCATTGAGGATTCTGTTCGAGCAGTCCGCGCTAAGTCATGTTATTTCCCACCTTCGTCATTAGTCATTAGCAAATAATGATTGGGCACGGATAATCCGTAAACCGGATATTCCGCGCATGGATAATCGAGAGTACACTGTATCTGCATCCTTGCCGGCATTAAACCAGTTTGTATCTTGCAAACGTAAATAGCAGCTTACGCGTATCAGCCACAAATGTTATATGTTAAATCGTTCAAACGTTGAAACAAACGGAAGTAAAATGTTCTTGGTATTTGCTCAGTTAAACACCCCGCTGTGAGTACTTGTAATATAGCTCAACACATTTATAACCTCGGCACTAGATGGATGTTAATGTAATTTCCATGCCTCGGTCCCTTGACCGCGGCAAATTTCCTGGTAGCTATGGGATAAGAGGATGGTTGGTCCCAGAACCCGTCTGTACGATGTGGAAAAGAGGAAGATACGTCTTGTTTTGCCTGGAATCCGATTCCTTGGTCATCAGGCCAGTATACTAACCGCTATACGGACAGCTTCGCGGTTTTTTGTTTTTGGATTTGATACGATTTCTTGATGAGTTTTTTACCTGTGCCTGTAAGCTAATGAGTGTAGTTCAGATAGTAAGGCTTGCTGATTAATTTAGCCGTATGAAGTACAGAAGTGTGTGCTTGCGCGTGTTTTCAAAATTGTAACGGATCTTAAACACCGTTGTGACAAACGTTTTGAATTACGTCACTCTACTCAGGTTCAGACCCCTTTGGACATTTTAACCATAGTGGCTGCTGACCTGATAATTTTCTTATTGCCACGATAATAAAAGTTCCCTAACTCATCTGACAGAATCAAAAGTTGTACTAGTGTTAATAATTATGCATGCATATGCACAAACAAAATGCAGGATGTCATATTGTTGTTAATCCAAAATTAAACGTTTATTAACCAAAAAGAAATTATTTCATATTCAGAATTAATTAACCATTTAAAGACGAAGCGTATCTGTTTTATGTAAGGACTCAGTGCATACCGCGCTGTAAACACTCTCCATTTCGGTTATAAAAACCAATCTCTTAATGTTTTATATGGCAAAAGTTGCTGTTTGTTCTGAGATCCGTACAAAACACATAAACGCAATGTGGGCACCATGTGGAATTTTTTAATGTTAAACCTGGTGGTATGTGAAGTTACCGCTAGGCTTTAAAAGGTTAAAGGAAGGTTGTCTACACATTGAAGGAGTTTTGGTTAGTATTCTACATGTCCACCTTGTCGAATCCGGCAGGGGCGCACGCAGCTGTGGTGTTATTGTGGCAAATACATACCAGGCTTTTGCTCTGATGTCGCGCATTTGCTGGGGTCGTTGGCCATAAGTAATGCTTTTAACACGTTTATCATGAGAGAGCAATTCGGCATGTGATCCATGTAATCTGGAGGCCGCAGTACTGAAGCTTTCCTCCACGCTGGATTCCACCGAACCTCAGTTTTAAGAACTCGCACATCTCACGTATCCAGCGGGGAGAGTCATCATGTCGTAAATCACCACTGCCCAGTAGTTCAACATTTTGAATGCGCGATCTGCCTACTGTTTCACTGTGTCGAATGATCTGCGGTCTTCGCCAAGTATTACTAGGGTAATGAAATCTGGGGGGATGAGATGAAAGGGCACGTGGCACGTACGGGGGTGAATACAACTGCATAGAGGGTTTTGGTGAGGAAGCCCCAACGGAGTGAAATGACTTGGAAGACCTAGGCATAGATGGGAGGATGATATTAACCCTTTAAAGGCGAAGCTTATCTGTTTTATATAAGGACTCAGTGCGTACCGCGCTGTAAACACTCTCCACTTCGGTTATAAAAACCAATCTCTTAATGTTTTATAAGGCAAAAGTTGCTGTTTGTTCTGAGATCCGTACAAAACACATAAACGCAATGTGGGCACCGCGTAGAATTTTTTAATGTTAAACCTGGTGGCATGTAAAGTTACCGCTGGGCTTTAAAAGGTTAAGCTGGATGTTAAGTGGTATTGAAGGGCGTGGAATGGATTTGTCTGGCTCTTGGGTAAGGCAAGTGGCGGGCTTTTTTTAACACGGCAGTGAACACACAGTGCGGGCAGTTTAGCTTCTCATGGAAGGCAATGCTGCGTGGGGATACGTAGTTCAATATATCACAGTTTTTCATGAAACGTTATCCACTGTGCTTTCTCCAGGTGCCGCTGCAGATGTCAGTAAAGTAATGACGCAACCAGACGCGCCACCTCCTATGGCAAAATAAAATGTTTGCTTAACACAGTACTTACCGGCTAGTGCGAGTGATGATGGTTTAATTTGACTGCGTTTTGTGTCTTTATGATGTAGTGAGTCGAATAGCTTAATGCAGATTTCCCTAACCTTTTCCAGTGGAGGAACCCCAAAAATAATTTTTCGTATCCCGAGGGACCCTTACGTGTGAGAACGAAAACAAAGCAAAGAGACAGTTGAGATCTGCGCTGTTCTGGCTTATTATGCAGCGTCATTTGGTAGGTGTTTACCGACGATGGGACCGATACGTTGTCCCGAAACGTCGGTGAACAATTACCACACGACGCCGCGTAATATTCCAGAAGAGGGCAGATCTCATTAACATCGCGGAGGAAGTCTGAAATCAAAGAGGCAGTTGGTAGCGTACGGGGATTACTCCAGTTCTTCCAATTGCCGGGCAAAAATTACCCGCGATATTTTGAGCTATATTTGGAATTCTTCGCGGTATGTCAGAATTTTTTCTAATTATTTAACCGTTTGTCGTGGAACCCCTAACGATGTTTTGCGGAATCGTGGTTGGGAAACGATGACTTAATGTAATGTTACTCTGCAGCGTGGTTTGTTTACATAGCTGCAATCACAGAAGGCAAGAACACGTAGGAAGGTGTCGGGACTGTCTACTGCTAACGTGAATGCACGCGTCGTTTTGACCTTCGCACTCGGAGAATTGCTTCCTGTGTTACCACTTCTTGACTACACACTTTTTGTCTCTCTAACAGTGTAACTGCGTCTCCAGACGGACAGCATTATGAATAAAGTACACGGAGTGTTTTTTGTTCATCACTGGACTGAGTACTGCAGAGTGGGCAGAATCAGTGGCTATGCAGCAGAGATGCTGTCCCTTGTAAGGCAGGCAGTCCGGCTGTATAAAATACCTTTTGTTCCACAGTTTTACGTACGGGGCACGTACGGGTAGCCAGATAGCTTCAACCATCTCTACCTGAAGAATTCTCTGTAGACAAGGGCGTAACTACGGGGGGGGGGGGGGCGGTTCGGCAGCCCTGGGCAGCAGTGTCGAAGGGGCTGCAAAATGGGCGTAAAAATTAATATTCTAAGTAAAAAGATTTGATTTTTTGCGCTCAACTGATTTTGTATTATTGAACCAAATAAAAGGAATGATTGTGATTCTTAAAGTTTGTTTTGTTTATTATGGGCGGTCATTGTGATTACTGCCTCCGGGCGCCAAAAAAAAAACCCAGCTACGCCACTGTCTGTCCACCTGTGTTTGTATAACTTATGATTCATTTTGGACTTCCAAGTAAGCACACGGATTATGTGTAGTTATTTCTGAAACACTGTGCGTTTATTTTTCCATGGTGCAACAGCCGCTAGTGGGCCAGGGCGTCCTCATTGTTGAGGTATCGAGATCACACTCAGACACATCACACACACACACACACACTCCTCTGGACGAGTGATCAGCATGACGCAGAGACCTCAACTTGACAACACGCACGACACTGACAAGAGACAGACATCCGTGCCCCTGGCGGGATTCGAACCCGCAATCCCTGCAAGCGAGCCACCGCAGGCCCACTCCTTAGACCGTGCGGCCACTGAGATCAGCGAAACATTGTGCATGCTGCCTTGAAATAACTAATTAATAGTTAGTACGCGGCTGGTATGCAGCATTAATCCTACTGGCAGCACTGTACACGTCCCCGCTTTCCCCAGGCGCACCTTGTCTATGTAAAGACTGTGACTTAGAGCTTAATAAAGGGTTATGTAATAATATTGTTATTCTGCGTTGAAATTTAATGTTACTTATATTCGAAGGTCTGAACGTTAGAGGATAACTGTGAGATCTTTGACATTTAGACTTGTGTTACTTAACGTTCAGAATGTCTGATGCAGCTGATAGGCCCACGTATTGAAATTATTGTGGCAGAGTTTAGGACATTGCGTCATACAGTTGAAGTTCCCTTGTTTCTGGTTAGGTCGTAAAATTAAGTGGCTGAAATCGTCGTATTTTAGATGATTTTGTTGGTCTTTTCTAATCAGCCGTCTGTTTCAGTTGCCTCCAGAAGTAAAAGTTGGTTTTGATATTGTCTTGCAAATGACAATTCTGTTTTTAGTAGAGGTGGTCAGAGATTGGTGCAGATGCACTATACCAGGGAATCACAGGTTTCCAAAAAACCTGGGAGCCAAATCAAAATTGTAATCGCCAGAGGTGTGACATGAAACCCGCGCCTTACTGAGGGCCCACAGATATTAGGCGTCACCGCACAAAATTTTTTTTCCTGGGCTCCAGGTCGCCCGAGATTTGTGCACCCCTGCAATGCACTCTGTGTTCATAGATCGTTAAAAAGGCGGTGACCGGTAGAAATGTTACATTATTTTTTGTCGTGTTTGTGTGAGTTTAGGCCTACATACACCATATCGGTAAATGTTTCAAGTTCCAGTTACTAATATATTTTTCAAGGTCATCTGTCACCTTAGAGTTTCTCAGGTTCGCCGTTCTGGTACTTTTTCTGGTGTGGGATTGAAAAACTTTAAATGTCGATTTGAAACGAATATCATGAGGTTTCCGCCAAGTTTCATAAAAATTATCACTGGTTCAAAAATTTCGGGGGGGGGGGCGGGCACCAAAACACAAACACAATATCCGTACCTCCCTTCTCTCACACATGGGCTTATGCACGTTCACACTTATGATTTTGTGATATCTCATTTGCCTCAAAAAATGGATATTAGGCAATAAGAATCTGTAAAATTGAGTGTATTTTGAAGAGAGGGTTATGCATTGTCTTCCACAGAGTGCGTGTAAGTGTAAACCATACATGCGGCAGTAGTCTGTATGACGGCCTATTTTCATTGCTAACAACAGGATACCATTTATTATAATATGCTGTCTATTTTGCTACGGCTGACTCGAATGACTGGTGGCAGACAATGAATAATTAATCGCTCCTGCAGCCTAGGGGCTCTGTGAGGTGAAAAATATTTTACTTTTGAAAGAGCTCAGATAAGTTAAAGTTTCCCCTTTGCTTAGGCATTACGCCGTGAAGGCGTATGTGGTAGAGAAGGTATAATCCCACGCATTTTGAACCTTATAAGCAGGAGCTGAGTAGTTAGCTTCACGTCGTGGCCGCTTTACTCGCGAGAAAAAAGCTGTTGGTACCCGTTGGAGTTCTGATATGGAATTTGAAGAAAGAAACGCACTGTTACAGGAAGAAAATACACACTAGTGGTCTCGTAGGTCAATTAACCCTTTAAACACGAAGCGTATCTGTTTTATATAAGGACTCAGTGCGTACCGCGCTGTAAACACTCTCCACTTCGGTTATAAAAACCAGTCTCTTAATGTTTTATAACGCAAAAGTTGCTGTTTGTGCTGAGATCCGTACAAAACACATAAACGCAATGTGGGCACCACGTAGAATTTTTTAATGTTAAACCTGGTGGTATGTAAAGTTACCGCAAGGCTTTAAAAGGTTAAATAGGTTTGATAACGTGGATTGGATTGAAGTGGCTGGGGATCGAATCAAACAGTAAGTTAGTAGAGTTGAAAATTCATGTTGTAGGAAGTTAAGTGGTAAAGGCTGGGGAAATTATTCCATGAAAAACACTTTAATTTATTTTGAGAATTAGCCTAGAAGGAATTGTGAAGTGCACAAGTTGTCTCTCTCCTCGTTGTGTGTGTGTGTGTGTGTGTGTTGTTATCGCTGTTTTACTTCAACTGTTTTCGGGGAAGTACGATGAAGTTTGACTTGACTGACCTTGCAAGCTGCATTCAAAACGCAGTTGTCAGCTGGAGGAAGTGAGACAATCGTGCATGCTCATCCGCCATCAGGGAAGGCTTCAGTGCAAGTGGCGTATTTGAAATCTGTTTGACATTTATTTAAAAATGTTGGTCGTCAGAGAATTATGAACGTTTGTTGGATGATTCCAAAGATGCAAGCTGTAGGTCAGTCTGTAAGAGATACTATGATACGGGTGAAATGAAATCTCCCTCATAAGAGATAACCTCCGACCACTTTTTTTTTTTGCGCTGCATGTGATGTCGTTTTGTCTGCAGTAGTCGTAGTTGTATGTCTACCTATGGTAAACATTTCGAACGAACTAATTCAGTGACAACTAACCAACCTACCAACAAATTGAATATCTACGTATTCATTTAACGAAATATCGCAAGTCCATGCATCCCAACATCATAAATCATGAAAATCCGCCCAGTGCTACCCTCGCTGACACATGCGGACAGACGGACGGACATGTCGAAGCTAATCGGTGCTTTTTGCGACTACGCAAACGCCCCTAAAAGCCTAGAAGACATTTTCTGTCACCGAAAAGAAAGTTAATAAGACAGAGACTTATATAAATAATGGTTTGAAATTTTTGATTTTTTAGGCGCATTCGCAAAATTACGAAATGCGACTGTGAGATTCGTCATGTCTGTCTGCATGCGACAACTCGGCTTCCACTGGACAGCGTTTCTCGTTCAATTTTATATTTGAAAGTTTGTTCCCCTCAGTTCCTGTGGTACATACACTACGACATTTTTCTTTTACTTCACAATTTATTGTTGAAAATCCCTCTTTCTTCCGATGGTATGTAAGATGTAGGGTAAAGGTAAAGGTCGCCCAGTAACATGTTAGTGACGACACAGAGCGGGAGTAGAGGTATCGCTGTACTCACACTTAGCCTTGGCATTAGATGGAAGTTAGTGGTCAACGTCACGCCACGCCACGCCACGCCCCGGCCGCTTTTCCCCCGGGAAAGTGTTCTGGTACCCATTGCACAGGAGGCTGTGTTGATCCCCGCGGTCGGTCTGGACGGATATGAAGAACAGATCTCGCTCTCACCGGCATTCGAATCCCGGACCGTCCGGCTGTTTGCGAGTCGCTGTACCGCCTACGCTATCCCGGCTCCCTGCTGTATAGACTGACGACACGAATGTGTTGAACTGAGGACCAACCATAAATATCGCCATTAGGAATAGTTCAGAACGTCTCGCTGCTTGCAGTGGTGATTATCTGAGACAAGTGGATTTATCGTATAAGGCGTAGGGAGACACCATGTAAATCGTCTGAATGGATGCTGCAGACGGGGAGTGTTGTTTGGTGTCAACTCTTCTGCCCCGTGTAACCTGTGAAATACTGGTATTGTAAGGGGCGCGGGGGGGGGGGGGGGGAGGGCGGGGGGGTGTGAAATGCCTATCCACCCGCCGTTGGGTTTTGACCACGTTACCATGTGATGTGAATGTACGGATTATCGTTGTGGCTGGGATACACTGCTGTGTTGCTCTTTCGCAGGCCATATACCAAACTGGTTTTCAAGTAACTAGCCAGTAGGAAGGTACTTTCACACATGCGCGATCTAATGTTTTGCCAGGAAAAAGAAAAATAGTTTGTAGCTTCACATTGTCCGCCGGTCTGTATGCGTCTATATTTGCTTCACTTTCAAATCAGGTGATTTTTTTGACAGATACGGTGCCGGGGGATATGTGGGCAGGTATATTGATGTATGAACAGCCAGATAGTTTTGGTTATGTTGTGTGTTTATGGCGCTTGACAAGTATCATAGTAGTTATTCAAAACTTGATGGCCTTACTGCGTTTTTTTTTTGGTTGTGAAGGGCGCCGCAGCAGATGCTACGGACGCGCCGCAGCCTAGAGTCTTATTGTGCATCCCTGTGATGATGATTAGGTTTTTTCCATTCTTCCGTGTAATAGAGTAACGGTGGAATAAATTGACAGGGGAAAATCGAAGTACTTGACGAAAAACCTGTCCCAGTGCCATTTTGTCCACCACAAATCCCACATGAAATGATCCCCTGGATCGGACCCGGGTCTCCGCGGTGAGAGGCCGGCAACTAACCGCCTGAGCCATGGCACGGCCCTTCTTGCTGTAGTTAGTACTAAGGTTGCCTTCTTGTGTGAAGTGACGCCGTGTAGTCTGGTAGCAATTGACCGACGCTTCAGAGGAACACACTGCTTCCATCCTAGGTACCATATTTCTACTCTGACGATGTAGATATATAGTACGTTAATACAAAAGGTCGGGACGCTTCTACCAGACGGCACAGCGTCACATCCCACAAAATGATAATTTTTACAGTACCGCGTACTTCCCTTTTGTATTATCGGTAGGCATATGGCTAGGTATGCGGGTAACACATGTTTTATCTCCAAAACGATCAAATGTCTGTCCATCGGACTCGTGTGTAGGATTTTGTAGTGCGGCCTAAAGTTGCCATGAAATATTAACATTGGTCCTGTATCCCCCAGTTCTCGTGACGTTCAAATTAAACGTGTTTATAATTATGTAACGTAGCTTATCGCATAAAAGAACTGAACAAACATTAGACCCTACATTTCATTAAAAAAAATTTTTTTAAATCCTTCCCTGTGGGTCTTTATAGCGTGCATAGGGGTAACTTTAGCTTTGCCATTTATACACTGTATTACCACGTTGTTGCGATGCCGTGTTATAGACGACACCGCGTTATAAGAGACACGCTTGTTGCAGTACCAAGAGAGTAGCTGTTATTCGAGTCGAGATTTGCAAAGTAGGCCTCTACTGTTCGCAAGTTGAAGAGTTGAGCAAAGTGGCCGTGCGATCTAGTTGTGTAGAAGGTGTGCCAGGAGTCATGGCGTAGGCCTGCGCAAATGAGAAGCCAGTGGAAGCAGTAGTGTGGTAGGGGTAACGCTCAACATGCAGGAAGTACTACTATTATACGTACTGCCAAATGCAGTACAACGGTTACGATGCGATTTGCTCCGTACAGAGCCAAGCAGTGAACTCACTTCTGTTCGTCGTTGGACCAAATATAAATTGATGAGAGTATATGTACAGCATGCCGATCCCAGTTGTTCGGTTGATGGGTTTATGGGTTCGAATCCCGCCGGGTGCATGGATGTCTGTATTTTGTGTTGTGTGTTATTGTGAGGTAGAGGTCTCTGCGTTGGGCTGATCACTCGTCAAGAGGAGTCCTATCGAGTGTGGTGTGTCTGAGTGTGATCGTGAAGCATCGATAATGAGGAGGCCCTGACCCATTAGGGGCCCTTGCGCCATTGCGGGGGAAAAAAATGTGTCCGGCATCGTCATGGGAAGTGCGTCTATACAGCTTTTTTTTCGGGTGGAATGCAGCTCGCACATCCTTCTAACACGTGGTCCTTTTTTTGAGCGGAACGGTTTGGACATTTATGATTGGAAGTTCCCTATGTCTTGTGAGACTCGCGGTTCTCGCGGCGTTGACCTTAGCGGTGTGTACCAACGCTGTTCTGTCTTCATTTAATTAAAGTTCTCTTAGCCTTTTATGATTGGGGATAATATTAAAATGGATCTTCAAGAAGTGGGATGGTGGGGCATGGACTGGATTGAGCTGGTTCAGGATAGGGACAGGTAGTGGGCTCTTGTGAATGCGGTAATGAACCTCCGAGTTCCATAAAATACGGGGAATTTCTTGACAAGCTGAGAAACTGTAAGCTTCTTAAGAAGGCCTCTGCTTCATGGAGTTAGTTAGCCTTTTATGACCGGAGAAGGTACGATTATGATTCAGATGGCAACGCTGGTGTTTTACCAGTGTGTACGTAGCTGTGTCTGAATTTGTGAGGGTGTCATTACTGGATGACACAATTGAGCTGAACTGTGTGGTAGTTATTGGTGGCCAGCCACAACGACGCTACACGCTGCATTCTGTGGAGACTATATAAAGGCTGCAAGTGGTAGGCTAAAAAGCCAAGCCACAGTGAAGTGTGTAGTGAAAACCCATATCCCCTGTATTAGCGCGTACTTATTGTCCTTTAAATCGCGCCAGTAACGATCCTCAGATTTGTGAAACACAGTGGGATTTCGAGCTTGACGTCAATGGCTATGAAACAAACTTTAAAAGTTTTGTGGAAGATTTAATATTTTCAGAAAATAAAGTGATATATACCGCATAAATTGTGTAAAATAAAGTAATATATACTGCAAGAATTGCGTAAAATAAAAAATAATTTATACTTCAGGAATTGCGCTCATGCCTTTCCCTGTATAAACTGCGTAACGTCTTGCAGGCTTTCTTTTCTTCTTGGACTTCTTCAAGGTATGTCCGATACGTTGTCCCGAAACGTCGGTAAAGGATTAACACTCGACGCTGCGTAATACCTCAGTAGAGCGCAGATATCAGGGACGACTTTACTTTTACGTCGTTAAAAAGGCTGAGAATGACAGATGAGTGCATCGAAATCGCGATGTAACGTTTCGATGCGTTAAGGCCCCTCTGCCCTTTAACTTGTAACCACGGTAGCTGGTAGCAGTGATGTTTGGTAAGCAAGAGGTACTATGATGTTAGGAATCCCTAGTTCCACAAAACGTGTTAATTTCGTCGGTATAGGCTCACCGCTTATCTGTGTGTTCAGCTAGTCACTTTAATGGACTGTTTTACCACGAGAAATGCTTACTAATGAAGCTGCAGAGCAGTTGATCTCGCCACGGGTCGTTTGCAGCGCACCTGAAAGTTCTTTAACTGCGTATACCAACTAATGGGCAGTCGTTTCGCTGCACAGAAGTATTTAGGTCCTGAAACCGGTCTTATTTTTATTTATTCTTTAAAATAATCCCAAAGATAAAATTGTCATGCTTCTTGTTCATAAACATTTGCAACTTATTGCTGGATGCAGAGAATTTGAAACCTTACCACGTTTAGCTACTAAAATGTAAACGTATTTTGGTTTGAATGATTTTTGCGTTACTGCTAACTAACTAACTAACTAACTAACTAACTAACTAACTAACTAACTAACTAACTAACTAACTAACTAACTAACTCCATGGAGCAGAGGCCTTCTCGAGAAGCTAACAGTTTCTCAGCTAGTTAAGAAATTCCCCGCATTTTATGGAACCCGGAGGTTCATTACCGCATTCACAAGAGCCCGCCACCGTCCCTATCCTGAGTCAGTCCAGGTCCGAGGCTTTGTAGGCTGTTTCGTAACATAATAATTTTTTACGGTGAGGAGTTATTAGCACCTCGCCCAACCCCCAAGCTGAAAGACGACCCCTTGTCGGCTGTCCGCGACTGCTTATTCAATGTATTCGCAGCTACCCTCCATAATTGGAGGCCGTTCCTCCATCCGCAACTCGAGGACGCGCCATGCCGTGGTGACAGGGACCCACTTAACATGGTTTACATTACTGCTAGCTGTGGATAATGGCATGGAAAAATCTGCTCGTATTCTGACATAGCACAGTTTGGTGGCCATTATGCGCGTGTGTAGTTATGTGTTTGTCGTACGTTATCAGCTCTTTTAGGCGCGTTCGTAAAGTTGCGAAATGTGACTATCAGCTTCATCGTGTCCATCGGTCCGCATGAAACAGCTCAGCTCCTCCTGCTGCACGAATTTTCGTGGAAGTTTTTATTAGAGTGGACGGGGAACTATAATCTGTCGAGAAAATACAAGTTTTATTAAAACAGGACAAAAATAACAGGCACTTTACATGAAGACGTACGTAAATTTATGATAATATTGCGCTAAATTCTTCTTGAGTTGAGAAAAGCTGCAGGTCAAAGTCCTAGACAGAGTCAAAGTCAACATCCCACTGCAGATTCCTTTCTTGAATTCCTGACGCTTACGAGAAAATTATAAAAAAATGACAGAACAAGAGAGGCCAAAGAAACAGTTCACTACATATACATTTGTTGTGGCGTGACGTAATATTCCAATCAAGTAACTTCCATGTTGTTACATCACGTTCCTCCGGAGTTACCAATTTTTTCTTCGTGCTCTTTACATGGTGCATATTTAAGGAAAATATAAGTGTTAACTCTCATTGTTTAATATTCAATTATTATGCCTAGGAATATGAAATTTTATGTGTAGATAGATTGTAAATATGCCCGAAAATCATGTATGAGATATTGTTTTTAAGTTCAAGTGTATTTATGTGTTCCGTATGCTACTTGCAACACACAGCGATTATTTCTTTATTCAGCACTAACCAGTTTGTCTTTCTGATGGAAGCACGCTGTTTTCTGTAAGGTACGAACTGAATGCATAGAAAGCAGATCAATTTCATTCTTCAAAGGGTTAATATTCGCGGAAGAATAAACGTGATTTTTGAGTCGCATTACAAATAATATTTTACGATTTGTAATGCTCTTTAATTATGTAAATACGGGTTTCACCATTCTTTTTCCTTTTTCTGTTGCCAATAGCTCAGAGATGTGTGAGAAGATTATTTCTTGTCTCATTGTGTCAGTTTAGTTTAGTGTCTGATACATTTCAGGAACAAAAAGAAGGAATACCTGAAAGCTAAAATTAATGAACTTGAAACAAACAGTAAGAACAAGAATATCAGAGACTTGTATAGGGGTATCATTGAGTTTAAGAGGGGGTACCGGCCTAGAACTAATGTCATAAAGGATGAGAAGGGTGACCTGGTTGCAGACTCCCACAATATTTTGGCTAGGTGGAGGAATCATTTCTCCCAGCTGTTGAATATACACGGGGTTAATGATGTTAGGCAGACTGAAGTACATACGGTAGAACCACTAGTTCCTGAGCCCAGTGCCTTTGAGGTTGAGATGGCTATTGAAAAGCTAGAAAGACAAATCTCCAGGTATTGATCAGATTCCAGCAGAATTGATTAAAGCAGGGGGTAGGATAATTCGGTCTGAGATCCATAAACTTATTATTTCTATTTGGAATAAGGAGGAATTGCCTGAGGAATGGAAGGAGTCGGTCATTGTGCCTATTTGTAAGAAGGGTGTTAAAACAGATTGTAGTAACTATCGAGGCATATCACTTTTGTCAGCTACGTACAAAATTCTATCCAACATTCCTTTGTCAAGGTTAACTCCATATGCAGAGGAAATTACTGGGGTCATCAGTGTGGATTTCGACGTAACAGGTCAACTACTGATCATATATTCAGCATTCGTCAAATACTTGAGAAAAAATGGGAATACAATGAGGCAGTGCATCAGCTATTTATAGACTTCAAGAAAGCCTATGATTCAGTTAGGAGGGAGGTCTTGTATAATATTCTCATTGAGTTCGGTATCCCCATGAAACTAGGAAGCTTAATAAAAATGTGTCTAAGTGAACGCTATAGCAGAGTTCGGCTAGGCAAACGTCTGTCTGACACGTTTCCTATTACGAATGACTTGAAACAAGGAGATGCTCTGTCGCCATTGCTTTTCAACTTTGCTTTAGAATATGCCATTAGGGGGGTTCAGGCAAACCAGGAGGGCTTGAAATTGAATGGTACACATCAGCTTCTGGTTTATGCTGATGATGTTAATATATTGGGCGGAAGCATACATAGCATAAAGAAAAACAAAGAAGATTTAATGGTTGCTAGTAAGGAGATTGGTCTAGAAGTAAACGCTGAGAAAACTATGGTCATGTCTCTAAATCAGAATGCAGGACACAATCACAACATAAAGGTAGATAATAAATCCTTTGAAAGGGTGGAAGAATTCAAATATTTGGGAGCAACCCTAACAAATCAAAACTCCATTCATGAAGAAATTAAGAGCAGATTGAAGTCGGGGAATGCTTGCTATCATTCGGTGCAGAATCTTTTGTCTTCTAGGTGGCTATCCAAAAACACAAAGATTAGGGTATACAGAACTATAATTTTACCTGTTGCTTTCTATGGGTGTGAATTTGGTCTGTCACGCTGAGGGCGGAACAAAGACGGAGGGTGTTCGAGAATAGGGTGCTGAGGAGGATATTTGGGCCTAAGAGGGCCGAGGCGACAGGGTAGTGGAGAAGACTACATAACGAGGAACTTAATGACCTATACTCATCACCAAATATTATTGGGGTAATCAAATCGAGAAGAATGAGATGGGTGGGGCATGTAGCACGTATGGGGGAGGGGAGAGGTGCATACAGGATTTTGGTGGGGAGACCTGAGGGAAGACGACCACTTGGGAGACCCAGGCGTAGATGGGAGGATAATATTAAAACGGATCTTCAGGACGTAGGAGGTGGCTGAGGGTAGGGACAGGTGTCGGGCTGTTGTGAATGCGGTAATGAACCTCCGGGTCCCATAGAATGCGTGGAATTTCTTAACTAGCTGAGAAACTGTTAGCTTCTCAAGAAGACCTCTGCTCCATAGAGTTATTTAGTCTGATACCGCCTTTTTATTTATAATATGACAATTCGAGTGAACAGCATAAGCAACTTAGAATCCGCATTTCTTGATCATGTTCGTTTATTTTCTGTACGATGTTACGCTGCGTTTTATTTTAAACGTAGACTTTTGTATGTCTCAGAACAGGGGAATGTGGGTCTTCTAACGACAGTATATTTGTTTTCCTTCGGCTGCTCTAGTTAATTTTTACCCGGTCGTATCTTCTTGACTTCTGATGTCACGCTAAGTGGAACTTTCTTAATACCGCGTTTTATTTTAGTAGTAAGTTGCAAGAGTCAAGTGCACAACGTTGTAAATGGTTTTCCGGCTGTACATTTGTAATGAGCTTTTAAGCAAGTAATTGAAATGATAAGAGAAGTGCAGGGATGATAAACTTTGTTTTTGAAGAGTTTTATGTGTGGGATGACAGTAAGGTGTTCTTGAGTATGATTGCAAGTACCTGGTTTTCAGAACGTCCCTCGAAGGTGTGCATGAGTGCGCCATGTCATGTTTGAGGGGCGGAAATTCCACTTTGAATAGAGGACTGCCTCACAATTTGTACCACAGCAGTTTCTGGTTGTCTTCAGGCTTTTAAATGAGGAACGACACGTGAAAATAGGCACATGGAAGGTCTGAGAAGGCGGCGACCTTAAAATAAATTGTTTCTATTGTTTGTACATAAAATTGAAGCATATTGCGTGAAGTGTGTCGTTAGATTTGTTTCACGGAATTTAGGATATACCGCACACCGTCAACTTTATTGTGGTAACTTATGTGTCGTACTACCGAGGAGGAATTCAACTTACCCTTCGCCATGCCAACGTGTAGTATGTTCGGCTGCCCCAAAGTAAATTATTTTTTATATTTGAGGCATGGGATGTTATGGGATGCGGTAGTGTGCTGTAACTTGATTCTTGCACACACCAAATAATGAATTCTGGCACAGTGAAATTCACTTAACGTGCCGTGTCGTAGCGTAGGGTAAGTGGAGATGTAGCACATTTTGGGACAGTCAAACGCACTTTACGTGCATGGCGTAGCCTAGGGTAAGTGGAGATGTAGCACATTTTGGGGCAGTCAGACGCACTTTACGTGCATGGCGTAGCCTAGGGTAAATGGAGATGTAGCATATTTTGGGACAGTCAGACGCACCTTACGTGTCGTTACGTAGCGTGGAGTTGTAGCACATACTGTATCAAGTAACGTATTTTGGTACGCACGCTGTGTATTGTTGCGCGGGATAAGTGGACTTCTAGCAGACATCAAATAATGTATTTGGTGGCAGTCAGACACAACGTGGTGCGTCGTGACGTAGAAAGCATGGAATTTTCACCTCAGGAGTGGGGACGTGTGAGCTTTTTCCGATCTGCCTGTCTGGGAAGAAGAAGGCAAATTATTTCTGAATTTTATTGAGGAACCTTGTCGGAAAGCGGTTCGTTTGAAGACCTAGAAGGCAATAGAGAAATAACATTAAGGTAGGCCTAAAGTAGGTGGGATACGACAATTGGAGGTGGATGGAACTGGCTGAGGATCGTGTCCGTGGACGGCCTTTTGTATTAGCATTAACGAACTTTCGGTTAGTGCTTCCAAATGTGAAGTTAGTTTGTGTGTGTATGTGTGTGTGTGTGTGTGTGTGTGTGTGTGTGTGTCAGTGATGTAAATATGATAACAATTTTAAATGCACGAGTCTAAGGATTGTATCTTAATGGTAATGGATTGTCCGTATCGGTACACCAGCACCTGGACTGTAAACATGCTTGTTATCATCATCATCATCATCATCATCATCATCATCGTCATCATCATCATTGTCTTAAAATTATGTTGATCGTCAAGTTTTATGTTGCGTTACTTGATCTGAACTTTCAGCGGCAGGGGGTACCTTCTTTGGATTTAATTGTGTCCATTTGTCACCATGAAACGTACGGTACAGTTTCCTGTGTTATTCAGCTCATTGCTATGTAGCGGTACTCGTGGTTGTTGGTGGTTGGCATTCGTATTTCGTACCCCGACTTCCGAGACATCATACGCTTTCTGGTCACTCTAGACGTATGCAAAACCTGACAGGAAGTTTTCGGTAGAAAGTTAACAGATTTTCGCTGTAACATTAAATTTGCGTGAAAAAACTCTCTAAATATTGGTGGTTTAAGGAAGAAGCCCGTCCGCTGCTCCTCTTGCTCCTCCTCCGCTTAATCAGGTACTGCGGTCCGCTGTGGACCTTAGATTCGAATACAATCTTACTCAATTCCAGACGGTCCCTGGCCACTGCCTGCCTGTTTTGTATTCCCATTATATTTAAGTCCCCTTCAACCTCGTCTCTTTATATTTTCCGCGGTATTCCTCTTTTGCTTGTCCTTTCCATTGTAGCTATTGCAATTTATTTTGGCATTATTTGGTTTTGCATTCTCTCAACATGACCATGTCATCTTAATTGGAGAGATTTTATAAATTTCCCAGTATCGTCCGCTTGTAGTATGTTCTTTATCTCCTTGTTTGTTCTTATTCCCCAGCGTTCTCATTCTTTTGCGGGTCCATATATTTTAAAGTTAGACAGTTAGTACCAAAATATTCATTTTCTTCAATGTGTTTCGCAGCCTTATGTTATTTTGTAGTTGGTTCATAACCACAACAACTTATGCAGTTTTGTTTCCTTGCTGGTTGCTGTACAGTGTCTTTATTGCACTTGCAAGTTACATGTTATTCAAGTACAGTCTTGCAGTAA
Organism: Coptotermes formosanus; assembly: GCA_013340265.1. Taxonomy (NCBI): domain Eukaryota; kingdom Metazoa; phylum Arthropoda; class Insecta; order Blattodea; family Rhinotermitidae; genus Coptotermes; species Coptotermes formosanus. The sequence continues at coordinate 847,354 of BLKM01000905.1, read as the reverse complement.
TGTGTCACCTCTAGGATGCACGGTTACCCAGGTTTCTAAGAGTGGCAGTATGTTATTTGCGATAAAGACGTTTTGCCGTCCTTTTATGGTCGATACTGTCGCTCCAGATCTTAGCCTCTTGAATCATTAAGGAACGTGGACATTAGTTGTCTTGAGTGTTCAGATTTCAAGCATGCATGTAGGATGGATCTTATCTCACAGTTAGTGAATTAGGGCTATCCATTTCCTTCCATAGGCAAACGCCACTTTAGAGCCAAGTTAGGCTTACCACATGTAGGAAAATGCCATCAAAACAGGAAAAACGAAGCCACGTCTGTCGATCTCGTAGCCCTGTCGTTATTCTTCAGGTGGGCCGATTTTTTTGCGCGAACATGTTGCCTTATTCGTGAAAGCGTTTTGTGAGAGGTGATTAAATGGTAACTTTGCTTAGCAATAACAGTTTATTTTACAGTAGTTTTCTGCAGGTTTAAAGTCTGTTAAACGACATCTGAAATCGTATGCCGTAAAATGTGGTCCCGTAGCAATAAGTGGTGGCAAGAAAAGTTGGCTGGCGACTGATTTCTTGCTCGGCGTTCGGAATTTGGATTTTGGAGTTCTGGCAATCACACTGGATCGCCAGTGGCGCAGAGGGAGCGTTGAATCATGCTACGAGAGGCTTAGATTAACGTAATAAATAATAACAATTGAGCTACCGTGACTTTCGATTTTTAGTCCATTATCGTGTGCCTGACATGTCAAGTGTTCAGGACAAACAAAAGTAGAAAACGGACCTTGCCCTCTTGTCATAGGCAAGCTCCACAGCAAGACGTCATAAAATAGGGTCTGATTTGCCTCCTCTGTCACCCTGCAGCGATACAATTTACTGTACTGACAGACTCCGTTATTCTTTGTTCTGGAAAATAAAATTTTAATTCTGCATTTTTAGCTTTTTTATGGCAACCATATTACTTGTCTGGCTAACATGTTTGCCCGAAATGGTATACAGTCGAACTCGGTTACAACGTCGTGCAGTCGAACTCGGTTAAAACGTCATGAAAGGGACTAAAACTATTCGTTCGAGTGATGTGAAACGTAAGCGTCCGTCTCAGACAGTCAGTATTTTAGCCAGGTTTACTACCGTTCTGCGTATTCAGGCACTTGTTTTGCGTATCTTTATCCGCGTGTGAGGTTGTGTTGGGTCGAATGTGATATGATAGGATGACTGTGAGTTATAAATGACGCTGGATGTAAGGGGAAATGGAAATTGAAGTGTTTTTATTGTCTGAGGTTGTGAACTGCGTAGGTTGCATTTTTTTTTAGTGGTGAAGGGCCCCGCAGCAGACGCTGCGGACGCACTGCAGCCATGAGGCTTATTGTGCAACCCTATGATGAAAATGAAGATGATGGTTATTTTTTGTCCTCTTCCTAGTAATGGAGCACCGGTGGAATGAAATTCACAGGGGAAGACCGAAGAATTCGGGGGAAAACCTGTCCCAGTGCCACTTTGTCCACCACAAATCCCACATGGACTGACCCTGGATCGAACCCGGGCCTCTGCGGTGGGAGGCCGACGGCTAACCGCCTGAGCCATGGCACGGCCCCCAAGGTTTCATTAGGAGAGACGAAAAATAGCAATACCATTAACCTTTTAAAGCCTAGCGGTAACTTTACGTACCACCAGGTTTAACATTAAAAAATTCTACGTGGTGCCCACATTGCGTTTATGTGTTTTGTACGGATCTCAGAACAAACAGCAACTTTTGCCTTATAAAACATTAAGAGATTGGTTTTTATAACCGAAGTGGAGAGTGTTTACAGCGCGGTACGCGCTGAGTTCTTATATAAAACAAATAAGCTTCGTCTTTAAAGGGTTAAAGCTGTACCTGTAGTTAATTAAGCATAACGCCTTGAAGACGCCTGGGGAGCAGAAGTGTTTTTGTTTTCAGTTGCGCAGCAGCCCCCAGTGGGCCAGGGCCTCCTCATTATCGAGGATTCACGATCACACTCAGACACACCACAGTCGGTAGGACTGCTCTGGACGAGTGATCAGCCCGACGCAGAGACCTCTGCCTGACGACACAAAGACTCACAAGAGACAGACATCCATGCCCCCCGGTGGGATTCGAACCCGCAATCCCAGCAAACGAACGGCCGCAGACCCACGCCTTAGAACGCGCGGCCATTAGTAGAAGTATAGACGCCCCTATTCTCAATCTCAGCACCAGGTGGACGCAATGAACTTCCCGCACCGACCACTCTTTCCCTGGTAAAGAGATCTCTCTACTCATTTCATAAGAGAGCCGGTATGGGCACTTTGCAGAAGAAAGTCTTTCGCGTTCCCGCAGTCCAAATCAGACCGTTCAGTCAGTAGGGAGGCACTTTATTGATTAAGAATGTCCGGCTGTGAAATCTGTTGAGTAAACACTTGCAACCTGTTTTAAACTACTCTGCCGCCATTTTCGTGAAAGAATTGAGGAAGGTCACAGTGAACATATCAGGATAAACTATATCTGGGCGCAGCTTCTAAGCGGGATAAACGTTAGGTTTGATGTTACGTAATTTACAAAAATAATTAATTTTATTTGACATCTGTGGTTCTTGTAGTGAATAATGTTATTGTGGGCTGTAATTGTGACAGTAAATCCAGTATCAAGTGTCACAGGGATATGGACAGACAAATGGTCAGTTGGTTGCAGTCTTCTGGTACATGACTGCATGTAGATGGTACAGTCGAACCTGGTTATAACGTCATGAAAGGAACCGAATATTTTGTGTCGTTATAAACGAGTGTTGTTATAACCGAGGAGTGTAATGTTATGGTTAACAGCGAGGAATTAATTGCTACCACAGAATATCTGACGCTATAGACGAGGTGTCATATAAACCGATGTCTTTATAACCGGATTCGACTTTATATTGGTGCCGTTGTTTAGGAGGAGCTTGCCTCCATTTCCAAGATAGGAAGCTTGGACTAACCTGAAGATGGAGGCAGCAAACTCCTCCAAAACATGGGTACCCATGTACATATCTGGACAACACTATATTGAATAGAAGCGCAGTGACACCACTCAGATCTTTACAAATTTGTTCAAAGTCCGCGTTACTGTTGTGGTGAACGTGCTTGGACAGCCCTAGAGTGAAACCACTTTTTGGGCTTACTGTCAGATTAATTCTGAGATTACACCAAAAGGGCGTTAATCTAACAGGAACTACCTCCCGTGTAAGACCTGTTTCCATTCCTGTTGAATAACCTGTACTAATTTATTGTTAATGGATGATAACATTTCTGCCGTTTCTAGACTGAACTTTCAGTGTGGAATACAAATGCCGTTCATTACGTATAGTAAATATTTATATGTTTATCTTTCTGTTTATTTCGAAATTAGCTGTCTTAATATTGCTTCGAACAGTATTCGTTGCATAATTACAAGCTCAGTGTAAGTACATCATAATGCAGGTCCGTTTCCTGATGCGTGTAGTTCTGTTAGGGATATTAACATGTTGACAGTCCTATATAGCTGTCATTGTCGCATGGTGTGCTGCATGAGTACCAGGAAATATTCATGAGTACCAGGAATACAGGAAATATTCCTGGTACTCATTTCTGTTAGAAGCTGAGTCGACCCCAGGGCCATATTGCCACCGAAATTCCAATGATACCCTCGGGAATCGAACCCGCGACCTTCCGGTTTGTAGTGCAGTGCCTCAACCAACTGCGCCACCGCAATGAATATTTAAAGAAACAGAGAAAAATGTGGTTACAGTAAAAACTGCTTTATTCCAAACAAATCTCTAAATCCGCACCCACACGTTTCATTACTTTTTGTTCGTTGTTTTTGTTATTCCAGTGGGACATTTGGTACTACACTATTTGAACATAGAATGTGATCTACACATTAGTATCCCATTAGTGAAGTCAATCATAGTATAAATAGAATTTTCATACACATTTTATAGCCACCCAGGACTTCATAAAACAGTGTCACTGCTTAACCTCTGACCTCGTGTAAGGCACACTTTCGCTTCAACGCAACGTTGCTAAGCATTTGTGTCAGCAGGTTTTGTGAAGTGGCGCACCCTTGTAGGGGGTACAGATTTTTATGAGCTATTGGAGAACTATTAACAACATATTATACCAAATGTCTGGTCTCCTGTGACAAGGAATGGTTACTAAGAATGTGACGAAGAATATGAAGTAAATTTGCTCTCCCCTAAGTTTTTGTGGGCACAAATTGAAATAGACTGGACCAGTCTGTCTTGGTGGGAGAACAGGATCAGCTGGTTTGGTTAGGGCACCATATGTCTGGAGTGGCTGTCGTATCGTCTGTTGTAATTACGAAACGAGGGCTAAAGTCAGTGGGTGTGCAGTAAATTGCACAAAGGAAAATATACGAAAACTACAAACAAAAAGATGCAAATAGCTCGCAGAATTTTTACCTTTACTTTACAGACTTTCCAGGTCACGCGCAGTCATTTAAAATGTCTTGTTCTATTTTAGAATCAAAGTACATTCGCATTACGTACAAAGTAGTGTTGCGTCTCTTGACGAGTTTTGAACCCCCTGACGGCTTGGTTAGCGATTTCACACTGTCCGGTTATTTATGGCACAACTGAACAGAGATTGTATGGCGTGAAAACGCGTGGGTGAAACAAGCTGAGGAAGGAATTCCAAGAAGGACAGCAGCTACGGAGACAAGAGATGGGATTGTCACTATTATACTTCGCTATAGGGTGTACGAAAATTGTTAATCCATTAGAACGGTTCAGTGGCTGTAATACATTTGGTTCGAATTCGGAGGTATTAGGTGTCCTGTCTCTTGGCGGGCTTTCCTGCTTTCTGTCGATCCTCCAAACGAAGTGATGGGCCAGTACCTTGAAGCAGACAACGACTAGGTCGGTCATATAGCCAATGGCGATGAGAAAAATTCCGGTCCGTGTCGGGAACCGAATACCCGGTCACTTGGCCCCTGTGTTGTGATTAGGGCTCACATTACCGATGAAAATCTTCATACCAGTATTTCGGTATTCTTAATTTATGAAACCGGGATAATATTTTTCTCAATAAATTTTGATGACAATTAGCTGCAATGACGTAAGTAAAAAAGAAGTAATTACTTGAATTCTAGTTTTAAATAAAACTTTTATTACAGTAATAAATATTCTGACAAAAATTATTAAAAATACAGTTATTCTAAAAACAAAAAATGTAGTTATTGGGACATTCGCTGTTTGTTCTGTGATCAATACAAAACAATACTTTATGGGCAGAACGTAAAATTTTTGTATGTTAAACCCTCTGGCACTTGAAGTAACCACTAGGCATTAAAAGGCAAAGTGCTTGGAAATAGAAACGTTGCTGAAGGGAAAGTCAGTCGCCACATTAGGACGCTGTAGTGTGTGACGTAACTAAGTTTGTATTTCATTAAATGAAAATATAGGGGCCTACAGTTACTCTCAACTTGTCCTTGATTTACTCATTCTTTCTTATCTTGTTACGATGTTGGTATGAAAGTTCCTAAATGTCAAAGAGGGAATTGTGCGATCTGCATGGTCTTAGCATTATCCCGGCACTCTCCACCAGGCGGCGGGTGACTAGCACGAGTAATGACACTGTCCTTGCACTGGAATGGCTGAAACCTTGCGAGTGATGCCAGCGATACCGTCCGTTTATATACCTGCTTTCGTATTTGAAAGGTCTCGTAGTTTTCCTCAGCTGTGAAGGCAATGTCGATTTGATAATTTCAAAATATTACACACTCAGTTCTTGTGTATCTCCAAACCCAGTGTTCCACTCATGTAGGCTACTCTTAGTAGAGTACGTTGCGTCATGAAGAACGCAAAAACCGCCACAACCCGGCATGTGAGAACCATGCATGTGTTGCTTCACAAAAGTGTCCGGTGTCAGTGATACGTGTTTTCTGCGTATAATATTGTTCCGTATCTGCTTCTGTACATGATGCATAATTGTTTTTGATTGCGTTCGTTCATCTGCTCCCCCCCCCCCCCCCAAATACCTCAAGTGCCTTGCGTTTGGAATTACTAGCAGATATTAGCCAATGATTATAGCTGATGAAAGTAACTGTCGATTCATTTTGCAGCTGATTACTAAATAGCTGCAGGATAATTTCAGTGGCAGAAGTAATGACGTGTGAACTGTAGATGAAGTAATTCTAGGGACTGAACGGCTAAGTGTATGCAGTACAGTCAGACAAGTAAAGCAATCGTCCCTCTCCTCCCTTGTACCACCACAGAAGGCGTATAGAGGGCGGTGAGCTTACGTTGTACATATTATAGACATCGGTGGTAGGTGAATGATCAGCTTCAGGCTTCTGCCCTGCTTTACCTACAGCACAGAGCGCACAGGTGCTGATTATGTGGAAAGGTGCATGGGTCATACTTGGTCCGGATGTGGTGATAGAGAGTAGGCCTATGTTCTGCCGAGAAACAAACCCCGTCGCAGCTTGATGCATTTATTAACGTGTTTCATAAAATCGCCATACTTGTTTTACTACAGTAATATTCCTACTGCGTATTTCCTCGACGTGAGTGTATCTGATTGGCTAGATGACCTTTTGTAGAGTGCAAGATGGTGCAAGAGACAACGGTACGTATTTGCTGCCACGTTGCAGATATCAGAGACAAACAAACCGGCTATGATGGAAAGCCTGCCTGGTTGTAAGGAGCGGAGTGAGGGCTGCCGAGTATTTTTAGGCTCATTCCCAACTCGACGCGAGCGATCTTAGCGGGTGACCTATGGTGTGGTCAGTGACGGCTGTCGGGGCCGGATTTAGCTTTCTTTCTGAGCTGGCTTGTGCTGGAGGTGCACTCTGGGGGACTAGCATACAATCACGCTTCGTGAAATTGCTGTACCAAAATACCGTACCACATTGAACGCCTCACAGCGCGTATGAGGGTCGATTCACATTATACGGCACGACACGACACGACAAAATATTCTTTTGTGGTTTTCACATGCTCGAATTCACATCAGTCCGTCACCGACAGCCAACGACAAAGACAGTGTCGTTGGGATCGAGAGAAGAGAATATTTTGCCTGTCAGCTGCCGGTAGATGTGAATGCACGATAGTTTTTGTCGTGTCGTGCCGTAAAATGTGAATCGACCGTCACTCGAAGAATGTTCATCCACACCTGTATTGGACTGCGCTTTTAGTATCAGGCTTAAGGAAACTAGTATGCGTGTTCAGATAGGTCAGTGTTGTATGCTCGATGGTTTAGTGTATTTGGTTTGGATTCTGTACAGTAACGGAAAGGAACATCGTCATGTAAACAGACAAATAGCATACAGTGATATCTTGTCTTGCGCGGGGTTAGGTGATGTAGTCACTGCGTGTTGGGCAATATTGACAAAATTGCATCTTGTGGAGTTCCTCTCGAATAGTGTGTTCTGCTTACTTATTGGGGTCGTAGGTGTGGCGGGTTAGGATTCATGAGGAAACTGGGGATTCCTTTAAACAATTTGGTGGGGTATGTCTTCATGCTTTCATGGCGACAGACTTGATTACTTTCCCTGAGGATGGAGACGGAGTGTCTCTGAAACGTCGGAGGTTTTTAAACAATTGAGACGGCTATCAGCCCGAGAAGAGTTCATACAATTTGGTGGGGACATCTGAAAATAAGTGTTCACTTGAGAGACGTGAATTTAGTTGGAAAGATCATACGAAATGGGCCTTCCGGAAATGGATTTTGAATAAGTGAACTGGATTGAACTCACGCATGGAGCGATCCATATTGGGCTTATGCGAACGTCACGATAAACGTTTGCCTTCCATGAAAGCGTTCGACGTCTGGAGCTGTTTTTTTACACATTTGATGCCAGCAGTGCTTCTAATAATATTTAAAAATACAATTTCAACTTTACAGGAAACCACGTGTTATCATTACAAAGATTACTAGGTTAATAATATGCAGGGAGATAGTCACTTCATTGTGATGACTGTCAGAAACATAGACATACACTGTGGACATAATGTGGCATTATTTCTAGTGTTACAGCAGCTAGTACGCAGGCTGCACCGACTACTTCAGATGGTTAACTTCGTCTGTTTAACGAAGACTCTGTACGTGCGTCACGGAGGTGGTTAGCATGACGATTTGAGATCGCGCAGCTTCGAAGTAATAGAGTTAGAGTGCTGAAACGGTGCTGGAGGAAGGTACAGTATCGTTGGCAGTACTGGTCCATCATTTGGATTGCATTGATTGGTGAAAACCACGACAGGACTTAAAGACAATCCCTAGTCGGGATTCGAACATTTTGCCTTTGAATACCGAATCAGAAGTATTGTCACTGACATGAACGTTAGGTGTGCCTTTGCCAAAGCAATTACTACAGCCTGTGGGTAATTCACTGTAGGCCGTTTTAAGAAGCCGGTGGATTTTGCAGACTGGTTATATTGCATTATTGGCAGGTGTGGTTTCGCGTAAATATAGTAACCCCTCGCCGAACGCAGTTTTCTTCAGCGCGATTTTGACGATACGGAATTGAAAATATTTGCATATATTGGAGGGGGGGGATTTGCCGAACCCCGAAAATTTTTAATACACGTGGATAAAGACGACGGTTACTCACTGAACCGCTGCGGAAGCTGACAACATCAGCTGCCCAACACTGTGTAAATGTTCACTGCCCAAAAATGTATTTTAAGCGATGAGGAGGTGGCGGGGGCGGGGGGGTCCATAAGCATCCGCTTTTACGTAGCCCTATTCTTCCCGTAAGAATTTCGCTCAACACGCGATGTTTAATCCCCCGCGTTAGACGAGGGATAATTGTGGGTGCCTCACCGACACCTCTGAAAATGGCGTTTATTTGCTAATTTGATAATTACTCTGATCATATTTGTCTACTGATTTTACATTAGCCGATCCCAGTGGCTGCGCTCTAAGGCATGGGTCTGCGGCCGCACGCTTGCTGAGATTGCGGGTTCGAATCCCGCCGTGGCGTGGATGTCTATATGTTGTGTTGTGTGTTGTCAGGTAGAGGTCTCTACGTCAGGCTTATCACTCGTCCAGAGGAGTCCTATCGAGTGTGGTGTGTGTCTGAGTGTGATCGTGAAGCCTCGACAATGAGGAGGCCCTCGCCCACTGGGGGCTGTTACGCCGTGGGGAGAAAATTGATTTTACGTTATGTGACAACGTTTTTTCTTTGCAAGTACTGTGTGTGATGTGGGATGATGATTGCTGAATGTTTCGCACTGAAGGATGTTGAAGGCACGTTTAACCCTTTAAAAACGGAACGTGTCTGTTTTATGTAAGGACTGAGTGCGTACCGCGCTGTAAACACTCTCCACTTCGGTTATAAAAACCAATCTCTTAATGTTTTATAAGGCAAAAGTTGCTGTTTGTTCTGAGATCCGTACAAAACACATAAACGCAATGTGTGCACCACGTAGAATTTTTTAATGTTAAACCTGGTGGTACGTAAAGTTACCGCTAGGCTTTAAAGGGTTAAATTACGTGTCTGAGTTGAGGCTATCACGACGATGGCTTCGAAGATTATTATTGTCTGGATTGTGACATCGTGTAGCTTGGTAGATAGGTAGCGACGTTTTGGAGGAACAAACTGCCTCTGTCTGCACGTTACTCTGAATATGGACGTGGCGCTTGCCTCCGAAATGTTTGTCTCTGTCTACCAAACTAAAGAAGTCTGTAGTCGCGTTGGCACTACAATTTTCTCTATCGGTCTGTAGTGACAGTCTTAAGTATTTGTTCATTCAGCCATACTGACTGGTTATGAGGTTCCAGTCCTGCCCTTTCGATTGTTTTATTGTTATTCTCGGCTGTGTTTCTTTCTCCCATTATTTTCCTTTATTCTTCCCATCATAAATCATGTGATACGTTTAATGCCGCGGAATATTGAACTTCTTATGGATGTCCGATACGGCAATGGGAAGTTTCTATAAAGACGCAAAATGGCGTCCATTACGTCATAAAAATGGATGATCTTTCATTTGTCAGACATTATATATATATATACATATATATATATATAGTCTCTTTATTGATTGACACAAGCAGTAAATATGTAATCATTCGTGGAACTGATGAAGAAAGTTAAAGTGTTCTGTGTGATATTTTTGTGCTGCTTTCCTTATTTAGTAAATACGAGCATAAATAAACTCTTTGTACATAACGCATTCTTATCAACATGCCTAAATATCTTCTTCTTACGTTTTGAACCAAAAACGAATTTTCATAAAGATTCATCTGAACAGCATGCCTCTAAACCCCCGTTCCATCCTTCTACTTTCCAGTTAATGATCATCAGTAATATCACTGCAGTGGTCATTTCAACGTCTAATATAAGAACGACGCTGGTTCTCACGTGATATAAGGGCCAGAAGTGTTATGTGATAGTAGAACTTCCAAGAATACAGACGATGTCCGTTTTATCGTGTCCCTGACGCAGTTGTTTTGTCGTGTAGAAAGTATGCGTCCGTGCTGTGACATCATGTGACTGCCCCCGCACGCAGAGACACTGTGGAAGGGACACCTGTTATAACCAATCATTAAAGTGTTTATTTTTGTAGAATATAAAACAGTAAGATGGCGACCACGCGAAATCCGTGTTTGGCGTTTAGTTTTGCCCGACGTCTTTCCTTGCAGATGGAGCGTAGCCTAAACGTTTATACAAATTCCGTATGGAAATTTATATGCGTGTTAATATTTACAAACATGGCGACGCTGTTAAATTTATAGGTTTAGCTTCTATTTTCCGTTGTTTATTCCTGTTGTGTTTAAATATTATATGACTGTATATGTGTATACAAGTATATATATACACACACACGTGTGTGTGTGTGTGTGTGTGTGTGTGTGTGTGTGCGCGTGCGCGCGCGCTGGGCTATACTTACAAATTTAACGTAACCGGCACATGTGCTAATGGAAACTATTTATTGTCCGGATGTAAATAAGATGTGAATTCTTAGTAATTCGAGTGATTGTTAACCCAATGACGACAGAGTCTGCGTCAGTTTGCAGGTGACAGTCTGTCATGGCGTTGAAATTGTACGTATATGCAGCATAAGTTCCTGCCTCATAGAAAACACAGTTCGTTTCCATCAGAAAGACAAAATACTTAACGTTATTTAGGGAAGTAATCGGTATTATATGTGTTCTGCTAGAAATAAGTGGCCTGTTTGGCAAGATGCAGAGTTGCCTAATGTTACGGCGGGTGGTACGTATAGTTGTCACGGGGCTTTAAATGGTTTCAGTTGTTCCAAGTCCTTCAGTAATGTCTTAAAAATCCTTGCGTCCTGGGTTAAGTGTTTCTCAGTGGGGTGGCTTACATGGCGTCATATTCTGTGTACTTAATTTCTCACAGCTGGTTTTAGTGTAAGTTCGATAGCAGCACACGAAATCGGCGCAGCCTGGACAAACAGAATTAGTGTTTGTTTGAGTATGCGATGTTATTTGTTGGATCACAGTTTGTGGAATGCACGAAGGTGAATATGGAAGTAATGTCTGTCCTTTTTCAGAATGTATAATTACAGTTACAACGAAATTTACATATATCCTAGGTGCATGTTTTACAAATTTGAGGTTATTTTTCTACAAAGTCTCCTTCGTTATCACCACATTTTTGCCCCCTTTGTGTGAGATTCTGTATGCCGGTCGTGTAAACCTTTTTGCTGAAGCTTCAGAGCTCTTCACGTACGCTGTGTTTCAGTTCATCGTCTGCCGCAAAATGGCATCGTTGGAGTGCATCCTTCAGGGGGCCAAAAAGGTGGAAGGCGACAGGTGCTAAATCGGGTGTATGAGGAAGAACAAATTCAAGGTGAAGACTTGTGCGGGTAAAGTCACGGCTAGCGCCTTGTGGGACCGTGAAGGCATCTTGTTTGTGGAATTCTTGAAGGGAGGCGCCACAGTCAATTCTGAGCGATATGTGCAGACATTAAAGAAGTTGTAACAACGAATTCGAATGATTCGGCCAAACAGGTAGATGACCCAAGTCCTCTTCCTCCCTACAGTACCCGATTTAGCACCCTCTGACTTCCATTTTTTTGTCCCCCTGAAGGATGCACTCTTGAGGACTCCGTTTGGCGAAGACAAGCCTAAATACAGCGTGCGTGAAGAGCAGGGACCCTTCAGCAAAGAGTTTTACGGCATACAGCGTCGCAAGCAAAGGTGGAGAACGTGTGTTGATAATGAAGGAGACTGTGGGAAAATAATCTCAACTTTGTAAGGGAAGTGCCCACGGTATGTGCAAATTTAATTGTAACTCTGAGTATAGGTTCTGAGAAAAAAATAGGAGGCATTGCTTTCTGACTGCTTTTCGTAAGCACTGTTTACAGTGCCGTTTGTATTTACAGTACAATTTGAAGACACTTCGGACAAGAAGTTGTACCGTACACATAAAATGTTGCCTGTGTGACATGGAAGGACTCGAGTTTTATCTGGTTACGGAAGTGAGAAGAGGTGATGCAAGTGTGAGATGTTAACCCTTTAAAGACGAAGCGTATCTGTTTTGTATAAGGCCTCAGTGCGTACCGCGCTGTAAACACTCTCCACTTCGGTTATAAAAACCAATCTCTTAATGTTTTATAAGGCAAAAGTTGCTGTTTGTTCTGAGATCCGTACAAAACACATAAATGTTAAACCTGGTCGTATGTAAAGTTACCGCTAGGCTTTAAAAGGTTAAGTAAACTTGGGTTAAAGATTTCTGATGTGCTAGGTACGTAGAGTGATTGGAGACATATGAAGTATATTTTAGAATTGTAAGCGAGGAATCTTCGTATGAGGCTACTAATACTACCACGACAAATGCTACTACTACTACTACTGCTGCTGCTGCTGCTGCTGCTGCTGCTGCTGCTGCTGCTACGGCATGACAGCTCAATTTCGGGCGCTAGCCTCCTCAGTTTTTCCCCCCAGACTTTCCGGTCTAACGCCAATCTTTGCCACCCTGCGGACCCTAGCGGGTTTCTGGCATCTCTGGTTGTCGCGTCTATCCACCTGTGCTTTGGCTTACCTCCTGCGACCTACTCAGGATATTGTCGAGATTCGTAATCAGCGTATATAAGAATTAAGTTAGATGTTTGTCCTCTTTTACGTTACCCTAAGTTGTTGAATTTAATAATTACACGGTGCATAACGTTAGCAGTTGATACAACATCGTTAAATGAACCAAGACACGAGTATGAGGTGGCGTTACCACTTGAGGCTCATAATTGATGTTAGGATGTTCCCGGGAGTAAAGCGGCCTGGGCGTGAATTGACTACTCGCCTCTATCTAGTGCCGACGTTAAGAATGAGTGGAGCTATACCTCTGCTTCCCCAGTATGCCTTCATGGCGTGGACAGAGGCAAGTGTAGCTTTCTTTTACTCGATTTTATGATAATTTAGTACAGTTTGTTTTTTTATTTATTTAATAATTTAATTATGTATTTTTGTTCATGTGTGTGGCTGGAGAAGGCTGGATGAGGCACATCCACTGGGAACAGTTTGCGGTTTTGTGTGATATGGGCCAGCGCTAAACCTTGGGCCAGATTTAGCTCCACGCGACGTCTATGCATCTCCTGCCACCTTCCCCCTCACCCCTCTAGCACACACAACGACCCCACTCGACCCCTGTACCGGTCCATACACCGTGTTCCATCGTCAGCAGTCGTCTGCCGTGTACACGCGCGCTTACTCATTCCCAGACTGTTTTCATTGTGCAAAATGTGCCTTAAATGACGACGCACAAAACACAATTGACGCAAAATCTATTTACAGTCCACGGGCTTTTCAACCAAGGCGGGGGGGGGGGGGGGGGGCGGAACACATTCGTAATAATTGTAATATAAATTATCATGAAGATTGTGAAGTTTTTCATGTTGGCAGTAAAATTGGTAACTTTTTTTAAAAATTTGGATGCTCTGCCAATTGTCGTAAAGCAGGCCTGTACGTTATAGATGATGGAGAATAAGAATACGGGAACTTCGCAAAGTAGGCGTTTTAACCTGTTCTTTTTTTTTCGTGGCGTTGGGTTATGAATACTAATTAAAATTAAAACATTTTTAGCTGCCCAGTGGCAAAGTAATTATCGCCTCTGTAAATTATTCGCTGTTTGAAATAGGGTATAATGCACAGGTCCGTCTTCATCTTGATCGTCATCTTCACAGTCATCACCGCCACAGCCATCACGTAATTGTCGCAATTTTCTTCTTTCAGATTATCGTGATAATTATATTCATCTTCATCATTATCATAAGCATATTCCTTCTCATCACAATTATTACTGCTTGCTGGCCGTCATCTTACCTTTCATTATTATGTTCTTCCTCATTACCGCCATCTAACTATCTCCATGGAGCAGAATCCTTCTTGAGAAGGTAATAGGACTTCAGGTACTCAAGCAACTCCCTTCATTTTATGGACTTCAGGTACTCAAGCAACTCCCCTCATTTTATGGTCTTCAGGTACTCAAGCAACTCCCCTCATTTTATGGTCTTCAGGTACTCAAGCAACTACCCTCATTTTATGGTTTTCAGTACTCAAGCAACTCCCCCTCATTTTATGGTCTTCAGGTACTCAAGCAACTCCCCTCATTTTATGGTCTTCAGGTACTCAAGCAACTCCCCGTCATTTTATGGTCTTCAGGTACTCAAGCAACTCCCCTCATTTTATGGTCTTCAGGTACTCAAGCAACTCCCCTCATTTTATGGTCTTCAGGTACTCAAGCAACTCCCCTCATTTATGGTCTTCAGGTACTCAAGTAACCCCCCTCATTTTATGGGACCCTGCCGCATATTACCGTGTTCACAAGAGACATCCGTCGGCCCCTGTTATGAGCCAGATGAATGCAGTGTGCATCTTTCCATCCTGAGTCCTTAAAATTTATTTTAATATTATTTTCCCATATACGCCAAGTCTTCCAAATTTTCTCTTTAAAGTTTTTTTTCGCCAGAAATCCTGTATGAGATTATCTTCTCTGTTACATGCCACATGCCCCGCCCATCTCATCCCCTTTGGTATTATCACCGTCGCCACCACTAATGTCAGGACCCCTTTTATACTATTCTGTTCTTGCTTCTTTCTCTTACCCTTTATGTTTGGTACTTATTTTTCTTTCTCATCGCCACACTGCTTGTTATATTCATGTTTATTCTCCATATCCTGTGTGGAACTGACTGACGTACAGGCCCTTCGTGCCGCAGTTGCTAGCAGTTATATAGAGGGTAAAGAAATGTCAGAAACGGGAAGTATGTCGCCATATTTACACAATTTTGTTGCTGGAACATATCGTATATGCCAGCTCAGTCCAGTTTACATCTACAGAACAATTTATTTGCATTCCATTCCGTGTTTATATTGTACTTTAAACTACACGTAAGTCCTCCACGTGATCCTTTTATCTTGAGTTTTGTCAATTGGAATGGCATACCAATTTCTTATTCTTTGTGCGTTCTACGTGACATGCTTACCGTACCTTCCTTGACCGATTCACTTTAATCTTTTAAAGCCCAGCGGTAACTTTACGTACCACCAGGCTTCACATTCAAAAATTATTCATGGTGCTCATATTGCATTTATATGTTTTGTGTGGATCTCAGAACAAACAACAACTTCTGCCTTGTACAGCATTAAGAGACTGGTTTTTATAACCGAAGTGGAGAGTGTTTACTGCGCGGTACGCACTGAGTGCTTATACAAAACAGATACGTTTCCTCTTTAAAGAGCTGTTAAAGAGCTGTAAGATGTTATACATCTTATTACGCAATAAAATGCATATCGTGAAGTGAAAGCTGTGTGTCAGTAGCATGTAGTGACAAATCTTCCAGTTACATAACTATTGAGCGAAAAAGTGTGTAATTCTGTATTCATCACTCATGCTTAGATTGTAATTCGGAACACGTCGTTACGTCATTATGACTGTGGTCTAGGTTCTACGCCATTACACTGAACTTTTTTTAGTCTGCTGTGTTATGAGAGGTATGTTTGAAAATACTTACTGCTTGCTAGTAGAATGCATCTTGCTGTGTCTTATGACGGTATTGCATGCGACATAATATCGTGTTTTTTAAATTGCGTTCTGTGCTGTTTTCCTTATCTCATTGGTGCCTGCATTTATTGTCACATGTGTAAATCTGTTTTTGGAAAATTGACCACAGCATAGGAGTCACAATGCACATAGTCGCAATAGGGCTTTCTTTCCCTCTGTATTTTCTTAATGCAGTTTGATGCAAGACATATAGGTCTATTTTTTCCGTTAATCCGGCGCTAGTGTTTTTTAACAATTAAAACAATATTTTACAAATGTAATTGAGGAAATATTTTGTGAGCCGAAGGCATGGATGGTATTAAAATGGATCTTTAAAGTGTAGTGTACGAGGGTGTGCACTGGATTTATCCGACTGACAGGTGGGGTGCAGTGGTGCGCTCCAGTGGGCACGTGATGAACCTTTGGAATCTGTGAAAGGAGTGGAATTACTTGACTATCTAAACGTCTGTTAGCTTCTCAAGAGGGGGGGGGGGGGGGTACCGTGTATCCGGTTCGTTCTAATCTTCCGAGCAAAACGTATATATACAGCTTTCAGCATACGAAACATAGGTAAAGCAGTCCCATTACAGGCCTGGACAAGCCTTCGGGGTTCCAGGAGGTTGAGGCTCCCAGATTTCTAGACAGTCGGCACAGGAAGGTGGTAAGGTCAGCCGTACGCACCGGCCGCCTTTACCCCCCCCCCCAGTAAATATTCCTGGTACTCATTTCTGTTAGAGGCTGAGTCGGCCCCAGGGCCATAGTGCGACCGAAAGGATTATGTCAAAGAAAAATTCCAGTGACACCATCGGGAATCGAACCCGCGACCTTGCGGTTTGTAGCGCAGTGCCTCAACCAAGTGCGCCACTGCGTGCTTTCACAAATAGCAGATGTGTTCAGTGTAACCCCCCCCCCCCCCCACTAAGGTGTTGTGGTGCGTCAGTTATATCACTCTTGCGTGGCCATGCTTAAGTGCAGTG
The DNA here is from genome assembly GCA_013340265.1 of Coptotermes formosanus. Taxonomy (NCBI): domain Eukaryota; kingdom Metazoa; phylum Arthropoda; class Insecta; order Blattodea; family Rhinotermitidae; genus Coptotermes; species Coptotermes formosanus. The sequence goes on along the minus strand of BLKM01000905.1, from coordinate 830,418 downwards.
TCTTGCTGACGTACTCAACTTGTTTGTGGATTATCATCTTTATTTGCGAAGACGAGGCGTTTCGAACATCTCAAGGTGCGCAATTCCAGTGGCAGTGCACTTCTTTTTATGGGGATTTGTTAAAGGAGTAGAGTACCAGTCATACTGGACAAGAAATGGAATGATCCGAGTAACAAGATTACTGAAGCAGTAGCGGACAGAACACCTGCTATAAATGTGTGGGAAGAGATTAAATATCGATGGAAAGTCTGCGGCATTACAGTTGGCAGTCAGGTTGAAATATTGTGGCTACTGAGACTTTGTCTTGTTATATCCTAGTAACATATAATTAATGATCAGAAATTGTATTCCTGACAAAATTAATAGCGCCGTCTTTTTATTTTCCCGTCTCCTCTCTAAAATCCTAATATCAAAGTATGAAGACCAGGAATTTCGTTTCTTGCTTTATGTAGGCTTGAAATGTGATTTATCACAAATTGAAGTGAAGTGCTGAAGCATTTGGGCACGTAGAGGAGGGAATAAATATCTAAAGACAAGCCTAATGATTTGTATTTTCCACATAACATTATTAGTATTCATGTACAAGGAGGTCTTATGGGCTGGACATATAAGAGACATGAAATGTATACAACATTTTGATCGCGAAATCTCTAAGTAAGAAACTACTTGAAAGACATGGTCTTAAAAATGAGAACAAACCTAATGGATATTCCAGAGATATGGCGTGAATGATCTATGGACTGGATTGAACCGGCTTACGATAAGGTTGACGGTGAATGCAGCAATGAATTATTGTATCAGAAAAAGGGGATTTTTTAACCAGCTGGGTAAATTGTAAAATACTGAAAAAAAACCTTGGACAATAAGTTTAGTTAAGTCATTATAGGCTTAGGTCTGTATGCAGATAAGACAGCCAGAATACATGTCTGGATGGCTGAAAGACGCAGTAGGAAAGAATAAAGGCGTATTTAGATAAACAAGTATAAGGGTCGTTACGCTCTTTGTGGCCTGTACAGCAGAAGAAAGAGCATAAACTGCAAAAACGAAGTGTTAAAACTGCGGTAAGGAAGATCGTGGGGAAAAACGACGATTGACGACGCGTACAAAATCAGAAATCAGCGTGGCATCCAGGAGAACGGATGAATAAAAGAAGAAATAAATAAAGCAGCCAGGTTTCACTCATGGTACTTAGAAGGTTTGTCCAGTAGGATGAGAGAATTCACCTGAAAGGGTAAGCCCCAGTTGCCCACATGAAAGGTTATATGGCTGAAACTATGAGATAACCAGACTTTTAACCTAGCAACGAATAATAAGAAGGCAAGGGTCTGTAGAATAAGAGGAGGAAGAAGAAAAAGAGCAAGAAGTAGTAGAAGAGGAGGTAAAGGAGGAGGAAGAAGAAGAAGAAGAAGAAGAGAAAGAAGAGAAACGAACAAGATGGAGAAGTAAGAGAAAGACGTAGAAGAAGTTGGGTAAGAAGAAGTCTCTTCAGTTTAGGTTTAGTGTGAGGACGGTAGAGCTGCAGTGTTCTTACGTAATTGTCATGAAAATTAGGTCTGAATATCGAACGTCGTAACGTGTGACGTAGCTCTGCCCGCCAGTTTAGTCTTGCGTACGTAACTTGGCCTAAACGTTTTATACTTGAATCGAGCACTTCGTGCCTTGCCATGTCTCTAATTGACCTTGTACTGCTGGAGCTTGCTGTAGATCAGTGGTACCAAAACTGTGTCCCGCGTGACCCTGAAGTTCCGCAGGCGACTTTCAGGACTTTCACAGCCAGAATTCCTTTACGATCAAATCGACAGTTTTGATAGTTCTTAATTGATTCTTTAATTTCCTCCTTATCTTGATGCGTGATCGGCGTTGGGTTTACTTGCGGTGTAAATTTCCAAAAATAAAATTTTCTTTTCGTAAACATGCGCAAATATTTTATTTCCTCAAACAAAAGTTTATGTTTTAAAAGGGTTTACTTGATTTTTGCACCGAAAGATGACAATTTTACTAAATTAATATTTTTTCTTTTGACTTGGTCCATCGTGTGACTTTCAATGTACGAGCAGTAGCCAGCTGTGCTTCCGAAGCGTAGTACTTTATTAAAAACTGGAGAATATGCAAAGTCAGAAGAAAGAAGATTACTTCAGTGCGCCATATACATACGATCGCCTGATCCCTGTATAGTTAAATTAGACGCTTGTACTTTAGATGGGTACTGCGACAGTTCAGGGTCTGACAGATATTGAGGGTTTGAAGACTACAGATGTAGACGAATTCTTTACAGTTTTACAGTTTAAGGTTTTGTTAACGTAGGAGAAGCTACATAAACTCTGCTTATAAATTTTGGTGATGTAAATGCAATTTGAATGGAGTTTGTAACACCAACTTACAAAAATTTGCAGGGTTCAGATTGTCACAGCTGCGTTTGTGAATATTTCTGGAACATGATGTCTTATTTCGATGGCGCAACAGCCCCTAGTGTGGACAGGCCCTCCTCATTATCGAAGCTTCACGATCACACTTAGACACACGACACTCGGTAGGACTCCTCTGGACGAGTGATCAGCCCGACGTAGAGACTTCTACCTGACAACACACAACCCTCAAAAGAGACAGGCATCCATACCCCCGGGGGGATTCGAACCCACAATCCCAGCAAGATGTTGATAGTTGGCTGCCCTGCAGTGTCGGTAAATGTTTATGGTTTAACATGCGTCATGTCCCAGAAGATTACTGGACTGTTTGCAAAGTAGAAATTGGAGAACGACGTTTTTAGATAAAGAATGGTTGCACATGAGGAAGGAGGTAATGTACAAAAAATATTAAGATGTACTAGCAACGTTCAGATAACAGATTTAGGCAGATATTTAGACAAAGTCAAGTATAAATGGTCTAAAGAGATAAAAGACTTGTAACATGCAGGAAAGAGTAGAGGGTTACCATAGTGACAACCCAACGTTAATCGGGAGATAGCCTCAAACAATGTAAAAACTGAATTCCAATTATTATTATTATTATTATTATTATTATTATTATTATTATTATTAATGATCGCCTCTGTGCAGGGTATTTACAAACCATGTTTCTAGTGTATATAGTGTTGCCGCTATTCTATAGCTGAAATCCGTGGTACATGTAATGTACTTCACAAGTTTAGTGTTTTTATTAATTATTATTATTATTATTATTATTATTATTATTATTATTATTATTATTATTATTATTATTAATGTGTCCCAGAAACTTGAATCTCGTCAAAATTTGACGACCGAATCTTGCTTTTCTGTTGCGACGGAGTGATAAACCTCACAAAGACGCCGGCTGTCCTAGCAGCTATCCGCTCTAGCCGCATTAGATTGCACAAGAAGACTATTTATTGATTATTGTTATCGCGTTTTGAGGTCACTAACCTTTTTTATACCAAATTATATTTATCGTTTACGGGTATAAAGTGGAATGCCATTCCCAGTGATAATCTTACGCAGGTTGTAAAGCGAGAAATGTATATCCCATTTGCCGTGACAAAAAGAAAGTTTTGGATGTAAGGTTTATTCCGTAGTATCAAATTTTAGGGACAGTGAAGGTGAAAAATGAATTTCACAGTAACCGCGAATACGTAAGTTGGACAGATGTGCATTATCAGACGAGAATTAAATATTGCAACCGATGAAAACGTTGGCCTGTGTTCCTATTACTTTCAGTACAGTAACATGTTTAAGAACATGTTTTGGGCCCTGTAGCATTGAAAGTGAACAAGGCTGCGTCTTCTCATTACTCTTCACGCTTCTGACAAATGATAGCAGTCAAACTACTGTTATAAAGCGGGGGGTTTTTTTTGTCCACTATGTGCCAAGACGTGGCAATTTCTTTTAAACGTTATCCTTATAATGTGGTTTCAAGCACATTATCCTGTCAGAGCTGTATAGTAGGTGTTTATTATAGCCCATGTTTTATGGAGTTAATTCTTAACACGTCTTTTATTTTTGTGGAGTATCGCATTGGCCATGTTAATGAGCAGGTCATAATAACTTGCAAGGAGTGATAGAATTAACAGGAACAACAGTGAATATTTCATTATGACGTTGCAAGTACACATGATGATAGTGGTAAAGATGAAACGTGATGTGATACTATTGTACAAAATGGGTGTTGCATGTGGTCCGCACAGTGGATGTTTAGTTGGAGAATCTGGAGGAGACGGGCTGCTTGGAGGACATTGATATAGGTGGGAGGATAAAACAGATATTAACTTTTTAAAGCCTACTGGTTACTTGATGCACCAACAGATTTGACATTCAAAATCTGTACATTCTACCCGCACAGTATTTATGTGTTTTATATTTATCTTAGAACAAACAGCGACTTTTGCTCTATATGACATAAATGGGTTGTTTTTTTTATAACCGACATGAGAAGTGTTTACTGCGCGGTACGAACTGGATCGTTAAATAAAACTGTTTACGCTTCGTCTTTGAAGGTTTAAGGAACTGGTTTGAGGACGTGGATTGGTCAGTGCGTAAAGGTTTGGACAGTCTTTAAAATCCGGTGTTGAAGAATTTCACTAAAAGGTGTAAAAAAATCCGGATTTTCAGTCATATTGACTAAGGCTTCCATGTAAGAATGAAATGGTTCTGCGATTTAGTGAGTTCACCTGATTACAGTGCTTTTAACATTATAAACGTTACTGTGGGGCACTGCTGTTTCATATTTGGGAAGTAACCCCTTTTGAGTCTCGTCCTCCAGGCTGATTGTTAAGACCTAGATAAATGCAGAAAGTCATATTCTTCAGAGTTCGGACCCCAGACCATCAATTTGCGACATTGGCGACTTATACATTGTGAAATGTATTTACTGGAAGTCAACACATTCATAAAAAGTACACAATGCTACAGTAATCAGTATATGTCATGTAATCCTTGTTCCTAACAAGACTACGGATACATGTTTCGGCTAGGGTTAGCCATTCTCAATCCTATACCAGACACTTCAGTTCAATATATCTGTTGTAACGCATTAATAGAATCAGTCAATATTACAGTCTAGTACAAAATAGTGCATTAAAGAATTCGGTGTCTTTCGTGATTCAGTACAACAAACGTATTATAAAGTATCGTTACCTAAAATGTTTTCTATTACGTATGCAATGCTTGACATTGAAGGTAAATACAAATTATATTTATCTTAATTAATTGTTAATTATTGTGACTCTGTAAAGGTAAAGCAATCCCATTACAGGCCTGGAAAGGCCCTTAGGGTTCCAGGAGGTTGAGGCTCCCAGATTTCTAGACAGTCGGCACTTGAAGGTGGTAAGGTTGTCAGCTCTACGCACCGGCCGCCTTTACCCCCCAGTAAATATTCCTGGTACTCATTTCTGTTAGAGGCTGAGTCGACCCCAGGGCCATAGTGCGGCCGACAGGATTATGTCAATGAAAATCGAACCCGCGCCCATCCGGTTTGTAGCGCAGTACTTCAACCAACTGCGCCACCGCGGCCCCCTATTGTGACTCTGTGGAATTGCATTAACAAAACACAGCGCTGTGCACCGTACAGATATTAGAATGCCTTTATATTTAGAATGTCCTTCCGGAAGAATTAGTAGCAGCTTTCCTTTCATAACTCGTTGAATTTATTACGTAGAAACACTGCTATTTGTTTTATTTGGTATTTGTTCAGTGTGCTGCAGTGAAGGTATAAAATGGTTTACATGTCACAGCGAGACATGTTAAAGAAATTCACACTTCAGCACTCTGTAACCACTGCCTCATCAGAAAATGACTCACCTTGTGGTCTGTAGGCCTGTTAATAACTTTGCTTTGATCTCCAGTCTACAAGTACGAGTATTTGTACTTTGTGTGCATTTCACATCGACTGAAAGTTTTATAAAACTGAAAATATCCGGGCCTATTAACTGAAAGAGTGTTTTGCCTCAGAGATAACGGAGGCCAAGGGACGCTAACGCATTTCTTGTACTTACCTTGGCCTTCGCTTGAGACAGGACGGTCGGTCGGTTTCAACGTTTTATTTCTCATTTACACGTACTAGGAAGCCTTTGTTTCTTATTCACACGTTACTTCTGATTCGTTGATGTCCAAAAGAAATTACCCAGCATCAGGCATTACTGAGTGAAATTTTTAATATTTATTAAGATTTAAGGTGATGTAATTTTTGTTGATTAAATATGTTACTGTTTCTACATGCGGATTATCTGCACGGATACAGCGAATGTGTATTATTTACAGGATTCTTTGATAGCCAAACCCAAGTATTTACCCTCATATTTTAAACTTCAACGGTGTTATCTTATCTCACACTTATTTTACTACATGATGACGACGATGGGGCGAATTCACGGCTTTTCCAGAAAGGCTCAGGCCATTTTATTTGAATGTAGATTATTTGGTGTCCAAATCGCAGTCCTTAATTGACGGGTTTTTACTGTTTATTAAAACATTATATTACCTTCTAAATTCATGTACTAACCTTCATACCGTGGGGCTAATGTGTTGCCATCATACAGTGTCGTGACTGCCAGAATGCATTTACAAAGCGAAGGCTGTGCGTAATAAGTTGATAATCAAGACACCAGGTTATGAGTTTGATTCCGTAACTGAATTAGTGTTCAACTAAATTTGCTCTGTGTAATTTGTTGATGACCTTGTGTACCAGAATTTTTTTTAAAAATCCGACTGTTTGGAGGAAAATTTGGAGAGACGTGGCGAAGTCAATAGTCAGTGTTTCATTTCTGTAGGAGGCTACAAATTTTGATCTCACGTAGGGTGATGTAATAATATTAAAAGTACTGTAGTTCTTTCCGTCGGAACCAACCGAGAGACTGAGCCAAGTTGGTGACTGTGAATAGCTGTTGCTGTCGAATGCGGCTGAGTCATTGGGCCAAGTCCAGTGACTGAGTAGCTGTATCTGTGGGACCCAGCTGAGACATTTTCTGGGCCAAGTCCAGTGACTGAGTAGCTGTATCTGTGGGACCCAGCTGAGACATTTTCTGGGCCAAGTCCAGTGACTGAGTAGCTGTATCTGTGGGACCCAGCTGAGACATTTTCTGGGCCAAGTCCAGTGACTGTTTCTGTTACATCCAACTGAGTCAGTAGGCCAAATTCAATGACTGAGAATGGCCCATTCAACCAGGGTTTTCCCTACCATTTCACCTTAGGACGGGAGCAGTTCCAGTGTCCGAAACATCCTGTTCTTCATTGAATAGAAGATAGTGGACTAGTCCACAAACTTAGTAGCCCTGAGTGTAATTTATCTGCGCCAGAAGATAGATAGATAGATAGATAGATAGATAGATAGATACATACATACATACATACAGACACACAGGTAGATAGACAGACAGACAGACAGGTAGATAGATGGATAGATAGATAGATAGATGGATAGATGGATAGATAGATAGATAGATAGATAGATAGATAGATAGATAGATAGATAGATGGGTAGGTAGGTAGGTAGGTAGGTGGGTGGGTAGGTAGGTAGGTAGGTAGGTGGGTGGGTGGGTGGGTAGGTAGGTAGGTAGGTAGGTAGGTAGGTAGGTAGGTGGGTGGATGGATGGATGGATGGATGGATGGATGGGTAGACATACAGACAGACAGGCAGGCAGGCAGGCAGATAGATTTATTTGGATTTGCTGCATTTACGTGTAGTATTCACCGCGAGAGCGACTGGTCTTAGAAGCTTGACATAACAGAAGAAAGTGTGCAATTAATATGCGGTGTTCTGTCGTAGTTTAAGCAGAATAATCAAGTAACTTTTCTATTTTTGTTGCGAAGTTGTGAAGGTTATCCTTGCCATTTTATGCTTAGTCACTTTCGCTGTCGGAACCAAGTCAGCCTGAGGAATTCTGAGCTGTGTACGAAAGGCGTTTGGTACAACTTTTTAGCTGCAATTTACATTTTAATGTAGACGCAGCAATAAATACGTCCCGTCTAAAGGCAAGTGGTCTATAGGTCCTCACACATAAACGTTGATGGGAACAAAACTGTTAAAGCTATCTAGCAGAAATGTATTATTAATCAGGCTGTTAAAAGTATTACAATTATTTACGAACAAAATTAAGCTGTAATATCACCCACTGACAGCGTTAACATATAGGCCTATGTAAACGGTCTAGTTACTTCTTATTTTGTGTGCGTTTTTGTTTCAATTAGTAACTGACAACCGTCTGTGCACACAACCATTTTTATTACCTGCTACCATGGCAATGGCCGATCCCAGTGGCCGCGCGGTCTAAGGCGTGGGTCTGCGGCAGAGCGCTTGCTGGGATCGTGGGTTCGAGTCCTGCCGGGGGCATGGATGTTTTTCTCTTGTGAGTGTTTGTATTGTCAGGTAGAGGTCTACTGAGATGGGCCGATCCCTCGTCCAGAGGAGTCCTACTGACTGTGGTGTGTATCTGAGTGTGATCAAGTGCAAATAAACAACCTCGACACCTGCTGTGAGTGGGAAGGACTACGAAACGAAACCATTGCAATGTCGTCACCTAGTTTGCTCGTCATGTTCCCACCTCTTACCTATATGTCTGTCTGCTTTCCTGGCTAAATACTTGTGTCATTTATGTACCTTGTTGTCTCGTGTAATTCTGATTGTATATCAGTAACTTTTGTAAGTCTATACACGACAGTATTTTTGTCTTCAGATTATTGAAAACAAAGAGAATACACAACCATTAATGCTGCATATAGGCTTAGAAAGATACAGGAATAGAATTAAAATGAATTTGCAAATAAAGAATAAACAACACTTGTATTTAGACATTTCAGAACCTTAAACTTTGTGTACAATTTTATTTTATTGATTTTATTGTTACATAGGAATTCTTAAAAGCCTCGTGTACCGTGAGTGTTACCCATGGACACCCAGAATTTTTATGGCAAAATGCCTCACCCGTTGTTTTGGTCTGCTTTGCGGGTCGCACGTTAAAAAATAACAGTAAGTGGTATATCTAATGGCCTAAATTATTGTGTAATTCTTATGATGTGTAAATAATTTACAAGTCTGCCTGCGAGCGGCGTAATATAACCTGCCGGGCCGCGTCTTGGACACCCGTGCATTAAACCATTTGAAGACTAAATTCAATCTGAATTACATAGTTAAAGTTTGAGTTCCTACCGCGCAGTAAACGCTATCCTTCTCGGTTATAACGTACCTTCAAATGGTGTATTCGGTGACGCAACACACGGGTTTTTACGAAGGCGTTCTCTACTTTCTAAGAGTCGTACGGTTTCCTTATACATGTAAGCCGTGGAAATGGTTCTCTGGGGGTTAAAACATGTTGCAAGCAAACTGGGTGAGGCTGCTGCACTGGCAGTTGGTAATAGATATGAACTATGTGCTCTTCTGGGATATTACGCGTTGTCGTATGGTGTTTACCGACGGTTCGGCACAACGTATCGGTCCCATCTTTAAGGATCAGAAGTCCAAGAAGGAAAAACTTTTTTTCCTTCTTGGACTTCTGACACTTGAAGATGGGACCGATACGTTTTCCCGAAACGTTGGTAAACAATTATCATACGACCAGGGCTGTGGGGTCGGCCTGGGAGTCGTGGAGTTGGAGTCGGAGTCGGAAGGAATTTTGTGTGGAGTCGGAGTCATTAAAAATGTACCGACTCCGACCTCGATATAAAATCTTAAATAGATGTTAGCTACAATATCCATTAGGCTTACACTTAAATGTAGGTTATAAGTCTAAAAAGTAGCCTGATGATTCACGCGGTGGTGATGAAATGTCTTATGATACCATTTACCGTTTTAGTAAGTTTACCATTATTATGTAATATATACTGAGCTTTTATGAAGGAGTAGGAGTAGGAGTCGGAGTCTGAGGTTTTATGTACCGACTCCACAGCCCTGCATACGACACCGCGTACTATCCCAGAAGAGCTCATGTCTCGTTAACATCGCGGCGGAAGCTTGAAATCAAGGATGATAAATGTGTTGGTATACAGACGGCCACGCTCATACTCACTTGTGTAGTGATGCCACACAGCGGAATGCTGAGACACAACTTACTGAATTTGTTTAACCTTCTAAAGACGAAGCGTATCTGTTTTATATAAGGACTCAGTGCGTACCGCGCTGTAAACACTCTCCACTTCGGTTATGAAAACCAGTCTCTTAATGTTTTATAAGGCAAAAGTTGCTGTTTGTTCTGAGATCCGTACAAAACACATAAAGGCAATGTGGGCACCACGTAGAATTTTTTAATGTTAAACCTGGTGGTATGTAAAGTTACCGCTAGGCTTTAAAAGGTTAAAGGCGACTGTTCTAATGCAAACGTTAGTATTTGTAATGCCGTGGCGATCAGTGACATTGATAATGTTAGATGTTAGCTGCCGTGGCCTGTTTAAAGTTTTATGCCGACATTTTAGGTGTAACGTAGTGAATGTGGGTAGAACACGAACATGCTGATATAAGCATACCAGTTCCGTGACTACCGAGTGACCTAGCACCGATCTTGAACACTGCTATGTTAACTTATGTAGCTCGTTGCTTAAGCCATAAATTTTGCAGAAACAAGCGTGGGAAGCCACGTCACTTGTTCAAAATGTCGAATCTGACGGTTTAAAGTGCAGGCTGCATACCACTGTTGAGGGATGCTGCGAATTCAAGGGGAGTGGACGTAAGAGGAGGTTGGAGAAACTTGCGTGATGAGGAGGTTAAGTATTTGTACTTATATTCACATATCAGCAGAAAGGAAGAGTCCTTCATTCAGCGTGCCATGTAGAACGCACAAGGGGCGGAACATAGAAACAGCTGTACTTTATCTACCCGGGGTGGGTGTTCAACGTCACGCCCCTGCCTCTTTGTCGACGGGAATAGCCCCAGTACCCACTGCAGAAAGCTTGGTGGGCCCCAGGTCGGTCTGGACGGGTTTTGGCGGAAAGGAAATCCTTTCCCCTGACCGGGGTTCGAACCCCGGACCGTCCATCCCCTAGCGAGTCGCTATACTGACTACCTGACCCCTTCCATACATTGTCAGAGTGAGCAAATTAAGATAAGTGGCAAAAGGGGGACATGGTGCAAGAATAGGAGGGATACATACAGAATTTTAGTAGCATAATGTGAAGTGAAAATACGGCTTGAAAGAACGAGGCGTAGATGGGAGAATAATATTAATTTCAGGCATGGATTTTTGTGGGTAAAGATAGAATCCACTGCAGGGCTGTTGTGAGTGCGGCAATGAATCGTGTTGCAGGAAAGGCAAGGAATTTCTCGACTAGCACGGCGACTGGAGTGTTGAACCGCTGCTTTACAAGATAACAGAGTTTGAAGACTAAGTGAAAGTACCTTTTGTGATACCGGATTTCCGAAAGCACATTGTTGTTTGGCAGGTTCCCAGACTTCTACCGTTTGACCTTCCGGTAAGTGCAGCATGGAGATGAAGACGAGTACTGGAGCATTGGTGGAATGATACTGGTAGGGGAAAACCGAATTACCTTGAGAAAAAACTGTCATAGTGCCATTTTGTTCACCACAGATTGTACATGAACTGGCCCGGGATCGAACTCGAGCCTCCGCGATGAGAGGCCGGCGACTAACCGCCTGAGCCATGGTACTTGCCTGAAGACTAAGATTAATGTGAACTATATTTAAAGTTTCACTTCCAACCGTGCATTAAACGCGGTCCGTCCCGTTTGTGTAAGCTAACATATTACTGCTGTGTACGGAAATACGGTCTATTTGGTATGAAATCCACGCAGAATACAGAGATGCACGCTGCGGCTGGAGCGTAGCATTTTTAACCCTTTAAAGACGGAGCGTATCTGTTTTGTATAAGGACTCAGTGCGTACCGCGCTGTAAACACTCTCCACTGCGGTTATAAAAACCAGTCTCTTAATGTTTTATAAGGCAAAAGTTGCTGTTTGTTCTGAGATCCGTACAAAACACATAAACGCAATGTGGGCACCACGTAGAATTTTTTAATGGTAAACCTGGTCGTATGTGAAGTTACCGCCAGGCTTTAAAAGGTTAAGTGTTGAACATGTTTGTTCCTGAAGCAACCACGAGGCTCTAAAGGGTGAAGGAAACAAAACTCATCGCTTTGAAATGATGTTTTATAGAGCGGCCTGTACAGAACTCGTTCGCCAAATCTCGTCATGAGAGCCATGTTTTGTTGTAATAGTGCGATGTTCTGTCCGTTCATTTGCTGTCGGTGGCAGTGTGCTATTGATCTGCACCCTCTTTATCTCCCCGCTCCTCCATTGCCTACAACCCCAAATTGCACGGTTTGTATAGTCATGTTTTTTGTACCTTCCGATTTAATCGTACGATTTTTGTGCAATTATTGTCTGATCAAGTGGCTTTAGTCATGTGTTGTCTGATGGTTCAGTGATCGTGTTAACCTCGTTTATCGTCCCCCCCCCCCCCCTTCCATTACTGATGCACCCAACAAGTCTCTAACAACTTACGTGTTTATTTCTCTTGTACCTTTACATTTACTTGTATTACTTATGTTTACAGTTTATCTGCATTTCAGTGGCTTTAGTTACGTATCATCAGCCGGATCGTTTGTCCTTCTGAACCGTGTCCTTTTCATTCCAGCAAAACCGATATAGTTCAGAAGTCGCACGATTTCTGTTTTCATGTTCTCTTGTATCTGATATTTTACTCGTAACCGGTAAATGTGATGTGCCTACTCTGATTGTCTTGCGGTCTAAGGCGAAACGACTGTCTCCACTTGATTTCTGGGATCGCGGGTTCGATTCTCACCAGGGGCTTGGATGTCTTTCTCTTGTGAGTGTTGTGTGTTGTCAGGTAGAGGTCTCTGCGACGGGCTGATCACCCGTCCAGAGGAGTCCTACCGAGTGTGGTGTGTCTACTGAGTGTGAAGCCTCGATAATGAGGAGACCCTGACCCACTAGCGGCTGTTGCGCCATAAAAAAAACGTGACTAAAGTAATTAACTTCATGGGCTTTGTCCACCGACTAATGTATTGAAATTAATATAGTTAATACAACACTGCGTTTCGGGTAGGGGGACGGTGACCGGCCTCTGTCTTGAGACTTGCGTATGGAACATTATGTCATTACATAATTATTTACCGTGTTCTGTAACACAAACTAAAATGAAGTCAACACATCGTGCTCCAATACAGGGTATTCATTCATAGTGTACACACTGAGTGTCCTGGCCTTGGGCTGTCTTGACCCAAACTAAATCGAAGATTATGTCACCACGACAGACGTTTGGGTGCGGCACATTATGCACTTTTAGTTGTGTTATAATTTTAATACAGTTTTAACGTTATGTATGATTATAGTTTGTTATCACAATATTAACGCTGTATATAGATAGACACCAATATGTACAATTTTTACCATTTACATGTAACTGCTTGCAGTACATAGGCCTACTGTGTATGTCCATGAAGTTTTTAGCTCCCTGAAGATGGCCATAACCTGTGGCCGAAACATGCAGGAGCAGTGAGTAATACTTATTGTGACACGAATTGGACGTGAAGGCTTGTGTGTGTGTGTGTGTGTGTGTGTGTGTGTGTGTGCGCGCGCGCGCGCCCGCGCGCGTTCGAGAGACAGTTTAGAAACTATGTCAACGCTCTTCTTACCAAGCTTTTGATGTTTGAACTTCATCAGATGTCACTGTAAATATCTTCTTTTACTCATTAATTAGTTAATTAATTAATTAATTAATTAATAATTCTGTAGTCCGTCTCACGACAGGTCCGTAGCCTTATCCAAAGCGAGTTCTCCACAGGTTGCGATCTAGTGCTTCCTCTTTCAATTTCCAGTATCCTCTCTTTTCCGTAAGGTCATCCAGTAGCTGCTTACGCAATCTTCCTCGTCTTCCTATCATTTCTATCCTTCCCTATAACTTTCCTTTAATCGCATGCTTCAGAAGGCAGTTTCTACGCAAGATGTGGCCAATCCAGTTAGCCTTTCTTCTCTTTATTATTTTTAACTTTCTGTTCTAAACGATGGAACGAAGTAAATTTAGCGAGTTTACTGGCGATACACCATCGTCAGAATCTTATGAAAGAACGTAAACATTGAGATTCGCGCTCTTCTGGGGTGTTACGCAGCGTAATGGTAATTCTGTACCGATGTTTCGGGACAACCTATCTGTTCCATCTTCAAGGCTCATGAAGTCCAGCTTGGATTTCTTAGACTTCTTGACCCTTGAAAATGGGACCGATTGGTTGTCCCGAAACGCCGGTACAGAATTACCATTACGCTGCATAATAGCCCAGAAGAGCGCGGATCGCGGCGGAAGCCTGAAATCACGCAATGTGAACCTTACTCAGCCAAACAGTTAATTAACTGTTTGGCTGAATCTGGGCGTTTTAAAATTTCGACAAGGACTCAAGAGTCTTAGGATTAACTCAATTTTGAAAGCAAAGTGGACTGTAATTACAACATTAGTCACGACTTCTTCTTCACAATTTATCAAAGAAACATCGCTATTGCTTTTCGGCCTTCGGGCCTTACGTTCCGCCTGTACACCGTGCAATACTGTTTGTTAACCTTGCCGAAGCTAGTGAATTATACACCACTCTGTTTGCTCGAGGAACAAAGAATTTGCATACAAGCAAAAGGAACTGACACCCTGCCTCTTGGGCGTGAAGCTAATTTATGCTTGTATACTCCCAGCCCCTCTCTCTCTCTCTCTCTCTCTCTCTCTCTCTCTCTTTCTGTCCGCAGCGTTCAGCTGGACTTAGTTCCGTGGAACGTACAGGAGTTGAAGGCTTATACTCTCTGGAGCTCAGATGATATGCAGTAAGGTTGGTGTAAAAATGCGTTTGTAATTAGTGTTTGCTTGAAGATTGGGACGCTGATTGAAGGTTATGTGTTAGAAAATCATTCTGTTAAATAAGCAATCTGTTCTGAATCCAGGCAGTATCTGTTTGTAAGACTTGTACAATACTGTGTACTGTTGCTTACTAGTGTCATTATTCCATATTACGTTTGCCAAATTCTGGTCAGTGGAAGAACAGCCATCAGCATTTGCCCCAAAGGCACGGCAGCCCAAGTGGGCCAGGGCCTCCTCACTGTCGAGGCTTCACGATCACACTCAGACACACCGCGCTCGGAAGGACTCCTCTGGACGGGTGATCAGTCCAACGCAGAGACCTCTACCTGACAACATACAACACTCACAAGAGACAAATATCCATGCCCCCCCGTGGGATTAGAACCAACAGTTCCAGCAAGCGAGCGACCGCAGACCAACGCCTTAGATCGCGCTGCCACTGGGATGGGCGCCATCACCATTAGAATTTGTAATTTTTCGTAGACAGTGGTTTCAATAAACTGACTCGTGTAAAGGTGTATTAGTTACTCGAGTACGTATTATTGTGGTGTGAGTAGTAACAGGATAAAGTTGTTACAGTGTTAGCAGTAGGGCCTGTGTGTATGCCGGGATAGCTCAGTCGGTATTGCAACTCGCTAAGGGCTAGGCGGTTCGCGGATGGAGATTTTCTGCATCCGTCCAGACGGACCATGGGACTCACCCAGCCTCCTGTAAAATGGGCACTAGGTCTCTTTCCTGGGTATATTGCCGCCGGGACGTGGCCCTGACACCTACCCCATCTGAAGCCGAGGTAAAAAGAAGAGTAGATCTATTCCTCTTCTCCCCCTGTGGTTTTTCTGTGCGGAGAGCGCCATGAAGAGTTAGCCAGTGTAAAACCCTATGGCTCTCTTTCTGTCTGTACGCATGGCGAATGTAATTACAATCTGTGTGTTTGATTTTGGCGGCCGAGTGCTTGCTGGGATCGTGGGTTCGAATCCCACTGGGGGCAGTAATGTTTTTTTCTCTTGTGAGTGCTGTGTATTGTGAGGTAGATGTCTCTGCGACGGGCCGATCCCTCGTCCAGAGGAGTCCTACCGACTGTGGTGTGTGTCTGAGTGTGATCGAGTGAAAATAAACAACCTCGACACCTACTGTGAGTAGGTAGAAGAAGTAAGGACTACGACGACGTGTTTGATGTTGGATATAATCGTCCAGTAATGACGTCCATTTACGTGAAACCCCTGCGCGTATTTCTGAACGCAACTTAACTCTCTTGTAAATCGCTCAATGTTTATCGACGTGATAAATAGTACTGAGCGAGTGTTTTATGTAGAAACGTAACACGCGTGTTGCGTACAGTATGGTACTCGTACACAACATGTAACTATTCTGACCCAGTAAGTCCGTACTTGTGTCTCTGGTCTCACTGACTTTTCCCATTCCGCCGTATGCTGTTACTGAGAAAACAACAGGACTGACAAGCACAGCGACTGCTGTGGCAGAAGCACTTGGAGACACGTGCTGTATTTTCAAGTACTCGTATTCAGCCACCACTTTACTTTCCGGTTCCTAAACCTGTAAGCATCGAAGCCAAGTAGCGCGATAAGTCACTTTTGTGCGAGGTGCAACTTCTGTTTATGTTTTCATACGAACAGTTTGTTGGTATTGTCAATAATGCGACGTATAACTGAATAATACTCATATATGACTGCGGGTAAAATGCTTGTTCGTCAAATTTCTTATGTCTGTGTGTCGTGTTTCTGAAATCAGATGGTCCGCCGCATTGCAAAGGTAGAAGGGCTCTACTTTGCACATCTCTTATCTGTATTATGTTACGTCACGTGTCTTTCGTAGTATTTGAATATCATTATCAGTCGTACTGTTTTAATGTTATTATTTTTCAGTATTTTTCGGGCCTTTCTTGCTACTGAAATTTCAAATGAAATATTACAGTCGGTTTATATTGACCATACGAATTATAAATAATATTTGTCTTGCATAGCTCGACGTCAGCTGTTAAAATGTTTTAAATAGCTTAAAATTTTGTGTGGTCGGTTTTGTCGATTTCTTTTAATACTAAATGCGCGGAAACTATAGATTATACATACTAGGCCCACACACCTCTTCTAGTCTGCCCGCTGGAAAATCCTGTATGTTGTTTAATCACAAGTACACTGTCACTGGGGATAACGCGAATTTCATCGTTGAAACGTATGTCGCTGCTGAATGGCTGTAAAATATACAAACCTTTTGCGAAACTTGTTATAAATTTACAAGTGCGCTTATAAGTAAAGTAGTGTATAATTGTTTAATGACTCTGTATCACTCATCTCTGTAACATGGTACCATTTGTAATTTACGAGATAGGGCAGGTCGGCGAGTTTAAGTGGGAGAGATTTGAGAAACTGAAGCACATAAAGCTTCTGTTCCACTGCAGTTTTACTCATTCGTACATAAAGCTTCGCACCAATCATAAGACTTTTCACGCATCACAGCTAATATTATTGTAAGTATATTGTTACTTTCTTAGTACTACACTTTTCTGATCTATTTGTAGCCTTATGTCCGTATGAAATGCATAATGAGCAATATTGAACACAGCTGTGGGCAGCATGTCGTGTCTGAAAATAGCAGCCGTCTGACCTATGCATGTTATTGGGTTGAGGCTATTCTAGAACCTACTTTATAATAAAGGAGAAAGTAGGCCTTTCAGTATCCTTTTATAATGTGACACGAAATAATTGCTGTTGACCAGATGTTCGTGAGCGTGCGCTAGAAGTTTCGCAAATCTATTGCGTCGGACACTCATGGATTTAAAATTTTCGTATGAAGCTTTTCGGGCGCAGACAGTTTACAGTTTGTTTCGGTTCTGTTGTAAATAGCTTCAACTATATTGTTAAATAAATCAGGGCCGCTGTCTGTCGTATCCCTCCCGCATAACCATTGACAGAGCACCGATAAATGGTTATGCAGAGGTAAGCCGCTGGTTAGGAAATAAATGTCACTTTCAGAGTCTCGTATGTCGTAATATGTTTAAAGTTGTTGTGTGTGTCGACAAATAATGTTAGCCGTTTAAAGTGCAGTGTCACCTGCTTTGGGAGACAAAACTGTACATTGTTCCCACAAAGTGTGTATTTACTTACATATAACTCTTACGGTAAACAGCGATTATTTACGTAAGTAGCGGTAATAGATAGGTCTTTGTAACTGAGGTAGTGTGGTTTATGTGAGGTAGGAACGGAATTTTATGTATTTTATTTAGATACACAAACGGATGGACCGACAATCAAAACTATATTTTCAGGGAACATATTTTATTGCCCAAAACGTGCTACATATTTCGGCTTTGTCGTACAGCCATCAACAGGCAGAGACATAAAAATGTAAGAGAAAACAAGCGCTTTTGTATGCAAAACGTAACTAATTAAAAGGTGGGGGACAGGGTCTCAGCCTTAGCTATTCATGTAGGTATGTTTTATATGTATATGTGATATGTGTGCTGCTTCCAGTGGCCGCGCGGTCTAAGGCGCGGGTTTGCGGCTGCTTGGTTGCTGGGATTTTGGGTTCGAATCCCGCCGGGGGCTTGGATGTCTGTCTCTTTCGAGTGTTGTGTGTTGTCAGGTAGAGGTCTCTGCGTCGGGCTGATCACTCGTCCAGAGGAGTCATACCGAGTGTGGTGTGCCTAATTGAATGTGATCATGAAGCCTGATTAATAAGGAGGCCCTGGCCCACCGGGGGCTGTTGCGCCCTCGGAGATATTTAATGTATTGGTCGAAACATGCGTTTATTAACTTTATATTGTCAGAACCGTGCATTTTCGTTGTGGACTGGCAGATACCAACTAATGCAGTACTGGAAAGTTTATATTAGAACTTACATAAGTCCTTATGTATGTTTCAACGACCTGAAGATGACGACCTGCTCGTCGTAGGATACGTAGGGCTTATATAAGTTTTAATATAAACTTTCCAGTAGTGCGTTGTGTGGTATTTGTTAGTCCATACGTATATGAATTTCTCTAACACTGAGGTGTTATTCCTTTCTTTTTATTTAGTAATGTTTGGTATATAAAGCGCTTACTTTCTCTTGTACTTTTATGATTGTGCGTGCTGATGTTGTTTTTAAAAAGCCGAAACATGTAGCACGTTTTTAGAGAATAAAATATATTATTTTTTGAAAATATGGTCGTGGTCGACGGTTCGTTTGTCTAGTCATGCATCACAAGGGGATGCATTACCCAAAGATTAGATAAATTTAGCGTTCATGATTGTTGGGGGACGAAACATTCCAGCCTGTTCCGATTTTCTACAAAAAACCGTCAAATGATCTTAGGTTAGTTGGTGTGAGAAATAAATTCAGGCGGTTTACTTCTCTGGTTAGTCATTAAGTTGGTTTGTCAGACACAGGTAACTAAACACAGTAACTCATATTGTTTGGTGATGGTTTTATGGATTTTATCCATCGTCCGAAGAGTAAAATATTAAAAATTAAAATCACGACGTTTCGGAAGCTGGCTCTGCTTCCGTCCTCAGGTGACTGGAGGGGGAGAAGAGAACACCTACTCAGTTGGGACCCTTAGACAGAGCCAGCCTTCATCACTGGAAGGGGCCCAACTGAGTAGGTGCTCTTCTCTTCTCCCCCTCCATTCACCTGAGGACGGAAGCAGAGCCAGCTTCCGAAACGCTGTGATTTTAATTTTTAATATTTTACTATTCGGACGATGGATAAAGTCCATAAAACCATCACCACACAATATTATACACCATCGTCAAAACTTTTTAGAACAGTAACTCATTTTTGAAAACGCTTAACGGACATTTAACTGTTTCAGTAAAATGATAGCATAAGTATTTAATTCCTTCAGTAAAAGGCACAATCTTTTGGAGAGTACAAAAGTGTTTATAGGATGACGCCGTGCCGCTTCTGCAGAACCATGTTCGGGCTACAAGTCGGCTGGCGGTGCCTTCAGCTCGTGGCCTTGGCACTCTCTTGCAATTTGAAAGAGCTGATGATGATAACTGCCTAATGAATGGAGAAGTTAACGGCCGTTACATTAGGATGATGACCTATATACATGTCCTGTCCGTCATTCAGCACAGCTCATGTTTCAGCATCTTTTTAATGGCTTGTTACCTTACTCTAGAGTAACTACATAAACTGTGGAGTATCGACACTTTCTGAAACTGTATTTAACCTTTTAAGGCCTAGCGGTAGCTTTACGTGCTACCAGGTTTAACATTAAAAAATTCTACGTGGTGCCCACATTGCGTTTATGTGTTTTGTACGGATCTCAGAACAAACAGCAACTTTTGCCTTATAAAACATTAAGAGATTGGTTTTTATAACCGAAGTGGAGAGTGTTTACAGCGCGGTACGCACAGAGTCCTTATATAAAGCAGATACGCTTCGTCTTTAAAGGGTTAAATTAACTGGAATAACATAGTGACATTTGAGGTTATCTCAACAATGGCTACGAAAATTATTGTCTACTGGGATTTTATGCCGTGTAGTCTGGTAGGAATATTCCGACGTTTCAGAGGATCCTCCTAGCTGCATCATCAGGGTAGATTGGAGAACAGTAACTCTTAGTGACTAGTCTAGTAGCTGTAACACCGGGGTTTGATTTCCAACAGGGGCAATAATTTTCCTGTGTAGCACGGCGTGCAGAGTGGCTATGGGACCAACCCAGCCTTCTGTATGTCATTGTGTCCTGGGGGGATCTTGCGCAGGGATTAAAGCTGCCGGAGCTTGAAGCTAATGACGTACCTAAGGGTAGTGCCGATGATAAAAGAGCTATAGCCATACATTTTTACTCAATACGTTGTCGTGGCGTAGTGTTTTATTACAGCAATATGTTTCCATCGTCTAGTGCTGTACTAAGCACAGAGACCAAGATACGTTGTTATACAGCTGTCTGTACATCACTGAGCGTTAAAATTGGGCCCTTAAACGGAAGATAAGGGAAGAGGAAACAAAGAATCGTTGCAATATTCAGGCTTATTATTTGAAAAAAAAACTTCCGGTCCAGAATATTTTTTCTTCTAGTTTGCTACCCAAAAAAATAGAACTTAAAATACACAGACTTTTAATTTTTCCCGTTGTATGTGGGCGTGAATCTTGGTCTCGCACATTGAATGAGGACAGTAGACTGAGAGGAGATGCATACAGTTTAGTGGTGGGGAAACCTGAGGGAAAGAGACCATTTGAGAGACCTAGGCTTGAATGGAAAGATAATATTAAAATGGATCTTAAACTGGTTAGGAGGACGTGGACTGGATTTATGTGGTTCAGGATACAAACAAAGGGCAAGCTCTTGTGATCGCGGTAATGAACCTTTGCGTTACATAAAATGCGGGGAATTTTTTGACCAGTTGAGGAACTGTTATTCGTTCATGAATAACTCTGGGCCACATGGAATTAATTAGTTAGTTAAGTACTTTGTGAGTTACGTATTGGAAACACAGCTGAGCCACACACCGACTGTCATTACCGAGAAAATTCGTTCAATCGGTAACGTTTCTCATTTGTACTCGCAAGGTCCTTCTAGGAAAATGCGTGCAGAGAATACCGGTCAGGCAAACGCCTGTTTGGTATATCAATTAGGCCGTCATGACATCCTTCGTCATCGTTTCCGATTCGTTACTCATTGCTCATCCTACCATTCAACGCTGTTCGTGGGATGTACTCCAATAATACTGGTTGCAACGTCAAGATATTCCACAGATAAGTAAACGGCTGTCACAGAATGCAATGCAGTGTAAGTTCATGTATGTGAATGCAGTTAGCGTTTGTTCGCTGGCAGAGACGCGAATAATTGTTAAGTACTCCTTTGAGAAAGAGTCCACTTATCTTCCGATGCGCTTGGTGACACATGATCTTTGTCCTTTGGTGTCAGTGCTATCGAAACGCGAATCTCATTACTCGTGGATCACATCATAGCCCCAGAGTGCTCGTATCTCCAGTAGCATAATGTCAGGAATATATGCATTTGAGTGCAGGATGGTTATACAGTGCCCGATATACTGTTCAAGTACAGGGTAGGTATAGCAGTGTTAGGACCCCAAGGTCATTGTTGACACTTTGTAAACCATCACAAATTAAACCGTAGGTAGGGGGCGTTGATAAACGTGACAAGACGAATTTGATGAACAACTCAACGCGTGATAAGTGAGTTAGCATACATTTACTTGTTCTGTGTTAGATTGGAATGGAAGACAGGTTGGTGTCTGTAATCTGATGCAGATAGTGGGATCTGTGGGCGGACGCGGGAACAGCATGCTGTAAGACAATGATGTATGAGTGTGGAAAGTCCATATGTTGCGGGACAGTAATAATACACGCAGCAGCCCCCTGTATGCACACCCACACGAACGGTAAGACGAGAGATGTGTTATTTATGACAATGAGATGTATTTTGAGTTGCCAGGTGGGAGGCCCAATCAACTGGAGGTACGCAGTACGTACGGTAGTTCAGCCACACGAACTGTCGGCCTGGGTGTGTCTTCGTGGACTGGGATATTCCTTCTAGTGACCTCAAGGACGTCTGCAAAATTACGGTTTATTTTTAGTGAACTTCGCTAAGTGGGAAGTACGTGGTGGGTCTGTCTGTATGTACACAGAATTTTGTATCACGTCTTGAGAACGTTTCGTGTGAGTTTTACTTATTCATGCTTTGTTTAGCTGTTGTTACCAGACCTCAGTGTCGTGTGCAGTGCTAGTGTGATTAGTAAATAGTGAATTGGAAAGGACAGGGAAGGCAGGGCTGTGGAGTCGGTACACAAAAGCTCCGACTCCGACTCTTCGATTTTTAAAACTTCCGACTCCGACTCCTTCATAAAAGCTCAATATGCATTAATAATGATAAACCTATAAGATATTTCATTGCCAGCACGTGAATCATCAGGCTACTTTTTTGACTTATAACCTATATTTAAGTGTAAGGCTAATGGTTACTGTAGCTATTGGGGCTCTGGAGTTGGAGTATCTAGTTAAGATTTTAGACCTAGGTCGGAGTCGGAGTCGGTACATTTTTTCCCCACTCCGACTCCACCTAAAAATTCCTTCCGACTCCTCCTAAAATTCCTTCCGACTCAGACTCCGAAACGACAGCCCTGAGGGAAGGAGCAGGGATAGCGCAGTCGATGTAGTGATTATGCTATTGGCTGGACGGTCTGGGGTTCGAGTCCCGGCAGGGGCAAGAAATTTTTCTTTCCACAGAAACGTCCAGACCGGCTGTCACTGAGCTCTTTCTCGGGGTTAAGGCGGCCGGGACGTGAAGTTGGTCACTCACTTCCATCTAGTGCCGATGTTAGGAACGGGTGGAGCTATATTTCTGCTCCCCCATATGCCATTATGGCGTTGATAGGAACAACTTTACCTGTGCACTTCCCCTAAGTGGAAACTACAAGGTCATTCTGTCTGTGCATAAAATTCTGAATCAGCGCTTTAGAATTTTTCACATGAGTTTTATTTATTTATTTATGGTTTATTGAACGATGCGGTTGCTGTGTCTTACTATAAAGGGTGATTCTGGAAGAAAGGTCAGTATTTTGGGAGGTGGTAGTATCGGCCATTGTTCGTATGAACATGTGTCTAATTCTGAATGGTTACCGACACAGAGCTGTTTGAGTCTTCAGATCTAAGTCCGTTAGATTTTTGTTTGTGAGGTTGGATGAAGAGCCAAGTTTACAAAAGAAAGTTGAAAATACGAGACGAATTGCTGGTTCGCATTTTGAATGCTGCTGCCCGCATAAAGATACCTGAAGATCAACTCAGGCGGACAGCACGCGATTTTTGCAGACGAGTTGCAAAGTGCATTGAGGTTCATGGTGGGATTTTCGAACATTTATTGTGAACTGTAACAAATTTGTCATTTAAACGTTAAAGTAAAATTAAAATAAAATTAACGGGACGTAATTTCTCTTTCAGTAGTACCATTCACAGTGCTTTTGTGTGTGTAGGTGCAACCAGCGTTATCTCCGTAACCATTCAGAATTAGACACACGTTCATGTGTCCTGTTTTTCTCACAATGAGTAATACTGTCATCTCCCAAAATATTGACCTTTCCTTCTGAATCACTCTGTATGGTTTAACCTTTTTAAAGCCTAGCGGTAACTTTACGTACCACCAGGTTTAACATTAAAAAATTCTACGTGGTGCCCACATTGCGCTTATGTGTTTTGTACGGATCTCAGAACAAACAGCAACTTTTGCCTTATAAAACATTAAGAGATTGGTTTTTATAACCGAAGTGGAGAGTGTTTACAGGGCGGTACGCACTGAGTCCTTATATAAAACAGATACGCTTCGTCTTTAAAGGGTTAAAATGGTAGGGTGATTAGTGAATAATGAATTGGAAAGGATGTGGAAGGAGCAGTCATGTCCTAATTGAAGGTATAGTCCAGGAATTGTCCTGTAGGGGTTGAACAAAACACCACACCCTCGCTCAGGATATCCGATATCCTGGGCAAGATTTTAAATCGGGATTGTCTGAGCGTGAAGCACGAATGCTACCGACTGGACCGCGCCGTTCGGTGTTTGCATATGAAATCATAGTTCTGTTTTCGCTTTTTGTGTTCCCCATATAAACAGAGATTTTACTGCACGGGAGGTACCAATGTATGTATGTATGTATGTATGTCGTCATAAATATTTCCCACGAGAATAACAATGAAGTGACGTTTAAAGTTATAGTGATGTTACATTCCAAATATCGGCTTAGGCGTGGGAATAAAATATGACAAAAGTAAACACAGTTACGGTACTGCAGTAAGTAAGTTGTACGTGTGTTTTTGCACGAGTGCAAGGTGGCATCCAGCGGCTGTGCAGCCATTATTGTTTATTTTTGAATGTTATGCGTGTATGTCGGTCTGTGCGAGTGTGTCTGTGTTTTTATATTCACGATGTTATGCCTGTATAGACTAAATGCAATGAAAATGGGTAGGTATAGTCAGGTGCACACCCAGAATTTTTTTGGGTGGGGGGGTCTGACGCCCAAGCTACATATAATTTATGTTTGATTTTAAAATTATGTTATAAAAATCATGTTGTAAGTACAATATAACAATGTTTGCAGCTGCATTTACATACATACGTACGAATATAACTACATGTTCCATGACTCAATCACAGTGTCCTGTCTTTTTGTTTTTTAAAATTTATTACTTGATTTTTAAAAATTCTGATGTACTGGTCATCAACCGAGTTCAGTGTCTGATTTTGGTTGAAGGGGAAATTACGTAAAACTTTTCATATCATAATATCTACAGAATTTGTGTTTTTTAAATTTTGGTTTTGGAGTTTCGGGGGCTGCAGCCCGGATTTTCTTCATATCCGGACGGCCCGCGGTCCCAATTAATTAGGTTAACTGGAGTTACATTGTAGGTGTTAGGTAAGTCGGATATGAACTTGTGGGCTTGATTGTATTGGCTGAGACTAAGACCCAGCGTTGGGTTTTGGCGAAAATGTTAGCAAACGTTTGGATTGCATAACATCATGGAATTCTTAGCTCAGTCGTGCTAGTTGCTACGTTACTTCATGCGTTTTGGTAGTGTCATGAACTAGTTCGACCATGGGTAGGGTAGTGTTCACAGTTTGTGACACCGGTTATTATATAATTTTGAAAAATATCATACACTTTGGGCTGTGTTCGTGACTGCGTGTCATTCCGTATGATATGTATTGGCTACTCTTAAAAGTACTCCAGTAATGTAGTGCAGTATAACATTACGGGGATTATTTAGTTGTTGGGGGACCGTGGTGGCGCAGTTGGTTGAGGCACTGCATTACAATCCGGCAGGTCGCGGGTACGATTTCCGATGGTGTCAGTGGAATTTCCCATTGACATAATCTTGTCGGTCGCACTATGGCCCTGGGGTCTACTCAGCCTCTAACAAAAATGAGTACCAGGAATCTTTCCTGGGGGGTAAACGCAGCCGGTGCGTAGGGCTGACAACCTTACCACCGTCATGTGCCGATTGTCTAGAAATCTGGGAGCCTCGACCTCCTGGACCCCTAAGGGCCTGTCCAGGTCTGTAATGGGACTGCTTGACCTTTACCTTTGCTTAGTTGTCTCTTTAATGGTGGCGTTAACGGAAACTATATTTGAAGTAAAGTTTATACTGTTTTGTGTATTTTGTAACACCTGTTAAGAGCGTCTTCCTTTTTGTAAATCCATATTTGGTAGGTCTTCACTGGTGTTAAAGGATGTGTGTGATTTTCATCGAGAATTTATAATGTTACATGCACTATTTCTTCACTAATTTCCAACAACAGTATGCGTTTTGCATACACATTCCACTTGTTGCTAATAATACCTTGCTAGACTTGAAGTTGTACGTGTATCTCGCTTGCCTTGAAGACTGAGTGACAAGGAATCGTATATATTACATACTTCGCGTGGCCGCAAATGGACCGACGGGATCACACCGTGTGTGTGTGTGTGTGTGTGTGTGTGTGTGTGTGTGTGTGTGTGTGTGTGTGTGTGTGTGTGTGTGTGTGTGTGTGTGTGTGTGTATGTGTGCAGCTGCTCACATCATTAATTTTAAAATGCAAATTGTTTTGATGTGTTCTTTACATTTTTGCATTAAGCTACATCGTAGAGCTGAAGTGTAAGGACAAAAAATGCTTCAACAAACTTGATTGTAGTTGCCACCCAGATCTTTTACATTCGTCAGCGTTCGATATTCTCTTCGGATGTGAAGAGTCACAAACAGTGATAAAAATATTGCTTGTGAAACTTCAGATGCAGATGTCAGCGTGTAGGTTGCTTGTTCTGTCGTTTCAGTGGGATGGAGAAATTTGTATGACGCGATCTTCGTAGTTAATAGTTTCTTGTTTGTGTTCAGCTGATATATAGAGGCTGTTTGGCTTGTTCGTCTTCAGAATTATCTTCTGAAACAACGAACTCGCTGTAGATATTTGATAGTACACCTTGGACGGGTAGTGGCCACATCGCATGGCCGTATATAGACCATCGCAAGGAAACAGGACGAAGAATTTTATTGCGGAGTTCATAGAGCCTACTTTTCTGCTGCATAGATTTCCCCTTCGCTCACGTATATTCCATTATTATCATTATTATCATCATCATCATCATCATAATCGTCGTCATTGTAGTGTATTTTATTGTTGTGAACAACTTGTCACTAAAGTGCGCGTTACTTCTGCGTACCTTAACCTTTTAAAGCCTAGCGGTAACTTTGCATACTACCCGGTTTAACATTAAAAAATTCTACGTGGTGCCCACATTGCGTTTATGTGTTTTGTACGGATCTCAGAACAAACAGCAACTTTTGCCTTATAAAACATTAAGAGATTGGTTTTTATAACCGAAGTGGAGTGTTTACAGCGCGGTACGCACTGAGTCCTTATATAAAACAGACACGCTTCGGCTTTAAAGGGGTTAAATGTGTTAGATATGATATTAAAATTTTACGTCGTCGCCATATTTGTAACTGTTTACTTACAAGTAGCGTTTCCATATATCATGTGTAGGTATGGCTGTGATCTGTCTCCTTACCAAGTCCCACTTGCCCAGCTCCATTGGTTTATTATTTTTCGTTATGAAAGTGAAACGTAATGAAGATATCTCACACTACCGCCATCTTTTTACTTTACGTTGTAACAAATTTTACTTTGAGAAAAGTTACATATTTTTTCAAGCTTTATTGCCATAATTCACTTTAGGATCCTCATTAAGTGGCGCTGGTGATACTACAGCATAACTTATTCGCGCGTCTGCCATGTTGTTATTACTGAGTGTAGGAAATTAGTAAGTACGTCATTAAGGTGGTCTGCGTTGCTGTAATATTCATATGAAGTTTCATGGAAATGGTTAGTTGGTCCATTGGCTTAAATTTTGCACACACTCACACTCAAAATGTGATCTTATGAGCCTACGTTTTTATTTAAGGGACGAAAGTAGGCTAAAATGCATAATTTTACGTACATCTCTTGCCGTGAGCGGGTTCGAACTCGGATCCCAGTGTTCGAGCGCCGGATACTTTCTGTACCCATTATGTCTTTTGATGTGGTTAAGTTGTTTATACTGAGATGAGCAATACGTGTTCTACTGTTGCAAGACGTAAGAAATATTGCATAATTTTAGTCGGAAAACCTCGTGGCAAAAGCAAACCGACACCTACATTCACAGCGTTGTCAGTAGCTCGGGCTAGGCCCTATCGCGCCGTCATAAAGAACATTTAGTTGGGAAACCGAGGAAAATCACGATGAACCTGAGATTAGCTCTGTGGTGGAATGGCTGCGTTGTCTAAAACGATTATGTATTTTCACGCGTAATACTTGGACATAGTAGGCTTATACAAATGACATGCACGTACACAATCCTGAATTAAAAATATTGTGTCTAAACTTCCAGTGTTTAAAATCACAAAGTGAAATGAGACAACAGTCTTCGCAACTAGTAGAATATACTCGTATTATAAACTTATTGTAAATTAGGCTACATGTTTCGGTCCAAACTGACCGTCATCAGGCCTATGTACAAGAACTTGGTTTATGAGTGGGTGGATAAAGCCTTTGAGATCTCAGAAGGCGTTTATATGTTCAAGTCAGTGTCCAGGTTGTTAAATACAGGTATGGTGTAACATACTGTACATAATATAGGATTGGTGAAACAAAGTCTAGATCTAAAGCTAAAGTACAATGGTTGACCCTTGATAATGGGGATTAATGTTCTTTTTCTTTTTTCGAGTTAAGGTAGTATATAACAAATATGGTTTAACTATTTCGTATGTACATTAGCTGTTGAAATATGTGGTAACTTCCTAGGTTAAAATATATCTGTTGGAACTGTTGGAACTAGGGTTTAAGACACCATAGAACGTGTATATATATATATAAATCATGTATGGCGAAGGACAAGTGTTATTCCGGATTTTGTGCTGTCTGGCTGTGAGTGTATACTGGCTTGTGCTTATGGAAGGCCTCAGTGGTGCGAGTGTCACTCTGCCACTTGTCCGTCTCCTGGGCAAGATGAATCCAATACACACACAACCATCTTGTTTCCAAAATAACCACAAGAAAAGAAACTTAGAGCCTGAAATTCGTAATGTTAACGTTTTTGTCGACTCTGCTCGTTATTGTAATAGGGGCAACGAGAACGCTGAAGGAGAACGCGCGTGATAACTGTTTGTTTTGAGGTGCGGGTTGCATAATTCTGGTCTTGTTCACGGATTACGCTATCATTAGATCCTATCTAATTACTGCAGTTGAAATGGTACTTAAATAAATCAAGAATAAACTTAAACGCGACCACACCAGCTATATTTCGTAGGTAATACGTAGGGTCTTAACCAGCGAGTTTCTTCGCCAAACAGTTACAGTTCAGTTTGTTTGTTATGTGTTGTTTATTTATTGCTAGTTCCGGTCTGGAGCACCTGATCTGTGGTAGTTACGCGTCTGAATTGGACCATGCAAATTCTACATACGTTCCTCTGTGTGT
The DNA here is from genome assembly GCA_013340265.1 of Coptotermes formosanus. Lineage (NCBI taxonomy): Eukaryota > Metazoa > Arthropoda > Insecta > Blattodea > Rhinotermitidae > Coptotermes > Coptotermes formosanus. The sequence goes on along the minus strand of BLKM01000905.1, from coordinate 801,204 downwards.
GTTATACACGGTGATAAGATAAGGAGACAGTGAACGCACATGGCAGTTTGCGAGGCATGAAACGACCTAGGCTCAGAATCGAAGCCATTTTTTATTTCGTATTATGAGTCAGAATAATAAAAATACCCGTATGGCGAACTTTGGTTGTATACTTTGCTTTGCTGGCGAACTAAAAAAAATTCGTAATTACGTGTTTATGTAGAGTTATAAATTACGTATATTATACATTTTATGCAGTATATCTTCTAGTACGTCCAAACCAGCTCTGGAGTTTGCAAGATTTCGGTAGAAAAACCCTAAGGAGAGACTACTTGGAATACCTAGGCATAGACGGGAGGATAATATTAAAATGGATCTTAAAGAAATATGATAGGAGGACTGTGGAGTGGGTTGATCTGGCTGAGGATAGAGACAAGCGGCGGACTCGTGTGAACATGATCTTGAAGCTTCGGGTTCTACAAATTGCTGGGAAATTTGCGATTATCTGAGGAACTTTTAGCTCCTGAAGAAGGACTCTGCTTATGGTGTTAGCTGGTAAGTTTGTCGTCAGAAGCGGTTAGTCAGCCAGTCAATCAGTCAGTCGCGTCTCTTTATTAGGGTACCAAGGAATGTGGTGCTGGCTTGTGCTTCAGACGAGCACTGTTTCGCTTCATGTTACACGCAGTCGTGGGTGGAGAACGTTGTACGTTATTCCCGTACCGCCCGAGGTATCTTAAAATTGTACTTTTTGAGCTTTTAACGGTACATACCACGTCGTTCCATAATATGTTTGGGTCAGTATTTATAATGTTATGGTGTTTTTGCTGTAAGGCCTTAGAGAAGTACTATGTCTTTCATAACGTAGCCGTAGGGGGGCAACATTACTCATTACAGAATAGCAGGCTGTGTTAACGACACTGGTAGCCAGTCGTGCGAGATAACCCGATATAACGACCATCTGCTGAGTGTGTGGTTGCTTCGATTATCTAAATTAAAGACGAGTACATTCATTTCGAAGCTACGATTCAGTGTTGCAGATTTGAAAGTTCAAGAAAGACACTGGATCGCAAGTAAAGGAGTGTTATTGTATTCCAAACAGCAGTTAGCTAAAGATGGATTGCTTTGCGTTTATCCTTCCAAGCGAAGGGTCTTCTCAGGTCCCTCGATATTATCATGGGGTTCCCTGGACACAGGTCACTATCGATACTTGTTAAATTTCAAGCGTTAAATATCCTTAATTTCAGCGTTTCAGCTGCACATATTCATAACCTCAGCACTAGTTGAAAGGGAGTCGTAACCTTCGCGTCCTGGCCGCTTTTATCCCGCTGGAAAAAATTCCAATACCGATTAGATAGGCTACCTTTGCCGGGATTCGAACCCCCGAGTCACTATACCGACTACGCTATCCCGGATTCCCTCCCGTTATTGTCATGCTTATGAAAATATTACTCTACCGGTATGCATAATTTGGACGTATCTAACTCTGTATTCGCAGAATATTTTGCGCTGATGACTCATTAGTTATCACCATAACCGTTAAACGTAAAGCTAAATATAAGTATCACGCGACCGATATCTTGGGGTCTTATGACCTCATTGTAACTTCTTTATAGGCGTTGCATAATTTTCATACATGTTACCGCACAGAATCTGAGGAATCTGTAGAGAAAATGACCGTAGTATCCCTCCTACGTCATATTTCGCACGGTCGCCATGTTGGTAGACATGTAGGGACTTAGAAGGTATCAAGGGGAGAGGGTGTTCGCTGGTGAATGATGTTCTACAGTTTCATGAAAACTCGTCAGTTACTCTCTTCTCTCTCGCTCTCTCTCTCTCTCCCTCTCTCTGTCACACGCGCGCGCACGCTCACACACACACACACACACACACACACACACACACACGAGCGCGCGCGCGTGCAGACGGACGGACAAGGTAATATACCAAACATACCTCTCTGGTTTAAAATGGAACCATTAAAATCCGAAAGTTACGTATTTCAACTCCTTTTCCATATTTAACATGCGGCCATTACCAGAAGGACCCCCCGATTTTCACGTATGTTCTTTGCTCGTTGGCATACTGAGTATACATTCCAGATTGTACTTTAAAATTCGTTTGAGTGGTTACTTTGGTTTCTGTCATTGTTGCTGTTATTGTCGTTGTCACAGATTTTATTGTTACCGTGGCAAATATCCTTTCTGTGTTTGCCGTTTTTGCCACATTTCTTCAATAGCGCTACTGTCGCTTCTACCTCACACGTTCGTCCACCATGTTGCTTTTACAGACCGTAGGCAGTTAAAAAGTACGAATTTGTTTTGACCTCCGGTAAGTTATGTGTAACCTTCAAACTGAATTTATTGAGAACCCTTCCAGCGATTTTTGACTAGAAACGTGCGGTCGGAGAGACAGCTGGACTGTAGGCAGAACAGAGGGGCTGACATGACTGTCCATATATGGGCTGTTTCTTTGAACGTTTTGCAGAGAACGCGTAACAGCACTGGAGAGTGGCTGTAGTATGTTCCGTGTGGCCTGGGCTGACACGTGTCCATTAATCGTGACCAACCAAAGATGCTCTTTTGCAGTCCATGGCCACCTTAATGGCTAAAAAGGAACAGAGAAACTGATAACCGTTGATGCCTTTTTTTGAACATTGAATTATTAATAGGCTATAAAATCAGCAAGTATCGGGTTTCGATTCCCGGGTGGGGAGTTCGATTTTACTTTTCTGCACTGCATCCAAGACCAGTTCTGGGGTCCACTCAACTTCCCATTCACTGGTTATCGGGGACTCTTTCCCTCGGGGTGGGGGCGTATTCATCGAGCCGTCAGACTTATCATGACCACCGTGCCAATATTCCATTTCATACTGTTTATGTGAAGAGACAATGGGATTTCTTCTGATACCTTATATGTGGTAACACAAATTCTGTCTTTTGGAAGCAACAAAGTAACTTTTGCAAACAATGCTAAAAGGTTAAATTATCCCTATATGCATCATAAAGGCATATAGGGTGAGTGGAGGTATAGCTCCCTTCATTCTTAACCTCCTCACTAGGAAGTGAGTGGTCAGCCTCGCACCCTCCCCACTTTGGGAAAGAGCCCCCGGCACACATTAAATAGGAGACTGGTTAGGCCCCAGAGCCGGTCGGGATGTTTGGCATAAAGAGAAATCTCTCGCGCCCGCCGGGAGTCGATCCCCGGATTGTTCACCCTGTAGCTTAGTCACTCTACTGACTACGCCGCCCAGGTGCCCAACTTCTGGGAACAGATATGCAGAGGCAGTGGAAACAAATGGCCAATATGATGGACACAATTAAGATGTGCGTATACCTTTTGCATTTAGAGCGGCTGGAGTATTGGTGGTTGTAGTCTGTATACACTGGCGCATGTAGAATCCTTCGTATGGTTGCTTAACCTTTTAAAGTCTAGCGGTAACTTTACATACGACCAGGTTTAACATTAAAAAATTCTGCGCGGTGCCCACATTGCGTTTATGTGTTTTGTACGTATCTCGGAACAAACAGCAACTTTTGCCTTATAAAACATTAAGAGACTGGTTTATATAACCGAAGTGGAGAGTGTTTACAGCGCGGTGCGCACTGAGTCCTTATATAAAACAGGCACGCTTCGTCTTTGAAGGGTTAATTTGTACAGTACAACAACTACCGAGCTTTATGTGTTATGCACCGTCATACTGAACTATTATTTTGTGTGACGAGTGAAGAAGGCTGTGGTTGTCATAAATTGTTACTATTTCAGCAGTGGCCTGGTGGGACTGCGAACACCCACGAAAGGCTTCAGTGCGGAGAGACATTCGAGTCTGTTTCGCGTGGCGCGCTGTTTAACCTTTTAAAGCCTAGCGGTAACTTTACATACCACCAGGTTTAACAATAAAAAATTCTACGTGGTGCCCACATTGCGTTTATGTGTTTTGTACGGATCTCAGAACAAACAGCAACTTTTGCCTTATAAAACATTAAGAGGTCGGTTTTTATAACCGAAGTGGAGAGTGTTTACAGCGCGGTACGCACTGAGTCCTTATATAAAACAGATGCGCTTCGTCTTTAAAGGGTTAAGCAGTGCTACTGAACCTATTGTTGGCTTTAGTACAAGCCTATGGAGCGTGTTGTGAACTCCTGAACGCAGGGGGGGGGGGCCTTACAACTAATTAAACAGTTATAATTTAGTGTATCTTGTACGGCGGGGTTATTCAGAATGTAATTACAAAGCTAATCATGGCGAAGAACACGTGTCACGATTCATCTGGTCATTATACGTGTATGTATTTTGTCGCTCTGTCCGCGGGATTTATGGTTGACCACGTTTTCTAATACAGTTAGGGGCGTACGTGTATGTGCGTCCGTATTATATTTTGTGTTGTTTTTCGGTGTAGCTAGATGCCTTTTGGTAGGCCGATCGACCTTTCAGGGAGTCCTAAACACTAATATTCTTTTCTTTAAGATAAATTTCAATCAATATTTATTTTTGCACATACGTCTGTGTCTCCTGGGTGTTCTATTTCCATTTAGTTCTTCAGAGTGTAATTCTGTGTGCACTGCGCAAGTCCTGTGCGTTCTGTATGCCCCGCCCATCTTATCAGAAGTTTAGTTGCTTGACTGTGCCAGAAGAAAGTGGTCAAGAACAGAACTTCACTAAGAAATAAGGAATATGACACATCACAGTTTCTATGCGAGGCGTTTGGAAATAACTATTAATGTGACGTTTCGGCATACATGTCCGTCGCTATACGAATATCGGAGTTGGATGTCATTTCTACAGTGGATATTTGGGAAACGCCAGTTGGACAGGCCTGCACACGCTGTGGGCTGTACAACAGACACTACTTAAGAGCGAAAAAAGTTTTTTTTTTTTTGAGAAGACGTCTGCAGCCTCCCTGAAACACAGCAGACGATGCTGAAAGATAATTGGCTGAGGCGTCCGGTATAACGGTCGGACGAAAGCAGGATTATCTGTCTTCACCCGACCGGTTCCATGGCCCACCCACCTCCTTACTCTTTGGGTTCCACGAGCTTCTTTCCTAAGGGGGTAAAGCAGTTTGACTGCGAAGGTGACCTTCGTCTATTGTCGAAATTCGAAACGCGTGGATCTTTACCCCACGTCGTCTGTCTTCTTCTTTTGTGACGCAGGAGTTCAACTCCGGCTTCGGTCGCCTCATCACACACAATTACACACACACACACACACACACACACACACACACACACACACACACACTGTGTGACTCCTCTGTACGAGTGATCAGCTCGTCGCAGAGGCCGCTACCAACACAACACACACAAGAGACTAACATCCATTCACTCAGCGGGATTCGAACCCGCAAACCCAGCAATCGAGTGGGCACAGGCCTACGCCTTAGACCGCGCCCATGGCGCCTATGCTTCTTAATAAAGTAGTTGTTAGACGCAGAAGTACCTTGTTTTAACTTTACCTTTTTCTTTGTGTTACCAGCTAACTGCAAAGCCTACGAGTAGACTACTTCACGAGGAGGTAATAATGTAGTAGATAATCAAGAAACTTCTCTCATCTTATGGAACCCGAAAGTTCGTTACCTTCCTCACAAAACTCTGCCATTGATTTCTGTCGTGATCTAGATGAATACAGTCCTCATCGTCATATGCTATTCATTTGATATCCATTTTAATATTATCCTATCTACCTCTAGTTCTCCCAATCGCTGAAATGTTATGTGCCAACCATAGATGTAAAAAAATTCAGTCTTAATAACAGTACTTCAGAATATATCAGAGTGGGGAGATATTATTACGTAAAGTAACGCAGGATACCCAAATCACCGTCTAAGAAGTTAAGTAGATGTGATTAATGTAGTGTTCTGTGGTTCCGTTCCACATGAAACCTCATCAAAAGAATGTGGTTACAGATCGGAACAACAATAGAGCGAGATGTAGCATTAGAAATATACAGTCGACCTCGGCTATAACGTCATGAAAGGGACTGAATATTATGTGTCGTTATAAACGAGTATTGTTATAGCTGGCGAGTCTAATATTACGGTTAACGGGAAGCAATTAATTGGTACCACAGGATATCTGACGCTATAGACGAGGTGTTGTATAAATCGGTGTCGTTATAACCGGGTTCAACTGTACGTTATATCAGTGCTGTGGAGTCGGAGTCGGTAAAAATGTACCGACTCCGACTCCGACCTCAATCTAAAATCTTATCTATATGCTCCAATTCCAGAGCCCTGATAGCTACAGTAACCGTTAGACTTACACTTAAATATAGGTTGTAAGTCTAAAAGGTAGCCTGATGATTCACGTGGTGGCGATGAAATGTCTTATAGGTTTACCGTTATTAATATATATTGAGCTTTTATGAAGGAGTCGGAGTTTTAAAAACGGACGAGTCGGAGTCGGAGGTTTTGTGTGCCGACTCCACAGCCCTGCTTTATATGTAGCTACTCGTTAAGTTTTCAGTCTCTCATGGTGGATGTTGCACAGATTATGGTCGTCTGGGTAACAAGTTCACTTTGACCATAATGTGTATATTGCATGGAAGGCTTACAAGTTTCTGTATGATCGAGACATCAGCTGCATGTGCTGATAAATAGAACCAATTTTAACATCAATGGAGGAGGTCTTGTCATGTACAGAATAACACTCATGAGTGAGCAGAGAAAGTGCATGAACTGTGCATATGTTGAATATAAACGGCACAGTGACGTACACGTATGAATCACACTGTGCACATGCATGAACAGTACCTGAGTGAATGCAAACTGACGGAGCACTTAAATAAGTCTCAACGTAGTAACTACAGGACAGGCAGTTCACGTATCACATGACATAGAGACGCTTTCGCGTAACCATTGTTCCCATGGAAAAAAATAAATATTAAATATTGTACTGTGTGTCTGTAGCTTTAGTTATCTAACGTGTAAGGCGCATTCGCCGTATTATATTGTCATCTGTGGCCTGTCTGGCACTCCCGCATTATTTCATAAATGGCACAATTTTCGAAAAAAAAAAAAGAAGTTCTGTAACATAAACTGTGTGCTTTGATATTCTACGCAATTTTGTCCGAAACACCTGTCATTTTAAAAAGAATTCAGCGAGGTGCTATCACTAATGTACATAGGTCTTCACGTAAAGTTCCCGTTATTCTCTTCAGATTTTAATGAGTCGCGAGTTTTATAGAGAGATTTTCGAAAAATACTCAAATACGAAATTTTATGAATAATGTGTAATGTCAGAGCCGGATTGTTCCATGCGGACGGACAGACAGACACGACGAAGCTAATAGTCGCTTTTCGCAAGTTTACGAACGCGCTAAAAAATGACTGTTTTGAAACAAATAGATACATGGTTAAAGCAGTTGCCATCAGGCGGTCTGTTCTTGCGTATACATCTGATGTGTTCACATTACAACATCGTAGTTTATGAAATGCTACTAGAAGTTTAAGGGCTGTGTTGATTACATTTCAGTTCAAAGAGCTATTTTATGTAGAATGGAAATTGGGACGGAGGTAAATGGATACTCTGGTTCTCAGATTCGTAATGTTAAGATGTATATTTCAACAGAAACTACAACAGGGTAGACGTGCCTACTGTTATAATACACGTAGACGAGTGTGCACATTTGTGGTTATTTTTTCAGAACTAGTATGTCAAAAGATACGTAAATTTAAATTTGGAGAATGGAAATGAGTTACATGCAAAACATTTGTACACTGTCTATAAATATGATATCGTTGTATTAAATTTACAGGTGAAGGTTAATTTTTCCCGGTACACTCATGAAATAATATAGAGGGGTGGACGTGTGGTTTCGCCCATTCCAAGTCTCGGCAGGAGACGGTGGCGAGTGGTCATAGTCGCTCCCCGGCCACTTTATCCTCGTGGTAAGAGCTCCGGGTACCCATTGAACAGGAAGCTGCGTTGTCCTCAGGGCCAATCTGGACGCGTTAAACAAGAGATAAATCCATTATACCTGCGGGGACTCGAACCACGATGCCTCTGACTTCTGCCCCGTAGCCTAGTCAGTGTACTGGCTACGATATGCCGGCTCTCTAAAAATGTTTAAATGTGTGAGGTGAACTGCTCAGACGCGAGTGACCGGTCGGAGACTTGGAAACTGAGGTTCAGTTCTCAGTAGGGGTAAACCGACTGAAGAGTTCACAGACTCCTGGCTAAACGGTACCGGGGGCTCATTGCCCATGGGTAATGCGACCAGAAAGTGAAAGTGACTACTCGATTACACCAAATATCGATGTTTGTAACACGTTAGGTTGTATTTAATCACTTTTGGTATGTCTTCCCTGCTTAGGCGTAGGATCAAATAAATTAGAGTCAACTTTTTACCCACCTGTTTTTACTGCTGTGTAACGATCATGCGTGGGAAGCACGCTGTTGAAATGAAACGTGATGAAACATGATGAAACATGATGAAACAGCAAGAGTTTTCAAACGTCTTGCATATCAGATTGCAGCTGGCCATGTTAGCAGAGGATTTTGGACAGTCCGAGTTAAATATACTACTGAAGGAAGCAGTAGGGAAAACAAACAGAAAGGACTTTATATAAGTTTGTTACAAAACAAACACACACAAACACACGCACACACACACACACACAGAGGCCTAGTCTAAACCTGTGTGTGTGTGTGTTTTCACAGGAAATGTCTCAAGAGAATTTCAAGGGGAAAATCTGACGCTCTCCATCTCCAGCTACGTTTGCCTGCATGCCCGTTAATCAATCCACTGTTACAGTTTAGTAGTCCTCAGGGGACATAGAAGTCATAGAAGATTTATGAAAATTCACAACATGTGCATATTTTTGGCGGGGTCCAGACTGCAATACGGGCTGAAGCATAGGTACGTCTCACTACCGTTCATTGCTGTCGTGATGTGATACTCTCTTTACCTGCTGCCAAGAATTGATATTCCTGCATAACAACACATATTGTCTAAAGATAAAAGTGCTATTTTCTTATGTAATTATACATAATAGGTATACGTATATAGGATTATATAAATGTTTCTTGCGTCGTGGTGACACTAATGTATGCTTTACGCGAACTAATTGGAGTATTCCGTTTTTCAGGCTTCTGTAATGACTTTTAAGAAAACATTATTTTGATCAAACCCTGGAAGGTTGCTGATGCGTTGCGAGTTGTTCACTGATGAATTTTATTTATTTACAATGCTGTCAGTAACTTGCGCCGCTTAGCGTCGAGAATAATGAATCGGAAGGAATGTGAAAGGACAAGGACGTGCAGTGACATGAGATACTTTTCCGGCATTGCCTAAGAGTCACACCTGTATATAAGCCAGAAACACGATAGCCTGTACCAGCTCTCTTTGTAAGTTAACGTGACTTATAACCAAGTCTTACAAACGTGATTAGATTTTTGTATGTTTTATATCGAAACTATTTAGACTTCATTGATGTGTTGTAAAAGTACGACATAAAAGAATAAAGAACGAAAGAAAAGAAAAGAAAAGAAAAGAAAAGAAAAGAAAAGAAAAGAAAGAAAAGAAAAGAAAAGAAAAGAAAGAAAAGGAAAGAAAAGAAAAGAAAAGAAAGGAAAAGAAAGGAAAAGAAAAGAAAAGAAAAGAAAAGAAAAGAAAAGAAAGAAAAGGAAAGAAAAGAAAGGAAAAGAAAAGAAAAGAAAAGAAAAGGAAAAGAAAAGAAAGGAAAAGAAAAGAAAGGAAAAGAAAAGAAAAGAAAAGAAAAGAAAAGAAAAGAAAAGAAAAGAAAAGGAAGAAAAGGAAAGAAAAGAAAAGAAAAGAAAGGAAAAGAAAAGAAAGGAAAAGAAAAGAAAAGAAAAGAAAGAAAAGGAAAGAAAAGAAAAGAAAAGGAAGAAAAGAAAAGCGTTCGGAGAAAATGGACTCAAAATATGTTGAGTGTCGTGGTGAACTTACTTGCATACGAGTGTACATGTTTGTTACAGTCGCAGTCTGTGTTTTACGAAATTGCCACAACTGTAATTTGAGTGCCCGAACGAATTAACTACTAAGGTACGTTTTTCAAAGCAATATGAATTTGTTAAACATTTCTCCTACCAAAATATTATAAAATATATTTGCACATCATTCTTCCGATTTGTACAAACAGAATTAAATAACGAAAGTAGTAGTGAATTCATGTAAGGTACCATGCTATAATCTCTAGACTTAAAGGCCACTTTGTGTTTGTTTTTATCCATGGAATGACGCGTAGAATTGTTACGCTTCTGGGTCTTTGTAATGTAGAACTCCGCGTCCTTCACAACGGCTCGTGGTAGAGCGCCTTTAAATTCGTAATGCTATCCCTGTACTTGTCATATTATTATCCGTGATGTATAAGCCTTTGTCAGACATTTCTTGCACATGCATGTGTATATGTGTGTGTATATATATATATCCTTCAACATTATTTATGATATCAAGGGCTTATGGATAATAGAGGGGCTACGGTGCATTCTTCGGTGCAGCAAATCAAGTGCTGATGGAGTTCACAGCTAATTTACGTTGCATATGTCTGGTTTCAGAAGGATTGCTGTTGTCACTTGCAACATCAGATCTTTGTACCTTATTGTGTCAGTAAACCCGTTAAATGTGGTCTACGTAGTGATTCTACTCTCCCATCCAATCTATGTACTGAATATTTTCGTTTTGTAGGATGTTGCACGCTGTCAACTGGTGAATAGTCATCGACGTTTCGAAGGAACATGGTACTTTTATCTTCAGGGTCAAGTAGTCTTGAAGATAGCACGATCATTCGAAACGTCGTTAAGTACTGTCCCAGCGAAACAGTGTCACATCGCAGAAGACTTGAATATTCAGCAACGCCACATGACATCCCGCACTTACATAATTTTACATGCATCTGATTCTGTACGTGTCTCCTTACTAGGAGAACCATGTGACTGTGAAGATGTGACAGTAGTTAGTCTGATATAACAGCATTTCGACGTCGTGTTGTGTCGGTATGTCACTGTGTATTGCAGTAGCGTACGGCCTCATTTCTACTTTATTTAGCTACGCGTTTTGATAGGGCCGTACCGTCATCAGGCGAACACTCGAAGTTAACCAATTGCCTGGCTGATCATACATTCAGCTTATTACAATTCACTCTGAGTAAAATTAAAATAAAATCGTATATATCATTATATTAGAAGTAAATGCTGAGAAAACTAAGTACATGGTCCTGTCTCGAAATAAGAATGCAGGACACAATCACGACATAGATAGATAACAAATCCTTTGAAAGGGTGGAAGAATTCAAATATTTGGGAGCAACCCTAACGAATAGAAACTTCATTCATGAAGAAATTAAGAGCAGATTGAAGTGGGGGAATGCTTGCAATCATTCGGTGCAGAATCTTTTGTCTTCCAGGATGCTATCCAAAAACACAAAGATTAGGGTGTACAGAACTATAATTTTACCTGTTGTTTTGTATGGGTGTGAATTTGGTCTGTCACGCTGAGGGAGGAACAAAGACTGAGGGTGTTCGAGAATAGGGTGCTGAGGAGGATATTTGGGCCTAAGAGGGACGAGGCGACAGGGTAGTGGAGAAGACTACATAACGAGGAACTTAATGACCTGTACTCATCACCAAATATTATTCGGGTAATCAAATCGAGAAGAATGAGATGGGGGGCATGTAGCACGTATGGGGGAGGGGAGAGATGCCTACAGGATTTTGGTGTGGAGAACTGAGGGAAGACGACCACTTGGGAGACCCAGGCGTAGATGGGAGGATAATATTAAAACGGATCTTCAGGACGTAGGATGTGGGGGCATGGACTGGATTGAGCTGGCTGAGGATAGGGACAGGTGTCGGGCTGTTGTGAATGCGGTAATGAACCTCCGGGTTCCATAAAATGCGAGGAATTTCTTGACTAGCTGAGAAACTGTTAGCTTCTGAAGAGGGCCTCTGCTCCATGGAGTTAGC